>JBBDGP010001824.1:20000-417500 GCA_037952835.1 Lithobates septentrionalis | reverse complement strand
GAAAGTCCGTCGAAAGTCTGTTGAAAGTCTGTCGGACGGGCTGTCGGACTTTTGTAGCTGAAAAGTCCGACCATGTGTACACGGCATAAGAGACTCAACTATGCAGGAAAACAAAAGATCTGGGGTGCAGAAAATTGGCTGCAGGTGCTCCGGACTGATGAGTCAAAATGTGAAATATTTGGCTGTAGCAGGAGGCAGTTTGTTGCGGGAAGGGCTGGAGAGCGGTACAATAATGAATGTCTACAGGCAACTGTGAAGCATGGTGGAGGTTCCTTGTAAATCTGTGGCTGCATTTCTGCAAATAGAGTTGGAGATTTGGTCAGGATCAATGGTTTCCTCAATGCTGAGAAATACAGGCGGATACTTACCCATCATGCCATACCATCAGGAAGGCGTGCGATTGGCCCCAAACGTATTCTGCAGAAGGACAACCACCCCAAGCATACAGCCAATGTCCTTAAAGCGGGGGTTCACCCACACCGCCAAAAAAAAAAAAATAAAAGCCAGCAGCTACAAATACTGCAGCTGCTGACTTTTAATACATGGCCACTTACCTGTCCCAGGGTCCAGCGATGTCGGCAGGGGACGCCGAGAACCCACTTGGTTCTCGGCAGCTGCCGCCGCCATCCTAGGTGAGGGAATCAGGAAGTGAAGCGTTGCGCGTCCCTAGTGGTTCCCGCTCTCTCCTGGGAGCTGTGTGTTCCCAGCAGACAGCGCGGTGGGGACGGGAAGAGGCATAGACTCCCATGGGAGTCTATGCCGGAAGTGGGTGCAAATACCTGTCTTAGACAGGTATCTGCACCCCCCTCCCCCCTGAAAGGTGCCAAATGTGACACCGGAGGGGGGGGTTCCGAAAAGCGGAAGTTCCATTTTTGTGTGGAACTCCGCTTTAAGAACTATCTTCAGTGCAAAGAAGAACGAGGATTCCTAGAAGTGATGGTTTGGCCACCACAGAGTCCTGATCTCATCATCATGGAGTCTGTCTGGGATGACATGAAGAGACAGAAGGATTTGAGGCAGCTGACATCCACAGAAGATCTGTGCATAGTTCTCCAAGATGTACATAGGACAACCTACCTGCCTTCAAAAACTGTGTGCAAGTATACCTAGAAATTGATGCCTCCCCTTCCCCAACTGTAAAAAGATTCCCCCCATAGTACAGAGCCCCTTCCACAATACAGAGCTACCCCTCACAGTACAGAACACCCCCCCCCCCCCCCACAGTACAAAGCCTCCCCCACAGCACAGAAGAGCCCCTCCACCAGGCATAATCTACCCACATTGCATAGAGGAGCACAGAGACACAATGGTGACGTTGCTGGGTCTAAAATAAGGTGTGTTTTAAAAAGTCTCATTAGCATGTTGATTGGGGAGGGGGGAGGGGGGAGATCCAGGGAAGAGAAGATATAATCAGATTAATCTTCAGCCTTCAGCCCCCTGTTTACATTGACTGCGGCTTTGAAATCGTGCAATCCCCCAGTTTCAAGGCCGCATGTCATTGTGACTTTAAAGACATCTGTGCGGTCTTAATGCACAAATGTCTATTCAAGTCGGACCTGAAATAGACTTGCATGTACTACTTTTTCAAATCGTTGCGGCACCGCAGAGTCGGCGTCACACCGATTTGAAAAGTGCGATTGCTGGCAATCGGATTTGAGGTCAAATCGCATGACAAGTCACTCCAATGTGAACAGGGGCTAACACGCCGCAGCTGAAGACAGGTGGAGATGCAGCTTTGCTCCCGCTGGCTGCCCACAATGTTAAATCAGGATGGACACCGACTGGTATTAGAAATCCACTCCTTGCCATAATAACGGCTTCCAAGTCTTAAGCCCTATTAATAGCAGGTTATAGTCGGAGATTTACCATTAGAACCACCAATAGACCCCATAGAAGAGGATTCTTCTTTAGATGGGATCTCCATGCTGTACCTGACCCTGTCCAATGTAGTGACCATAGCCGTGTCCAGGCGTGTCCTACAGGCCCAGCAAGCTGACAATTTAGCTTTGGCCACCCTTTGATCCATTGTTGGGGTAATACTGATCACAAAGGCGCGTTTCTCTTTTCCAAGAAACCGGTCGGACGTGTTTACACATAAACAATTTAGGAAAGGTTTGAAGCCGCGTAACTGAATCAAGTACATCAAGTACGGACACTTGGAGAGGACTGGCCATGCGTCTTCACTCTGGTCACAGAAGAATTGTTCTAAAGCCAGCCACACACACACTAGAAGAATTGTGTTCAATGTTTTCATCATCAGGCAGACCAGTAAGTGATGATCTTGAGATTTTTGATTTTGATCAAATGATCATCGTCGTTTTTTTTTTTTGTTTGTTTTTTTTTTTGGGTTTTTTTTTGCATGCTAGTCTCATATCAAAAATGAAGAGGTTACTAAAGTTACGAAAATTTGCGTGTGACAGAATACAACTTCGGAAGTGATGTCATTTGTTGTATTGTAATGTATTCTGACATTTCCGAGAATGCACATTCTTCGTCTTACGTTTTTTTTTTTTTCGGATGAATACTGTACCGATTAACCACTTGAGGTCCGGGCCATAGCCGAATGACGGCTACAGCGCGGACCTCAATTTCCCGGAGGCCGTCATGGGACGTCCTCTCCTGTGCACGCGCACCCTGCAGGGCGCGCGGTGTGCGCGCTGTGATCACCGAGTCACGGAGACTTGGATGATCACAGATCTGAGTAAGGGGCCGGTCCCGGCCCCTTACCATGTGATCAGCTGTCAGCCAATGACAGCTGACAGCGTGAGGAGGAAAAACAAGCCGATCACCGACTTATGTCACAGGGACATCGGTCCCGAAGAGGAAGGAGGCACATATGCCTCATCTGTGCCAACAGGTGCCATCTGTCATTGCCACCTGCCAGTGCCCACAAGTGCCACCTGTCAATGCCCACAAGTGCCACCTATCAATGCCCACCAGTGGTGCCAATCAGTGCCACCTAGCAGTGCTGCCATCAATCAGTGCCCAATCAGTGCCCATCACCGCCACCCATTAGTGCCCATCACCGCCACACATCAGTGCCCATCACCGCCACCTATCTGTGCCCATCAGTGCCGCCTTATCAGCGTACATCAACGAAGGAGAAAAATTACCTGATTGCAAAATTTTATAACAAAATATAAAAAAAAAATTTTTTTTTTTTTAAATTCTGTCTTTTTCATTTTTTTTAACAAAAACCAAAAACCGCAGAGGTGATCAAATACCATCAAAATAAAGCTCTATTTGTAGGAAAAAAAATGATAAAAATTGAATTTGCGTACAGTGTTCTATGACCGCTCAATTGTCATCCAAAGTGCGACAGCACTAAAAGCTGAAAATTGGTCTGGACAGGAGGGGGGTTTAAGTGCCCAGTAAGCAAGTCGTTAAACGAAAATGGTACAGTCTAATTTCGTACAAATTTTTCTTTTCAGGTTTTCCCTTTTGGATAATTTTACATGAACTGTCGTGATCGGCTCTCGAAATCTGTGTACTAACCATCAGATTACCGTACAATCGATTCGAAAGCGGTATTCAGGCATCGGCATACCAAGATATTTTGGACAATTTCATGCACCCAACTTTGTGGGAACAGTTTGGGGATGGTCCCTTTCCTGTCCCAACATGACTGCGCACCAGTGCACAAAGCAAGGTCCATAAAGACATGGATGAGCGAGTTTGGGGTGGAGGAACTTGACTGGCCTGCACAGAGTCCTGACCTCAACCCCATAGAACACCTTTGAGATGAATTAGAGCGGAGACTGCGAGCCAGGCCTTCTCTCCAACATCAGTGCCTGACCTCACAAATGCTCTTCTGGAAGAATGGTCAAACATTCCCATAGACACACTCCTAAACCTTGTGGATGGCCTTCCCAGAAGAGTTGAAGCTGTTATAGCTGCAAAGGGTGAGCCAACTCAATATTGAACCCTACGGACTAAGACTGGGATGTCATTAAAGTTCATGTGCGTGTAAAGGCAGGCGTCCCAATACTTTTGGTAATATAGTGTCTGTATAATGGGTGTAGGGTGCCCCAATGCAGAGGCTGTCATTGCCTGAATCCCAGGGCTGCTGTTCCAGGGTGTACATTTCACTATGCAGCGGGAATTCTCATCACTACATGTGACCGGTAACACCCGTTATTCCGGATCTGACATCTGTTAGCACTGTAACATTTGCCTTTACACGCTTTTTATAAATGTACTTCCCTCCACACTGGGTTGGGTGTGTTTTGATATATCATTAAATGGGCGTGTCCAACCTTTTTTGTAGGTAAAAACTTGCTGCCACTTGTTTTTCCTGTAACAGAAAATCGAGGAGAAACAGTAGGAGTTCTGACTTCACTGGCTGAGTGTTCGTTACAGGTGAGTGACCGTCCAGCCCCGCCGCCTGCCGTCTGTAAAATTTTAGGAGGCTGGCAGCTGGAGAGGGCTGGATGGGCACCAACTTCTATGGCAGTATGCCCTAGGGACAAATGCTAGTAATGCAGATTGCTTGCATTCTGTGATATGTGTAGAACAGGGGTCTCCAAGCTTTCTAAACAAAGGGCCAATTTACTGTCCCTCAAACTTTAAGGGGGCTAGACTGTGGCCAGTGGGAGAAGAAAATGTACTGGCATCAGTGGGAGTAATAGTGCCCCATCATTGGTATTAGTGGGAGAAATAATGCCCCATCATTAGTGTCAGTGGAAGAAACAGTGCCCCATCATTGGTGTCAGTGAAAGAAATAGTGCCCCATCATTGGTGTCAGTGAAAGAAATAGTGCCCCATCATTGGTGTCTGTGGGAGGAATAGTGCCCCATCATTGGTGTCTGTGGGAGGAATAGTGCCCCATCATTGGTGTCTGTGGGAGGAATAGTGCCCCATCATTGGTGTCTGTGGGAGGAATAGTGCCCCATCATTGGTGTCTGTGGGAGGAATAGTGCCCCATCATTTGTGTCAGTGGGAGGAATAGTGCCCCATCATTTGTGTCAGTGGGAGGAATAGTGCCCCATCATTGGTGGCAGTTGGAGGAATAGTGCCCCACCATTGGTGTCTGTGGGAGGAATAGTGCCCCACCATTGGTGTCTGTGGGAGGAATAGTGCCCCACCATTGGTGTCTGTGGGAGAAATAGTGCCCCATCATTGGTGTCTGTGGGAGGAATAGTGCCCCATCATTGGTGTCTGTGGGAGGAATAGTGCCCCATCATTGGTGTCTGTGGGAGGAATAGTGCCCCATCATTGGTGTCAGTGGGAGGAATAGTGCCCCATCATTTGTGTCAGTGGGAGGAATAGTGCCCCATCATTGGTGGCAGTTGGAGGAATAGTGCCCCACCATTGGTGTCTGTGGGAGGAATAGTGCCTCATCATTGGTGTCAGTGGGAGGAATAGTGCCTCATCATTGGTGTCAGTTGGAGGAATAGTGCCCCACCATTGGTGCCAGTGAGAGGAATAGTGCCCCACTATTGGTGTCAGTGGGAGGAATAGTGTCCCACCAATGGTGTCAGTGGAAGAAACAGTGCCCCATCATTGGTGTCATTGGGAGGAATAGTGCCCCACCATTGGTGTCATTGGGAGGAATAGTGCCCCACCATTGGTGTCAGTGGGAGGAATAGTGCCCCACCATTGGTGTCAGTGGGAGGAATAGTGCCCCACCATTGGTGTCAGTGGGAGGAATAGTGCCCCACCATTGGTGTCAGTGGGAGGACTAGTGCCCCATCATTGGTGTCAGTGGGAGGAATAGTGCCCCATCATTGGTGTCAGTGAAAGAAATAGTGCCCCACCATTGGTGTCAGTGGGAGGAATAGTGCCCCATCATTGGTGTCAGTGGGAGCAATAGTGCACCACCATTGGGAGACAGTGCCAGTGGGAGGCAGTGGCAGCCGGTGGTAATTTTTTTTGGGGGGGCGGCAAACATTATGCCACTGACACCTCAAACCCCCCCCCCCCTCGTCGTTCGGTAGCAATTACCCCATCGCTTCACCGGTGATACCGCATTTGGCCAGAGCTGCGGGGGTGCCGGGGACACTCGGAACGGTTCGGAGCCGTTCAGAAATACTCGGAAGCACGTGGAAATACTCAGTTCCCGAGTGTTTCCGAGGCTTTTGGAGCTGTCCCTGAATATTTCTGAGGCTCTCTGGCGCCCCCCACTTCTGGCCACATGCGGTATTGCATGCAATAGAAGGAAATGCGGAACGAATTATCTTTGTTTCCATTGATTTCTATGGGGAAACTCGCTTTGATATGCCAGTGCTTTGGATTACAAGCATTCTCCTGGAACGGATTATGCTCGTAATTCAAGGTTTCATTGTAGGTCCACTTTTTGATGCCAAAACAGCCCTGACCTGACCAGGCATGGACTCCACTAGACCTCTGAAGGTACGTTGTGGTATCTGGCTACCAAGCCATCAGTAGCAGATCCTCTAAGTCCTGTAAGTTGTGAGGTGGGACCTCCACGGATCGGACTTGTTTTTCCAGCACATCACAGATCCTCAATTGGACTGAGATGTGGAAAATCTTGAGGCCAAGTCAACACCTCCAACTCATTGCTGTGTTCCTCAAACCATTCTTGAACCATTTTTGTAGGGTGGCGGGGCGCATTATCCTGCTGAAAGAGGCCACTGCCATCAGTAAATACTGTTGCAATTAAGGGGTGTACTTGGTCACCAACAATGTTTAGGTAGGTGGTGGTACGTGTCAAGTAACATCCACATGAATGTCAGGAGCCAAGGCTTCCCAGCAGAACATTCCTCAAAGCATCACATGACTGCCCCTCCGCCGGCTTGTCTTCTTCCCATACTGCGTCCTGGTGCCATCTCTGCCCCAGGTAAGACCAGCAAACCTTCTTCCATCGCTCTGTGCTCCAGTTCTGATGCTCACTTACCCATCGTATGCGGTTTTTTTGGCTGTGGACACCCTGACCGGCCTGCGGCTACAGAGCCCCCATACACTGCAAACTGTGATGAACATTTTTTCTGCTTTCAAGACATCAACTTCAGGGACAACTTGTAACTTCGGGGACAACTTGTAACTTCGGGGACAACTTGTATCTTCGGGGACAACTTGTATCTTCGGGGACAGCTTGTATCTTCGGGGACAGCTTGTATCTTCGGGGACAGCTTGTATCTTCGGGGACAGCTTGTATCTTCGGGGACAGCTTGTATCTTCGGGGACAGCTTGTATCTTCGGGGACAGCTTGTATCTTCGGGGACAGCTTGTATCTTCGGGGACAGCTTGTATCTTCGGGGACAGCTTGTATCTTCGGGGACAGCTTGTATCTTTGGGGACAACTTGTAACTTCGGGGACAACTTGTATCTTCAGGGACAACTTGTATCTCCCACCCACTTTCAGATGTCATTGTAATGAGATGACCAATACCAATCACTGTAACTGTCAGCAGTCATAAAATGATGGCTGATCAGTGTGTATTTTTATATATATATATATATATATATATATATATATATATATATATATATACAGTGACTTAAAAAAAAGTATTCATACCCCTTGAAATGTTCCACATTTTGTCATGTTACATCCAAAAACGTAAATGTATTTTATTGGGATTTTATGTGATAGACCAACACAAAGTGGCACATAATTGTGAAGTGGAAGGAGAATTATAAATGGTTTTCAACGGTTTTTTTTTACAAATAAATATGTGAAAAGTGTGTGGGGGGGGTATTTGTATTCAGCCCCCTTTACTCTGATACCCCTAAATAAAATCTAGTGGAACTAGATGCCTTCAGAAGTCACCAAACTAGTAAAAAATAGTCCACCTGTGTGTCATTTGATCTCAGTATAAATACAGCTGTCCTGTAAAGTCCTCAGAGGTTTGTTGGAGAACCTTCGTGAACAAACAGCATCATGAAGGCCAAGGAATGCTGGAAGTTCCCCCCAGTGATGTATATACTATAATATATGGGTGGTATATGTAGGTCCATGGAATGCTGGGACTTGTAGTCCCCCCCCCCCCCCAAATGATTATTATACTATAATATATGGATGGTATATGTAGGTCCATGAAATTCTGGGACTTGTAGTCCCCCCCCCCCCCCGGTGATGTATATACTATAATATATGGATGGAATATGTAGGTCCATTGAATGCTGGGACTTGTAGTCCCCCCAATGATTACTATACTATAATATATGGATGGTATATGTAGGTATATTGAGTGCTGGGAGTTGTAATCCCCCCAGTGATGAAAATATTATAATATATGGATGGTATATGTAGGTCCGTGAAATTCTGGGACTTATGCTCCCCCACGGTGATGTATATACTATAATATATGAATGGTATATGTAGGCCCATGGAGTGCTGGGAGTTGTAGTCCCCCCCCCCCCGGTGATGTATATACTATAATGTATGGATAGTATATGTAGGTCCATGGAATGCTGGGAGTTGTAGTCACCCCAGTGATGAATATACTACAATATATGAATGGTATATGTAGATAAAATTGAATTCTTGTAGATGAACACACCTATATATATATTATATATATGGGTACATGGAATGCTGAGACTTGTAGTCCCCCAATAACCGATCAGACACTCAGCTCAGTGTAAAGCTCCCTCCAGTGCAAAGTACACACATAGGTCACTGCATTCCCGCGCCCCGCCCCCTCAGGCTGACCTTCTCCTCTGGTTGGCCGGCTTGGATGAGCAACTCTTCCCTGATTGGCTCTCTGCGTTTTTTGCAGATAAGTGGGAAATTGAAAAAAATACTCTCAGCAGTTTGGCGCCCGAAAGCTGAAACTGAGTGATCGTGACACCCGAACCGGGTCACCCGCCAATCCTGCACTCCACCGGGTCACCGTCCCTGAGCACCCACCCCACCCGGGTCACCCCTTGCGCCCGATCCCGCCGAACACCGAGCCGCCCCCATTACCCCACCCGGCTGTCTGCCCGTCCACGTCACCCCACCGGGCGAATCAGGTGACCCTGAACCCGGATCACACCGACACCCGCCGGCTGGAGAGGAGGAATGACCCGATCCGGGTAGGAGACACCCGGGAGAGGTGAAGGATCCATGCTGATAATTACACCATAATATACACATACCGATAGATCGATACATTGTATACACGTACCAATACACTGTATACACATACCGATAGATCGATACTTAGTATACACAAACCGATAGATCGATACATTGTATACACGTACCAATACACTGTATACACATACCGATAGATCGATACTTAGTATACACAAACCGATAGATCGATACATTGTATACACGTACCAATACACTGTATACACATACCGATAGATCGATACTTAGTATACACAAACCGATAGATACATTGTATACACATACCGATAGATCGATACATTGTATACACATACCAATAGATCGATACATTGTATACACATACCAATAGATCCATACACTGTATACACACACCGATAGATCGATACATTGTATACACAAACCGATACATTGTATACACATACCGATAGATCGATACACTGTATACACATACCGATAGATCGATACACTGTATACACATACCGATAGATCGATACACTGTATACACAAACCGATACATTGTATACACATACCGATAGATCGATACACTGTATACACATACCGATAGATCGATACACTGTATACACAAACCGATACATTGTATACACATACCGATAGATCGATACACTGTATACACATACCGATAGATCGATACACTGTATACACAAACCGATACATTGTATACACAAACCGATAGATCGATACACTGTATACACACACACCGATAGATCGATACACTGTATACACACACACCGATAGATCGATACACTGTATACACACACACCGATAGATCGATACACTGTATACACAAACCGATAGATCGATACACTGTATACACAAACCGATACATTGTATACACAAACCGATAGATCGATACACTGTATACACACAAACCGATAGATCGATACACTGTATACACAAACCGATAAATCGATACACTGTATACACAAACCGATAAATCGATACATTGTATACACATACCGATAGATCGATACATTGTGTATACATACCGATTGATACATTGTATACACATAACAATCGGTATATTGTGTATATACATACTGATCGATACATTAAATACACATCCTGATCGATACTTTGTGTATATACATACCGAGCGATACATTGTGTACACCTACCGATAGATTGATACATTGTGTATGTACATGCCGATAAATTGAATATACACATATTGATTGATTACACAGTGTGTGTGTGTGTATATATATATATATATATATATATATATATATATATATATATACATACCAGTAGATTGATATATATTGTAAATACATTTAGTTACTTTGTATACATAGGAATTCCAATAGACATTCTCTTACATTGTATAGAAAGAAGGGGGAAAAAAATATATTATACTCTGGTCGATATATATTATGTACATTTTGATACATTGTATACATAGGTATTCCAATAGATATTCTGACACATTATACTTAGCGCTCTCATAAATACAATGTGTACATTCAATGCTATCAATGTATATTCCTGATCCTCTGATTAATACATTGTATGTACTTGAATAGCCCCTCCCAGATATTCTGATTGCATAATAATCATTGGCTTCATAGATGTGATAGATCTATTACCAATAGATGATGTCATTGCATTAGTAATCCATACATTGTATACTGTACATTCTCATAGATACATTGTACATTCCAATAGATGTTCTTATAGACAGATTGTATAGAGCTCTGGTATATACAATGTATACATTCAGTACTCTGATATACAATGCATAACTTTGATACTGTCGGATACATTGTATTTTGAATAGCCCCTCCCCCACAGACAGCTGTGATACATTGTATGTACTAAAATAGCTCCGCCTTCCATAGATAGCTCTGATACATTGTATGTACTGGTGCACCTTTCCCTAGGAAACTGATGCATTGTATTTACTTGATTGGCTCCATAGATTTGATATGTTACCAATATATATGATTGGATCATACATACACAGATACATGATAAACCTTTTACCAGCTCCATAGACAACCCATCAGATGCGTTGGAGGGAAAGTCTGTGCTCTGTCCATATAGATCACACCGGACTCCGCCCCCTCCGGTATGTACATTGTACTCTATAACCTCTACTGCTGGACACACACAATCATTTTTTCTAGTTTCAGCCAAACACAAAAATGACCGAACTAATAAATAACAATCTACCAACCGTACTTCCTGTTCAATCTAAGAAATGATTGGCTGTTAGTAGAAGGCGGGCTGGGTGTGCTTGATCATTCACGAGACGCTTTACGCTGAAAGTGATTTGTAGTTGATTTTAAACTTATCACAAGACCAACAAGAGTCTCACAATCTTGCCATACACGGTCCAACAAAATCACACAATGTGACAAATTTAATATTGCGTAAGTCTATAAAAGTGAGGCAATACCTTCTGATCATTGGATGCAGTCATCCATGGCGATCTCTAGGCGATTATTTGGGCCTTTCTTCTTCCTTCCTTTTTTTTTTTTTTTTTTTTTTTTAATTCTCTTTTGTTGCTCCCCTTCACTTCACCTTCACAACTTTGTAGATTAGAGATAAAGTTACTTTGGTAACTAGCCCCTATATGTTCAGGCCCAACACATACACACTGAGACTCTGATAGAGATGGATCTCTCTTTCCCTCCCTCCTTTTTTATTTTATTTTTTCCCTTCTTTCTGATAGAGAGAGATATATCTCTGTTTTTTCTTTCCCCCTTTCTTTTTTTCTTTCTTTTTTCTTCCTCTTTTTTTCTTTTTCTTTCTTTCTTTCTTTTTTCTTTCTTTCCTTTTTCTTTCTTTCCTTTTTCTTCCTCTTTTTTTTCTTTCTTTTTTTCTTCCTCTTTTTTTTCTTTCTTTTTTTCTTCCTCTTTTTTTTCTTTCTTTTTTTTTCTTCCCCTTTTTTTTTTCTTTCTTTTTTTTTCTTCTTTTTTTCTTCTTTCTCCTTTTTTTTTCTTTCTCCTTCCTTTCTTTCTCTTTTTTTTTTTTTTTTTTTTTCTTTCAATCTAGGAGTGCGCACAGGTCACCTCCTTCTAGAATATGCAATGTACACGTCTTTAGGAATTCAGAGGGATCGGTGTGAATTAAAACATTGTATACATATATTTGCACTCAGTGTTTAGTCTCCACCCATTGTACACAGAGGTCAGTCTACCCCCATTATCCTCAGAGTTTATGAAGGTCCCAGTATTCACCAAGGTCCCATAGATTGTGAGTACACAGTAATAGATGAATACACAAACAGGTTTTGTATTGTTTTCTGTGTGTGTGTCTGTATGTATGTATATCACGATTTGAATCAAGTTTTTTTTTTTTTTTGTGGACACCGCGCCGGTCCCGAGGAGCCGCAGGCAGGAGTCTTTAGGCGAGGCCGCGGCTTCGGCCTAGTCCTCGGTGTCCGGCCTTGCGGACTAGGCTGAAGCCACGGCCTCGCCTAAAAACTCCTGCCTGCGGCTCCTCGGGACCGGCGCGGTGTCAGCGGCGGTCCTGGGGAGCTGCAGGCAGGAGTTTTTAGGCGAGGCCGCGGTTTCGGCCTAGTCCGCTGAGTCCGGTCTTGCGTACTAGGCCGAAGCCGCGGACTTGCCTAAAAACTCCTGCCCACAGCTCCCCGGGACCGGCGCGATGAAAAAAAAAAAAATCGATTTGCTTAAATTTTGAATCGACTTGACCTCTCAACTCGATTCAAGATTTGAATCGATTTTTTTTTTTTTTCCCCCCAGCCCTAATAAATATATATATATATATATATGTGTATGTATGTATGTATGTATGTATGTCCTGACCCTTACTGTGTACATTCGTGGACAGATTGTAGTCCAGTACATACATTGCACTCGTTTTAAAGTGAAAACTCATTTATTCAGGGAAGCCTATTCCACGCCCACCTAACAACTGTCCCCGAGCCACCCCCCATCAAATCATTCCCCGCATCTATTACCTTTTGTACCATCACCCCCTCCCTTTAGAATGTAAGTTCTATGAGCCGGGCCCTCCTGTACCTTTTTGTATTGTACTGTAATTGTGTTGTCCCCCCCCTCTACATTTTAAAGCGCTGCGTAAACTGTTGGCGCTACATAAATCATGAATAATAATAATAATAAAAAACGTAAAACCAAAACATTTTATTTTATGATAAAGCTGTCAATACACTAGAAAATTTTCAACTGAGTGTTTGTGTGAACATTCTCAGTACATGCAACGGCTTGAGAAAGCCCTTCAAATATAGACTGCTCAATTATTGTGGCGAATGGGCTTTCCCAAATGAAGTCCATGTACAATGTTCAAATCTTCTCATCACTGCAGTCAAAACCTGTCTAATATGACCCCACTAACGATTAGAAAATTGAATGATCGCTCCTAAAATGAAAAACTTCTACCAGTGTATGGCCAGCTTTAGAGTAGGGAATCGTTAAAAAACTCTGTCAGGTTTTGTGTCCAGGAGACACAACAGGAAGTAAGAGGAGATCTCCGATAGGAGAGATAGGAAATCCCCTCTTAGGCGAGGTTCACATCTGTGCATGCCGGGAACGCGTTAAAAATCGCACGCTCTCCCGACACGTGCTCTTCTTAATGGCACCCCATGCATAGGCAAACACGTCTGTTTTCATGCATGCCAAACCACAGGGTCTTGCAGCACCATGCAGTGAGGTGTGATTTTTACAAAAGGGTTGAAGCTTCCTTTTCTCCCGGGTAGGGCAGCCCATTGAAATGGGTAGGCTGCCCCACATGCAAAGTGCAGAACTTGGTTCTGTACTGAGGTGTGGACCTGGATTTTACTGCCCCCTGGCCACCCATGGCAAAGAGGCCTTAGGCAGTTGCCACCAGAGCAGGCTTCCCCTAATGGCCACCCAAAAATGAATGGAAAAAAAATTACTTTCTGTTCAAGTGACAGTCACTAGTAGTCGGGGGGGAGACTGATGGCAATGAAATACAACAGGTTCCAACCCTCTCCTACACTATCAAGAGTGTAAAGTTTAACTAAACCGTTGTCCCCAGAAAAGTAATAGAGGTGAAATCTTCCAATGGGGACACCAGTTCTGGTGACCTGGGGGTCCCCAAGGCACAGTCACATATGGATCAGAAATTGGTCAGTCCCTGCTGAATCAGCCGAATTTCCATCCATGGTTGGGTTTAGGCTAGCCATATACATGTTGTGTATGATTGCTCGTCCATCGTTGCTAAATACCCTGCTGGCTATTGTTTTCAGACAGCCATGGCACCCGTAGCAGCCTGAATACCCAAACCAGTTTTTTTTTTTTTCCAGTTCACTTTTGTTGAGCTGAGTGGGGCCAACCACGACTCAAATTTCAGCACATTCGGTAGAAATCAGCTGAAATTCCAGCCATGTTTGACCAGCATGACGTCCATGTTACACTGTCAACGCCTGGCCAGTGGTGGAATCACCAAGATGCCAATAACTTCTTCCCTAATGGGCTTTTGCTCCTTCACTGACCAGAATGCTATGGACCATCCCTCACTATTGAAGGAGGAACGTTGGTTTGCTGGTTTGTTCAGCAAGGAAGAGATGTCCCTGCAACTTGCATTTTGCTGATCTCGTTATTTCCTCACCCTTCCTGCATTCCTAAGAGGGAACTCCCAGCCCTAAACCTTGGTAAGCGCCGGAGCAACAGGGTTCCACCAGTCTGCATGATGTCAGGTGATCTGTCACAACCCGTATAGCAGACATAAGCTGTAGTGTACACGGAACTTCAAAGGGTAGAAGGAAGTTGCAACAGAGACCGTTCCTCTGACTGACTTTCCTTCGCTTGACCAGCTTCCAGGATGGTGGGGGTGGTTTGCAGAAGGAAATGAAGAGGCTTAAACTGGCCATACACTTGTAAAAAGTTTTTTTTTTTTTTCTTTTTTTTTTTTTTTTTCCCAAATTTTTCATTTTAAGAACATTTAATTTTCTAATCATTGGTGGGGTCGAATTGATGGTCGTTTTCGACTTCAGGGATAAGGAAATTGAAGGGAGCAGGATGGGGGGAAAAAATGTTTTCTTCAAAGGAACAGAATTCCAACAGTATATGAGGTTTTCGTTTTAGAAGGGCCGGTGGAGGTCCGGGGGGCCCCTTGCAAGGTTGGACCAGCGAGGGTTGGGGCGGCCCCTCGCAGGGTTGGGTCAGGAAAGCCCCATGTGCGAGCGGGCTTTGGGGCAGCCCCTTGCAGGGTTGGGTCAGGGCGGCCCCATGCGCGAGCGGGCGTTGGGGCGGCCCCTTGCAGGGTTGGGTCAGGGAAGCCCCATGTGCGAGCGGGGCATTGGGGCGGCCCCTTGCAGGGTTGGGTCAGGGAAGCCCCATGTGCGAGCGGGCTTTGGGGCGGCCCCTTGCAGGGTTGGGTCAGGGAAGCCCCATGTGCGAGCGGGCTTTGGGGCGGCCCCTTGCAGGGTTGGGTCAGGGAAGCCCCATGTGCGAGCGGGGCGTTGGGGCGGCCCCTTGCAGGGTTGGGTCAGGGAAGCCCCATGTGCGAGCGGGCGTTGGGGCAGCCCCTTGCAGGGTTGGGTCAGGGAAGCCCCATGTGCGAGCGGGCGTTGGGGCAGCCCCTTGCAGGGTTGGGTCAGGGTGGCCCCATGTGCGAGCGGGCGTTGGGGCGGCCCCTTGCGCAGTCGTGGCGGCCCTTTTGTGCAGGTGGGCCAGCAGGGGTCAACAGGAGTTCAGTCTACCACTGCTCTCTACTCCAAGAAGCCCTAGCAAACTCAGGAGCAATCCCAAGGGTTCTGGAACCCTGGTTCCTGGACTTACTGACTATCAAAGAGCCACAGCTCTCAGAATACCCGAAAAGCGACTGCTTCTTCTTGCCTACAGTGACTCTTAAGCCTACAATTTTCTGCCTGGCAGCTTCCTTTTTTTTTTTTTTTTTTTTATGGGAGATCTGGGTGGTGCTAACTTGGCTAACCATGGCTCTGACGTCTGCCTATTCAGTGAAAATTCGAGGCATATATGGGCAGCTTTTAGTCCGTTTTTTTTTCCAATTTACTCTATTCAGGTGGTATACAAGGTTTATATACTTTTTCACTATGCCCCCTGTAGGACAGATCTTCTCTATGTATGTTTATAATATATTTTTTTGTTTTTGTTTTTATTATCTCCCAGGACCCCTATGTGAAGATCTACACATCGCTGTGAGGAAACCAACAAACACATCCAATATGGAGGAAGCTCAGAAAGTGAGTACAAATAATGCTCCTGATATCCTCACCCCGGGGCGTTACACACAGAACGCTGACAATTAATCCACCATTTTCCTCCTTCCAGGAAAATTCCATTTTGCACTTAAACAAGAGAGTCTTGCGCACCCCATCAAAGCAGCCGACGTTGGTGTTATCAGAGCTGCAATGTGCGGCTACCACCCTAAAGACGCCGACCAAACCACCAGAGACTAATAACAACGACCCATGGACCCCAACCGCCAACCTAAAGATGCTGATCAGTGCGGCCAGTCCTGAAATCCGAAACCGCGAGCGGGAGATGCTGGAGGTACAGTGAATGCCAACTGTACGGGTTTAAAGAGAACCTGTCATGACATTGCACATTTATCTATACAAGTTGGAATGCTTGTTGTGTGAGCTGAACCATTCTAATGCAATGGTACGTCCGTCTGAGGCATGTCTGCTTTCAAGCACCCTAACCTATTGCTGCAAAAAGGAAAAAGATATTATACTACATCTCTGCAACTTATGCCTCCCGTCCTTGCTCTTAGAGCTGTGTACACAAAATTATTCATATCTGACACAGTTCTAGGTGTGTTGGGTGCCAAGTTCACAGTAACCACGTAGTATAAGGCCTCATGCACACTAGACGTTAAAATAACGTTCTAAAAACTCCAGTAGCTTTGCAGTGAGTTTTTCAATTTTTTTGCAATAGCGTTTTTCCGCATTAGCGTTTTTTAGCGTGAGCCGCGTTTATCAGTGTTTTTTGATGTTGGAGCGTTTTTACAGCTGAAAAACTCCCCTCAGAACCCACTAGTTTTGTTTGTTTTTTTGTTTTTTTTAAGCCAAACACCCCAGCCAAATACTGCTGATAATAGCCTATGTGTGCATGGACACATAGGATAACATGATGGGGAGTTTATTGACTGTGTAGAAAAAAACGTCCAGTGTGCATGAGGCCTTATTAGGGGTGCACCAAATGGAAATTTCGGTGCCAAAAATGAGTTTTTAAAAAAAAAAAAAATTCTTAATTCTATTATATTTGACATTTTGAATTAATATGAATTTATTGTTGGTCATTATTGGCACCTTTTTAGTGCAAGAAAAGCTCAAGAAAAATGCAGTCTCTGACCATCCCATGTATCTTGTCTGCAGTCTCTGACCATCCCTTGTATCATGTCTGCAGTCTCTGACCATCCCTTGTATCATGTCTGCAGTCTCTGACCATCCCTTGTATCATGTCTGCAGTCTCTGACCATCCCTTGTATCATGTCTGCAGTCTCTGACCATCCCTTGTATCATGTCTGCAGTCTCTGACCATCCCTTGTATCATGTCTGCAGTCTCTGACCATCCCTTGTATCTTGTCTGCAGTCTCTGACCATCCCTTGTATCTTGTCTGCAGTCTCTGACCATCCCTTGTATCTTGTCTGCAGTCTCTGACCATCCCTTGTATCATGTCTGCAGTCTCTGACCATCCCTTGTATCATGTCTGCAGTCTCTGACCATCCCTTGTATCATGTCTGCAGTCTCTGACCATCCCTTGTATCATGTCTGCAGTCTCTGACCATCCCTTGTATCATGTCTGCAGTCTCTGACCATCCCTTGTATCATGTCTGCAGTCTCTGACCATCCCTTGTATCATGTCTGCAGTCTCTGACCATCCCTTGTATCATGTCTGCAGTCTCTGACCATCCCTTGTATCATGTCTGCAGTCTCTGACCATCCCTTGTATCATGTCTGCAGTCTCTGACCATCCCTTGTATCATGTCTGCAGTCTCTGACCATCCCTTGTATCATGTCTGCAGTCTCTGACCATCCCTTGTATCATGTCTGCAGTCTCTGACCATCCCTTGTATCATGTCTGCAGTCTCTGACCATCCCTTGTATCATGTCTGCAGTCTGTTACTTAAACACATTGCTAATAGTATTAGCAAAATTTCTATTCGGTGCACCTGTAGCAGACATGATACAGGAGATGGTCAGAGAGTGCAAACACGATACAAGAGGTCAATGCAGCCTCACCTCAGCGTCCATAAAATGTAGCCTCACCGGTGCCCGGATCGGAGCGGTGATCTCCCGCTGTGTCACGGAGCTGGATTTGATTTTCCCGGGCGGGACGGGAAATGGGACGACAATGTGCCGCCTCCTGTGATATGTCACACTGATTCAATGTCCCAGCATTGGATCAGTGTGCCGTCTATCACGGGAGACGGGACATTGTTACTGCTGCTGCCTGGACAATTATGCTCCGTGACACAGGAAGATCGCCGCTCTGCGTGTGGAGGAGGAGGGATGGGTGGCCTCTGACTGAGCCGCCAGGATGACCCCCCCCCCCCCCCCCCCCCCCCCCCCCCCCCCCCGCAATCTGTGGCACCCGGGGTGGACCCTGTCAGCTTTTGAAGCCATTGTCGGTACCTTCTTTTCTTTCGACTGAAAGCCGAAAACACAGTTTTTGGCCGATATGTTTCGACGGCCGAAATGTTTGTGCACCTCTTATTTATTAGTGGTGTTGTTGGTGGTTTTTTTTTATTTTATTTATTTATTTATTTTGTTTATGACTCTAATTGATAATACTCAAAGACCAACCCCCTAGGTTTGGAAGTAGGTTGCTCCTGTTTGTTCTCTGATGATATGGATTGGTTTGTCCGATGGTGAAAAAACAATTGGGAACAAAAATTAAGCAGGTAGGTGGGACTTTCTTTGCCATCAGGACTGAATGTATAAAAAGGAAATTATTATACAATTTAAAATTCAACAATTTTTATTACAAAAAAAAAAAATTTGTAACGTTGCCAATAGCCAAATTCAGAGTTTGAAACCTAGGAGAATGGGTGTAACACAAGGTAATGACAGTGAAGTGAAAGGCCTACGCATTTCGCAGGGCTTCCCACTTCATCAGGAGCTCCTACGTCTTTAAAGATGTTTGAGCCTTGACAATGAACTGAAAAACAAAAGGAAATGGGTTCACAATACCAAAATAAGGAAAACCATAATCCAAAATGCACTAAGTCACAATAAATATTATCATCATGTTTCTGTCCATAATCGCAAGAAAAAAATAAAAACAACCTAATAAAACATTTTATCCCCCCTCCCCCCCTTCCAAAAAAACAAAACAAAAACAATCTGACAAGGTTGAGTGGTCAGTGGCACTTTATCTTCCCCACCATAATTTACAGCCTGAAGGATTTATTTCATAGATTTGGTCCTCCTCTTCCTCTGTTGAGAGGATGGGGCGGGCTCACAAATGTAAACCGTACTACTGTTTACATTTTGTAATTGCTGTGAATGGTCATCGCAGTGATCACAAGGCACAGAGAGCCTATGATATATTATATATAATATACACATATGTGATTTCCCCCCCCCCCCCACACTAAAACACAAACTAGGCACATGGTTAACCCTTTGATCGCCCCTGGTGTTAAGCCCTTCCCAGCCAGTGTCATTAGTACAGGGACAGCGCATGTTTTTTTTTTTGTTTTTTTTTCACTAATCAGTGTTGCTGGTTTCCAAAAAAGTGTGATTTGTCCGCCACAATATTGCTGTCCCGCTATAAGTCGCTGATTGCCACCGTTACTTTATGGTACCTTTTTTTTTTTTTTTTTTTTTTTTTTTTTTTAATCTATCCCATAGTTTGTAGACGCTATACCTTTTGCACAAACCAATCAATATATGCTTATTGGGATATTTTTACCAAAAATATGTAGTGGAATACATATTGGCCTACATTTATAAAGAAATAAGAATATATATATTTTTTTACATTTTATTTATTGGATATGTTTTATAGCAGAAAGAAGAAAATTGTGTTTTCATAATTGTTGGTCATTTTTTTTTTATAGTGCAAAAAAAAAATTGGTGGTCAAATACCACCAAAAGAAAGCTCTATTTGTGGGGGGGGGGGGCAAAATTTGTATGTGGATACAGTGTTACACGAATGTGCAATAGTCAGTTTAAGTAACGGAAAGTGCTGTATCGCAAAAAATGTCCTGGTCGTGAATGATCGATCAGTGGGAGTCGATCATTCACCCTACTGCCTAATGATTGATCAGTGGGGTCGGGGGAGGTGTGCTGTGTTTTGCACTTGCGCCCCCCCCCCCCCCCCCATCTTTACCTGAGACAGTGATTGGCACAGGCAGAAAAGCTCCCGATAGGTTACACAAGAAACCTATTTCTTGGTTCAGACCTGACCAGCCTCGGCATGCTGATGAGGAGCAGCTCCGGACTTTTATTTAACTTTTCTGGAACTATTCCAGGGCTGGTAACCTCATTAATACTTATTATGTGTGTTTTATTTTTACAGTCGTTTTTCTGGAATTGTGCTGCATTTATATGATGTGGTCAGTTCATATGTAAATGGAGCGTTTAGAGGTCTATTGTCTAGAGCCACGAATAAACTCAGAATTCTGAATGGTAAATCCCGCACCTGTAGAGGTAACGCGCTGCTTTGCACCATTCCAGGAATCAATCTTGTTGATAAGTCGCACTTTACCGACACCTGAAAGGCATCCCGCTGAGACAGATTCTTTGTCTTTGTTGTCCTTTTCAGCTGCTCGTGTCAAGTCATTTGGTAGCTCTGATGTTCTTGTTAAATGGAACGGCTCATTCTAGGTTTACTGACGATCCTGCTTCTCCATCTGTCCCTCTCTACACCTTCTTTTTTTTTTTTTTGTGGTAAGGGCTTTATTTTTATTTATTTATTTATTTATTTTTTTCTTCTTGCTCACTTCAGGCTGCATTTTGAGCTTTGTTGTTTTTTTTGATTAGCCAACAGAAAAATATCATCTGTTTCATCCGCTTTTTTATTTATTATTTACTGTATTTTTTTTTCTTTTTTGGAAGGGGTTAAAGGTTAGGGGTTAAAGTAGGGTTGCACTGATACCGGATTTCTTACCCGGATTTTGTACCAATACTTTCGGTCAAGTACGCGCCGATTTTTTTTTTTCTTTTGTGGTGCGATTTTGAGCCCATAGAAAATGAATGGGCTCAAATCACACTGCAAACAATCGCATGCGATTTGAACATGAATGCAGTACACTAGGGTTGATACCACTTTTTTAAGACCGAGTACAAGTATCGACCCCCCCCCCCAAGTACTCGCCGATACCGATTACCAATACTTTTGTCATATGACAGTGGCACTAATATACAGCACTGATGACGCGTGGACTGTGTCAGTATTTTATTTTTTTTCTTCTTTTACACAATGCTTTCTTTTTTTTTGGGGGGGGGGGGGGGGGGCAGGGTGTCAGTGTGTGTTTGTTTTTTTTTTTTAATTATTTTTACAATTTAACCTTCTTTTTTTTTTCAATATTTTATTTATTACAATTCGCTTTTTTATTTATTTTTATTAGCCCTGTTGGGTGGCTTTTGGTGAGATATTAGGTGTCTTAACAGACCCCTGACATCTCCTCCCTTTTTGAGACAGGGAAAGGGACTGAGGACAGAGATTCCCCAGTCCCTTTCTCTGCAGCCTCAGCTGCACTTGAAGATGAATGGAGAGGAGACAGAGGCTCCTCTCCATTCATAAACTGAAGCATCATAAACACAGTTTACGATGCTCAGTGACCGTTATGAATGAACAGAGTCGGTGATCACTGACTCTGTGCATTTGGAAAAGGAAGGAGCTGGTAAATGACATATATTTACCGCCTCCTTCCTCCACTCTCCATCCTGACAGATCGAGGACAGAGGGGGTGGAGGAGCACGGAGGGGGACTGGAGGAGGATATGGGGGACAGTCAGGGGTGATCGGTGCGGCGCTGGGGAGGAGTTACAATCACCGATCTCCCTGTATAATTTCAATAAAGATGCTGAAAGCCGCGGAAGTGAGAGAAGGAGAAGCGGCTGTCACCTGCTTTATTGAAATCCTATACAGGGGGATCGTGCTTGTAACTCCCTCCCACCGGCACACCGATCATCCCCCTGACTGTCCAGGCATCGGCGCATTTGCCCGAGTAGAAGTACTCGGGCAAATGCTTGGTATTGTCACTGATACCGATACTAGTCTCGGTTTCGAGACAACCCTACAGTACACACACCTGAACCCTGTGCCCATTATGAGGGGTTGCCACCATCCAGTGCTTCCTGATGATGCATTGGTATGCGAAACATGTTGAGACATAGTGACGCGATTGGCATGCGAGTTCCAGGCACCTGGTGATTTTGAACAGCTGAGAGTACGCACATGCCGGTGCCCGTTACAGAGACTCCTAAGGAGTAACATATTGCTGGATGTACTTGGTGTCGGTCTGAGGGCACGTTTAAATGTGAGTGGGCAATTTTTTTATTTTTTATGGATTTTATATACTTTATAAATAAACATGTTGCTCTATAATGGTGCCCCCCTTTTTTTTTTTTTTTTTTTTTCTCCATGAGTGACCTAGAGAGAGTGCACAGGATCCCTGGATTATTTGAAGGGGTATGCATGGAAGTGAAAAACCTCTTGTAGTTCACCAGCCCCCCAAAGCCCCGATTTTACTTACCTGAGCCCGATCGTTCCTGCATCGGGGACGAGCACACCCGCTCCAGCCGGTGTCTTGGGTCCTGATTGGATAGATTGATGGCAGCGCAGCTATTGGCTCCTGCTGCTGTCAATCAAATCCAGGGAACGGGGCGGAGCCGAGTCCTGCTGTCTGTGTCAATGGATGCCACAGCAGGGCACGGGAGCATGCCCGCTCGAGAAGAGGCGGAGCCAGGAGTGCCGCTGATGGACCCCAGAAGAGGAGGATCGGGGCCACTCTGTGCAAAACCAACTGCACAGAGGAGGTAAGTATAATATATTTGTGTTCGTTTTTTTTTAAAAAAAAGAAAAAAAACGTTTACATATCCTTTTAAAGAGCAAGAGGCTTTTGAGCAAACCAAACTAACCAAAACATCCCTGATTGGATGGAAAGCTCTGTATTGAAGGGTATCTGGTGAGTGAGCAGAGATAGTGGTGAAGGATTTACTCGCGGTGGTGTGGAATAGAATCTGAAGCACTGAGGAATATTTGCGGACTTATTGATTTATATTTGGTTATACTTGGGGAATACGTGTATATTCTATATAATTTTGTATATTTTTTTTTTATACATATTCATTTTTTCTTTTCTTTTTTTTTTTGCACATGCATTGTTGTTTGAGCGCAGCTATTCATTATTTGTATTGTAAAAGGTATCGGTATCGGTATTTGGTATCGGCAAGTACTTGACCAAAAGTATTGGTACTCATACAAAATCCGGATAAATATAGGCTTACCTGTAGGTAAACAATAAAAAGAAAAAAATAGATAATGTGTATGAAGCAGCAACTAAAAACCATATAATATCTCCATGGTGAAAAAATCCAGTAAATAAAGTTGCGCTTAAAAAAAGTGATAATGTGAAAATTTCATACAATAAATATTGAATGCACTCCCTATATAGTGAACAACTTTTACCTGTAGGTAACAGTGAAAAAAAAAAAGACTATACTACCACTTTAACTTGCAAGTTTCCCAGAGTTGGGCTTTTAAGCATCTTTTGTGTTGTGTTACACGTACATCTAACCAAACCAATTCTTTACTTTCCAGGAGCAGTTTTCTGGAGACGAACTTGAAAAAACACTACCGAGCCGCAAAGAAAAAAGCTTGGGGTTGTTATGCCAAAAATTTCTTGCACGGTACCCCGATTACCCCAATCCGGCCGTCAATAACAGCATATGTTTAGATGAAGTTGCAGGAGAGCTGAGTAAGTATTCTTGACACATTATACGTTTTCATTTCCTGTTTTTTTTTTTTTTTTTTTTTTTTTATGTTTTTGACTCTGTATGCAGTAGCCAAAAAGAACATTGCATTTTAAGATGGCGAAGGTTCATGCTGCTCTGCTGTGGATGAATATTTTACATATACATGGTGTACAGTAGATGATAGATCTATAATGGGGGGGAGAAATGAATGAAGGTGTCATGGTGGGAGAGGAAGCGCTGATGCTTGTTTGCTCCCTGATCACACATTCCTGGTGTGACATTCCACACTCTTCACACAGACGTGATACAGGCAGGGTGGTGTTCTCATAGTGTATTGCTAGATGGCGCTGTTGTTTCATATTGGCTTTAAACAATTTGATGTGTAAACTTACTTTGGATACATCCAGTGTTCTGTTCTGGGCAGGGGCTGCCCGTCCATGAAGAGCGCACGGGAGCCGGCCCCCCTATCAATCGACACCCTCCCCATCCATACATCCGGCCCCTGGCGGGGGTGTTTTATTTAATTTTTTTTTGGCACCTGATTAGAGCCAGAGGCTCTAATAGGCTTCAAAATAGGGTTGGATTGCGTCGCAGAGAATGCGAACGGAGCCCACCCAGGTGTGTTACAACAGCAAATAAATATTCACTATTGTAACACCAATCTTCCTCCCGGCCATCAGGAAGCGGGTTTTGAGACCCGTCACCCGATTGCCTGAAAGGACAGGTGATCCAATTGGATGCCTAGGAGGGGGGAGGGAGCTGCACACTAAAAGCCGCCGTGATGGAGGAGAGGACACAGAGCCGCTACCCTCCTAGATGGAGTAAATCTTCAAAGAACAATGGGGTGGCCCCTAAAAGTCGCACGTCTAGGTGTCCTGGAGTGGTGAGTAGAGCGGTAACCTCAGCCTGGACTCCAACCAGGCCACGCCCCCAACGCATTTCACTCCACCCACGGGGCTTGGTCATGGCTAAGCTCCGGGGGCGGAGTGAATCGCGTTGGGAGCGTGGCCTGGTTGGAGTCAAGGCTGAGGTTACCGCTCTACTCACCACTCCAGGACACCTAGACATGGGACTTTTAGGGGCCACCCCATCGTTCTTTGAAGCCTTACAGGAGCTAGGACGGGTTCCATCCCCTGTCAGCACTCTAGCTGCGGAAGCATTGATTGATTACATACCCCTTACCACCGAGCCTGAGCGGCGCACACACACATTTCCTAAGTCATAGATGGGGTAAGTGCCGGACCAACCAGCGGGGGGGGGGGGGGGGTGTTGTTTGACGCCCCCCCCCCCCCAAAAAAACACCAGTCGCAACTGGATCTGGGGTTATCCAAATGAGTATAGGCATGAAACTCCAAATCATTTTTATGGATATTAAAACCGGATTCTCTGCATTATTGAACCTGAAATCAAACTGGAGAGATGGACTTGACGTTGTCGGACGACAGACTATTTGTTTATGGCATTTTTATAGCCATACACTTTGGAGTCTTTGGTGTGTGGGAGGAAACTGGGGCTCCCAGAGGAAACTATGCAAGAAGAGGGAGAACATGCAGCCAAGAAATGAGGTGGGCTCTGTCTGACTTTCTGCAGCTTCTAATGCACATTGTGCGAAGCTCACAGTGTGCAGTGAAATTGGAGTAGGCCATTTCAGTCCAGGAGAGAAGCCGGCACAACTGGGTAACACCTGAAGGGAAGGCCGGAGTTCAGATTTAAAGCAGAGTTCTTTTTAAACGCACTCATTATACTTGTCTAAAGGTTCCCTCACTGGCATAATAATTTCATGTATTGATTTGTGTCTTCCCACAGGTGTTGAGCGCAGACGAATTTACGATATCGTTAACGTCCTGGAAAGCTTGCATATGGTTAGCCGTCTCGCCAAGAACAAGTACATCTGGCATGGCCGCCATAAGCTCAACGAAACCTTTGAGGCGTTGCGACAGGTTGGGGAGGAGTGCAAATACGCCGACCAGATCCTCCATCTGAAGAAGCGAGAGCAGGAGGAGCCGGAGTCTCTGGAGGAAGCCCCCATTCCCAAATCCTGGGTGAAGCAGACGGAGATCAGCTTCGTGGAGCTGCCGGGACTGGAGTTCAGAGCCGGTAAAATCTCGCTTCTTTTAGCAGATCACGGGTGCAATCTCAGTCTCCGGCAGACTCAGTGTAGCTGTCTGGCTGTACCTCGTGATCCTGATGGGAAGTGTCAATGTACTACCTAGAGTGCTCATCGGCGCCCTGGTAGCTCATTGAGGACTACAAGCCTTCAGCTGCAATGGCTGATGGTAGTTGTAGTTCTCCCATTTACAGAACTTTTTGAATGAATGATGTGGGCGGAGCCCCGCACAGCTGTGGTGTGTTTTTTTTTATTTATTTTTTTAATTGTGACAGTGGGTGTGGGGAGAAGATCCCTGGCTGTCACAACCATGACTTGGGGGGGTGTGTAACATTAACATGTTGCATCCTAAATATGGTTTTACCATGTTCCTAAAGGTGAACTTATCCTTGTAAATGAAAATTTAACAGCCCAGCACTTATTAAAAGCAGCAATATTTGCTTTTAGTACAATCTGTCACCTGCGGATGGCGCTACTCTTCTGGGTTAAATGATGGCCAACGTCATTCACCACTCTTCCATGAGCCCGGGCTGTCACAGACCTTCCCCCCTGGGCCCAGAGTATTCGGGCGATCTCTGACACCCTTTGTGAATTACAGGAGGAATCGGAGGGACCCTGCTTGTCTGTACACCATCTAAAACTAGCATTCACCTTCCAGAGGGCTCCTTGGTGAGCCGTATGTGACTTTTCAAATCATTTTTAGGGGTTCTGGTGAAAATAAATACCTCCTGTACTAAGTTCTTGCACAAGCAGTAAGGGGAATGTGATGGTTTCACGTTTAATTGGCTATAGGCTGGGTTTAAGCTGTATAATGAGGAATAAAATATAAGAACTTCCAGATTGATCTGATATATTTTTTTAAATGTTTATAATTTGAGTGTGTGTATATATAATTTTATATATATGTGTGTGTGTGTATGTATATGTGTGTGGGGATATATATAATATAATATATATATACACACACACACACTCAAATTTATTTTTTATATATATATATATATATATATATATATATATATATATATATATATATATATATATATATATATATATATATATATATATATATATATATATATATATATTTTTTTTTTATTATTATTTTTTGCCATTTGTCCACACAGCATCGGTGAACAGCAGGAAGGAGAAGTCTTTACGGGTGATGAGCCAGAAATTTGTCATGCTCTTCCTGGTGTCCAAACCGCAGATTGTGAGCCTGGAAATTGCTGCCAAAATTCTAATCGGAGAAGATCAGATTGATGATTTGGATAAAAGCAAATTCAAAAGTAAGCTAGTGTTTGTTTATTAACTATTCCAAAAGTCTATTACTTTATTGGATGAACAAGCAAATCAGCTGTGAAGGCAGGATTTGAACCTTCTTTGTGATTATTTTTATTTTTTTTACCTAATGGTGCGTGTCAATTAAATACCAGGAGTATATAGGAGCACTGATAAGGGGGAAAAAAAATGTGTGTGTGTGTGTGTGTGTTTTTGTTTTTTGTTTTTTTTCTTCTTTAAACAGTTTTCTGTTATGCTTTGCAAGTATTTCAGCTGTCGAAAGATCTCTGGTTTGGGATTTGAACATAAAATAAACAGCCTGCATGGGATCTGATCCTAGATGCCTTGTGAACGGGCTGCATGGGATGTGATCCCTAGACACCTCGTGAACGGGCTGCATGGGATGTGATCCCTAGACACCTCGTGAACGGGCTGCATGGGATGTGATCCCTAGACACCTCGTGAACAGGCTGCATGGGATCTGATCCCTAGACACCTCGTGAACGGGCTGCATGGGATGTGATCCCTAGACACCTCGTGAACAGGCTGCATGGGATCTGATCCCTAGACACCTTGTGAACAGGCTGCATGGGATGTGATCCCTAGACACCTCGTGAACGGGCTGCATGGGATGTGATCCCTAGACACCTCGTGAACAGGCTGCATGGGATCTGATCCCTAGACACCTCGTGAACAGGCTGCATGGGATGTGATCCCTAGACACCTCATGAACAGGCTGCATGGGATCTGATCCTAGACACCTCGTGAACAGGCTGCATGGGATGTGATCCCTAGACACCTCGTGAACAGGCTGCATGGGATGTGATCCCTAGACACCTCGTGAACGGGCTGCATGGGATGTGATCCCTAGACACCTTGTGAACAGGCTGCATGGGATGTGATCCCTAGACGCCTCGTGAACGGGCTGCATGGGATCTGATCCCTAGACACCTCGTGAACGGGCTGCATGGGATGTGATCCTAGACACCTCGTGAACGGGCTGCATGGGATGTGATCCCTAGACGCCTCGTGAACGGGCTGCATGGGATGTGATCCCTAGACACCTCGTGAACAGGCTGCATGGGATGTGATCCCTAGACACCTCATGAACAGGCTGCATGGGATCTGATCCTAGACACCTCGTGAACGGGCTGCATGGGATGTGATCCCTAGACACCTCGTGAACAGGCTGCATGGGATGTGATCCCTAGACACCTCGTGAACGGGCTGCATGGGATGTGATCCCTAGACACCTTGTGAACAGGCTGCATGGGATGTGATCCCTAGACGCCTCGTGAACGGGCTGCATGGGATCTGATCCCTAGACACCTCGTGAACGGGCTGCATGGGATGTGATCCTAGACACCTCGTGAACGGGCTGCATGGGATGTGATCCCTAGACGCCTCGTGAACGGGCTGCATGGGATGTGATCCCTAGACACCTCGTGAACAGGCTGCATGGGATGTGATCCCTAGACACCTTGTGAACAGGCTGCATGGGATGTGATCCCTAGACGCCTCGTGAACGGGCTGCATGGGATCTGATCCCTAGACACCTCGTGAACGGGCTGCATGGGATGTGATCCTAGACACCTCGTGAACGGGCTGCATGGGATGTGATCCCTAGACGCCTCGTGAACGGGCTGCATGGGATGTGATCCCTAGACACCTCGTGAACAGGCTGCATGGGATGTGATCCCTAGACGCCTTGTGAACAGCCTGCATGGGATCTGATCCTAGATGCCTCGTGAACAGGCTGCATGGGATCTGATCTTGGACATATGAGTATATTCAGCTTATTTGTATTTTATCACTTTTCTGCAGCAAAAATCCGGCGTTTATATGACATAGCCAACGTCCTGAGCAGTCTAGGCCTCATAAAGAAAGTCCATGTGACGGAGGAGAGGGGGCGGAAACCAGCGTTCCAGTGGACGGGGCCCGACGCTTGTACCGGACAGCAAGGTGAGGTCATGCAACCGTCTATCTGGGCACTTTAAAGTGTGTGTAACCCCAAGATGTATATTTGGTGTCATTGCCCTACTGTATACAGTTTTAACAAACAAATCATTTTTTGTGACTCTGTTGCTTCCCTGGAGATCCTGCCAGTAATAGAACTAGAGAGGGCTGACAACTCTACGCCACAGCTTTGCAGCTGGCAGCAAGGTTGCCAGCCTGCCATGTGTGCTCCTTCATTTGACCATTTGGGGTTCCTGTCCGATAAACTCGCTGTCTACCTGAAAGACACATCAGGAAATGAGCAGAAATCTCTCTCTGAGCAGTCACTGAAAAAAGGGCCCCTGTTGGAAGATTTCCCCTTACTACCTGTTCAGTGGCTATAAAAGTTTAGATTTCCCATCAGCTTTTACTGATATCCCTATACAGCTAATAAATTAAAATATAACTAAAGTCAAATCCCCCAGCCAAACCCCCCCCTTTTTTTTTTTTTTTTTTTTTTTTTTTTTATTGCTGTCTGTGCCCCCGTCGGGAAGATTCACCCTCCTTATTTGTTCTTCCTTTCTCTATCCACAAGTAAAAAAAAAAAAATATATATATATATATATATATATTTATTTATTTACCTTTTAGTTCCACTTCAATTTTTGGTGATTTGTTACGTTTTTGAGTTCTCGTGATTTACTGGGGATGAGCTTGAGTTTGCTCTTAACCTGAAGGCAGAAGACCGTGCCGGGCCAATGAGCTTATGCCAGGACGTTCCCCGTTATCACCGACTTAATATTGCCATATAGACATTTTAGGTCAGTGTCCTTGACCTATTGCGGTGATTTTTGGTTAAAGGTGGATGTAAACCCCATTCATTAAATTTGAGCTGGGCACATATGTCTGTAGTGTTTACTTATCTCTCTCCAAAGCACTAAGTCCAGAGTCTTTCTGCTGCTCCGTTCCTTTGTTATCAGCATGATAACTTCCGACAAGTTCTCTGACGGAGGAGATACAAGCAGCTGGAAATTTTGTGTCGGGAGATTAGCAGAGAGCTTGTCTATTCACAGCACAGCTCTGCAAGTCTCTACGTTCCTCTGCCTATGTGGATTTGGAGGGGGGGGGGGGGTGCCTTTCCTCCAACCAGCTCTCACACAGTGTATGCCCAGACTCCCCTCCCACTGCTGCAACAGGAAGACAATTTTCTAACATGATGTGCACTTTCTAAAGAATATATAAAGCTGAAGACTGCAGATATACATGTAAAACTTATGTAGGGAGATTTGTTTCATCTCTGTTTATCATCTGAGGCTGTTCACTTCACTGGGTATAGGAGAGGGTTTACATCCACTTTAATAATGTAATGCTTATCCCCGCCCCTTTTGGTACTTGCAGCTGCTAGATGGGGATTCTCCAAACTGCAGCTGATTGGCCCAAAAATGACAGTTGACTAGCAGATTTGACCAAACCCAAGCTCAGCACTAGTGGTTGCCCTCTACCTTCTAAGCCCTGAAGAAAAGGGAGGTCTTTGAGCCCCCGAAAGGCATTGGTTGTTCCATGTTGTTGTTGTTGTTTGTAATCCAATACTAATATTACATTTTTTGACTATTTGGCAGTCTTAGTCATTAGACTATAGATCAGGGGTCTCATTTTAATAAATAGATGCACTTTTTCTATGTTGCGGAGTTCCTCCGCACTCTCATTATGTAGCTAGTTTGTTTGCTGACTCATATTTCTCCTTCTTCTTTCCCTTTTTTTTTTTTTTCTCAGAGTCCTCTCCTGGCCACATGTTACCCAGCTCTGTAGCACTGGATCTGAGATCTCCTAAGGAGAATTGCGCCAAGAATCTGTTTTCCTCCCGTGGAAAGCAGAGCTTTACCCGCCACCAGTCTTTAATCAAACTGGCCAGGAGTATAGAAAACGACCGGCGGAAGATCAACTCTGCGCCCAGCAGTCCTGTAAAGAGCGGTGTGTACTTTTAATTTTTTTTTTTTTTAATCGTGCTTCAATGTCGTATTCTCAGGTCTGCGTTAGATTGATTGGCACCTTTTTGTACCCGTATGCCTTCGCCGCAGCGACCTCGGCCAGAAGTTTGGCCCGCCTCCTTCTCCCACCACTGGCCCATTCAGAAAGCGCAGCGTGCTTCACGCATGTGCAGTAGGACACTGGCTGTGAGGCCGCAAGGCTTCAATGCCGGTTTCCCTTGGCTCAGATGGTGGTGGCAGCACCTGAGAGCGGATTGAAAAATCGGCTCGGGTGAAGACACTGCTGGATTTGTGGACAGGTTAGTGTCCTTTATATTAAAAGTCAGCAGCTACAGTATTTGTACAGTACAGTAATACCTTGGTTTGCGAGTAACACGGTATACGAGTGCTTTACAAGACGAGCAACCCTTTTTTTTTTTTTTTTTTTTTTTTACATTTTGACTTGATATACAAGCAGTAGTTTTTAATGTTTTTAAATTACACTCACTTTTTGTTAAGGAGTCTGGTGTTGATCCAATGTAAATCCGCTGGTGCACAATGTACTGTATGTGGCCAGAGGTCCGAGGGCGCTGATGGCTCCCAGCTGAGTGGAGCGGGTGTAACACGCGTTCGGAGCACCTGGAAGTGTCCATAGTTTCTGAGTGTCTCCGAGTCCTCCAGGAAGTGGTGGGAGCCACCAGCGCCCTCGGACCTCTGGCCACATACAGTACTGTATACTCTACACCAGCGCTTTACATGAATTAATATCAGACTCCTTAAAAATTTGAGTGTAATTCATTTTAATATATTGTTTTATTTTTATTTTTTTTACATTAAAACTTTTTTTTTTTTTTTTTCACCACAGAGGTGTACTGTACAGTATTCCTACCATTGATATGAGCTACAGTACTGTATTTTAAAGTGCAGGTTAATTTTATTTTTATTTATTTATTTTAAGTACACTTTTTTTATACTGTATTTTGTATTGCCGTAATAATTTTTTATATGAATAAATGGTTGTGGATTGAGTTTCCATGGTTTCTTATGGGAAAATTTGCTTTGATATACGAGTGCTTTTGATTACAATCCAAGGTTTTAGGCCCCTTTCACACTGGGGCGGTTTGCAGGCGGTATTGCGCTAAAAATACCGCCTGCAAACCGCCCCTAAACAGCCTCCGCTGTTTGTTCAGTCCCTGAGGGCTTTCACACTGAAGCGGTGCGCTGACAGGACGGTGAAAAAAGTCCTGCAAACCGCTTCTTTGGAGCGGTGTATTCACCGCTCCTAAACCGCTCCTGCCCATTGAAATCAATGGGCTGTACGAGTGATTTTAACCCTTTTTCGGCCGCCAGCGGGGGTTAAAACCGCACCGCTAGCGGCCGAATACAGCTGCAAGAACGACGGTACAGCAGCGCTAAAAATAGCGCTGTTGTACCGCCGACGCCCCCACCGCCCCAGTGTGAAAGGGGCCTTACTGTATTTGTAGCTGCTGACTTTTTTTTAATTTTATTTTTTTTTCTGAAGGAGCCTGGAGCTCCTCCTTTTTAAAGCGGTATGTACATCTTAATAATGACCTAGTTACTCTTTTTTTTTTTTTTTGGTCTGGTAAACCAAACCATTTAAAGCATTTGGTTGTATTTTGCAAATAACCTATAGATCCTTCCAGAAATCCAGTGAGCTCACCAGTTCGGCTACATTCGCAAGGGGTGATTTGGCAAATTGCGGCAGCAGGAATCTTCGTCCAGCAGCAATCACTGCAGAATGGCTGCAGCCGCAGGTGGATTGTCACTATAGTGAATGGGCTCAACGGCTGCGGATTTCCACTCTCAGAAAATTCTTTCTGCTGCAATTTGCACTGGGCCAAATCACTCATTCACGTGTAATTGTATGTTCAACTAATGAGCACAATTTTTTATTTCTTTTTTTTCTCCTTAACAGATTCCAGTGACCTCTCCATCCCCAGCAAGATGGCTCAACTTGCAGCAATCTGTAAAGAGCAGCTCGATCAGACAAAGTAAGTTGTGTTGGGTTTTTTTTTCTTTGTTTTTTTGCTACAAGGTTGTTTGTGATTGTGCTTGGCTACCAAACTCCTAAAAGTTAGTGTCAAAATTTTTACTGTTGTGGTAATTTGGTAATTGAATGTTGTTGTCACTATGTTTGTTTTACTGCCTAGTCCACGCTGAAACATGACTTATTTAACCACTTGCCGACCACGCTATAGCCAAATGATGGCTACAGCACGGCTGGCCAGTTCTGGGAGGCCGTCGTATGACTTCCTCCTGAGATCATGTCAGCTGTGCCATGCTTTCCTGGACTCTGCTAATCACAGGTTGAAGTATAGAGCCAATCAGCGACTCTTTACCACGTGATCAGCTGTGTCCAATCACAGCTGATCACGATGTAAACAGATGCCAGTTATCTGCATTCCTTTCCTCACGCTGACAGCATGAGTAGAGAAGTGAGCTGATAACTGGTTTGTGTTGAAGGGACATGTACACTGATAATCGGGGCACGGATTGTCAGTGCAGTCCCAACAGTGCCCATCAGGGCATCCTCATCAGTGCAGCCTCATCAGTGCCACCTATCAAAGCCCATCACTGCAGCCTTATCAGCGTACATCAGTGAAGGAGAAAATTACCTGTTTGCAAAATTTTATAACAAACTATGAAAGTTTTTTGGTTTTTTTTGTTTGTTTTTTTGGGGGGGGGTTTAAAAAACTTTGCTTCCCCATCCTCCTCTCAAACCCGTACCCGCCCACCCCCCCCCCCCCCCCGGGTTTGGCAAAAAAAAAAAAAAATGTGATCAAATATGACCAAAAGAACGCTCTATGTAAAAAACCAAAATGATAAAAATTCTGTAGGTGTACAGTGTTGCATGACCGTGCAATTGTCATTTTAAAGTGTGACAGCGCTGAAAGGTGAAAGTGCCCGGTAGGCAAGTGGTTAATGCCAACAGTTTGCGCAGTTTGAGTAGCCGCTTTTGGACGGGGAAGTTAAGAGGGGATTTAAACATGGGGGCAGCCGTGACATTTCTGGTACAGACTGATCCTGGCGTCTTACACGAGACCGGGATGTAATCCAAGGGACAGCTGCTTTGTCTGTCTCTGAAGGGGGTTCGCCCTGCATATCACTTTTCATATCCAATAGTAAGAGATTCCAGTTAAATAATTGTGTGCTTGATTTTGTTTTGTCCCTCCCCCCCCCCCCCCCCCCCCCCCTCAATCCTTCTTGTGGTGTTTTTGAGCCATGTGTTTCTTTATGACAATAGGGGACCAGGAACCCCCCTCCCTGGTAGGGCTCATTCACTCTTGCTTTGTGTCTTCCGAGAGCATTTGAGATGGCGAGGAGGCATTGCCTACTGGAACCCCGCACTAGCGTGCTGCAACCGTGTACATTGCTCACAGCTGCGAGGTGCGTGCAGAGTGGCCCCACTCACTTGCCAGAAGAAACAGCGGGTAAAATGCTTGCTGCAGTCCTGTGTACATTGCTTTTGCAGCTAAAGGGGGAGTGATTTGGGGGTGGGGGGGTGGTAAACACAACTCGACTGCTGGGTTTTACCGTCCCTCAGCTGCTAGGGAAAGCGCTTACAATTATAGCACCCTGATGTTTTGGCAGGGTTGCTCTTCAATTTACCTGCCAGGTATAGTTGCCTTTCCCAATTGATAGGAGATCAATTGATTCCACCCTAATTCTGGAGTTGCTGCACTTCTCTCTTCTGTCACTAGATGGCCGGGTATCTGGTGGCATTAGATAACATAAGGGCAATGCAAGTACAGATTAGGAATAGATGGGGTATCTCAGCAAATAGGCAGGAATTTTCTTGGGTCCCTTGGCCTGCTGGGAGAACCTATTTTATTTGGGTGGAGTCAGGTGATCGGGGTTCTGTGTCACCTGGGCAGCTGTCTGGGTGGTCGTGTGTTGTGCTGCTGGGGGGGGGAGGTGAGTCCATATTCTACACTGGAGGCATTTCAGTGTTAGTGATAGAAAGATGAGGCAGAGGAAACTGAGGAGGGGGGGGGGGGGGGGGAGTAGGAACAGCCCGCTCTCAACCCTCAGTCCTATTTGCTTTTCCATATGCTATATGTATTTTTAACTGTATTGTCTTCCTTTTCTTAAATTACAGGGATGTTAAAAAGATGAAAATGAAGATGTCAAGAGGGAACGCCAAGGTCGTGGTAAAGCCTCATAATGCACCATTGCAGCCGGCCAGTCCTCTTTTTTACCAGGCTCTGCCCCTCGTCCAGCCTCACGTCAGCTCCCCGACCTCCTACGCTGTCTATCTGCAGCACCCTAACGGTATTCAGGGACATGCTGTCCTGTCTGCTCAGAATCTCATGGCTGAAGCCGCCCAGGGTGATAAGAATTCACTGGAGGATGACAAGAAGATTCTCGTATCTGGCCGGCCAGCTGAGAGCGATCCTCCGCACGAGAAGTGTTCCCGGAAACTTCCAGAACATGACAATGGTGCTTCCAAAAGGATTAAAGCTTCAGGACAGGAGGATTTGGCGGAGGTTTGTTACTTGCCAGTTTTTAATTTTGTACAGATGTGTCTGTAGACGGGTGAAGGGAATGACCTGGATAAGATCATTTAAAGTTCGCCTTTGTAAAAAAAAAAAAAAATAATAATAAGTGCACATCATTTTGCAGGTAAAAAAAATTAGCATCTTTCTTTATTTTATTTGTTTAGTTTTCTTTCTTTTTACTAGGTGCCTGCAAAGCATTCCGCCCGCAATCAGCAGACTCCTGCAGACTGTCTGTGTAAGCTGTCTGCCCATACCTCGTACAGGCAAGCAGTTACACAATGACAGGAAGAAACCATGAACTACCTAGAGCGCTCAACAGCGGCGTGGTAGTTCATTGAAAACTACAAGCGCACAGCCGCAAAGGCTATCAGTACTTGTAGTTCTCCCATTCACAGAACTCTGTGAATTTAATAATGCAGTCAGGCGGGTGGTGCCCCTAATGGGCGCATATTTATATAATCTTTTTTTAAGTTGTGACCGTGTATTTGGGGAGAAGATCCCCCAGCTCACTGTCACTAGTGGCGGCGGGTCTGGGAGCAGGTGCAGCAATGGGGACATGTAACATGTTCCCAAAGGTAAACTTTTTTTTTTTTTTTTTTTTTTTTAAGCTCAAATGTTCCTGGTCACTCCAAGGCACACCCCAACCCCAAATGACCGCCAGTCCTTGTTATTAGAAGCAGCACTTTTGTGTCCTAGATCTTCAGGCCTCCTACATCCTTGCTATAGTCTAGTTCCCTGCTCCAAAGCTTCAGGTTGCACTGCGATTTGCAGGTTTCATCCTCATCACCTCCCCTCATGGTAGAGCCCAACATGACTTTAGTCTCGCTTGCCAAACTTTATTGTAATAAATGGAAAAGACACACCACCTGTCCTCCTACCCTGACTCGTTTTCACAACCTGCATGCTACCTCCAGGTACATATCTAGAACTCAATTGCAATTGATCAATGCGTGGCCATGCAAAATGATTGATTTGAGTATACAGATATCCATTCATTTTATTGGTGGTGGATACGAGCAGCAAGCCCTGCTGAGGATAAGTACTTAACCTGTGACTATTTTTCATCGTTTCTACAGAGATTGTACCCTTCCGGGTATCTGATCCCCTTGCAATTGGCACAGATCGGCAATGAGTCTGGGAAAGATCACACAATTACCTGTACCGATCAGAAGATATTCACTTCTCCTGTCACAGGTAGGAAAACCATAACTTGGCTGCCCCTGATAACTGTAAGTTGGTCTTTGGGTATCTTCCTCGTTTTTAGCATCTCTGGCCGTGGCCTTCCTAAGTAAGGGCAAATGATTTATGTAGCATTCACTTCCTGGAATCCATCTGTCCTCAGCTCAAGTATGCATACAGGACAAGACACGTAGAATTTTACTAATGCTAGCAGCATAAGGATTAGACATAATCCATGTTGATTGGGAGAGTGAATTTCCGCTTGAAGCGATGCAAGCTAACCAAATGCAGTAAAATCCTGGGATTTGTTCTCTGCAGCCTAAACCCTGATGAAGTTGGGTTTCTCAATCCCCTGAAACCTGTTGGCTTTGATATCATTTTGGGATGTGACGTCACCACCTCGGGCTCCATTGAGCATGGTCGGAGTTCAGAGTCCATACCTACACACGCACAGAAGAGAAAAAGTCCATTGTGCCCATCGACTAATGAAGTACTGTAGCTTCTGGCTACCGACAATGCTTAAAGTGTTACTAAACCCGGACTCTGCAGTCACTATATCTGATCGTACACAGAACATGGAAATGCAATTATTTTAGTAAATATAAACTGCTAAATACCTTTTTCTCATTGGCAGTATATAGCAGTCTTGTGACTTCTATCAGTGTCTGGTTTAAAGCTTGTAGGAGGAGTTTTCATTCTCCCCTGATTGTCCTATGAGGATGCAGGACCCCTGACCCTCTGTTTGGACAGTGCTGATTGGCCTTGTGCTGATCACATTCACTCTCCCAAGAAAAAAAAAAAAAAACAGCATGTGCAGCTTGTCCCCAAGGCTCTGTACTATCAGGCGATGGATTGGGGACAGTGGGAGAAGGGGAGGATCAGAGAAGATGGGATTAAACAGTCTTTTTACACAATGCAGAGGATTAACCCCTTCGTTTTCACAGTGAGTATAACCAGCGTGCTTTACTGCATCTACAGACTGATTTTACTGTTGTGGGTTTAGTAACACTTTAAAGGGTGAGCCATAGCAGTTAAGTGGCGTTTTCAGCCCAGTACTGGAAACCAGCTTATAGTCCGAGAAATGGGTCAGATCTCTATTTATTTATTTTTTACAATGTTGTAAAATGATAAAAATGGACATATTAAGATATTGAGTATATTATGGAAACCTTGCAAAAGACTTTGAATTTTGCCTAGAGAGAAATTTTAATACGGATTATACTAATATACATTTCATTTTTTTTGTTTTTATTTTTTATTTTTTTTACTTTTTCCAGGTATCATCCCACTGAAGTTCATGTTGTCACCAGGCTCAATGGCTCCCTTGCCTGTTCTGGGCCAGGCTGCACCTCCTGTGACTTCTCCCGCTTCTTCTTGCCCGAGTTCCAGTTCGGGGATACTGAACTTCACCCTGCACAACAAGGACCTGATATCGCCTCCTTGTGGTAGCTCGCAGCCTGTCACCATCTCGCCACGGAACAGGAAACCCCTGGAGGAGCTGCAGGCGGCCCAAATGTTAAACTTTAAACACCTTTCCCCCATCCCATATCATGGACAGCCCTTCCATCTCTTTGCTGTACCACAGGTAAACCTATAGTGCGAAGTACAAACCTTTTTAAAGTAGAACTCTGCACCCAAAAATTATATATAATCTCTACACACCCCTGTTAAAATGTCAGTTTTCTGTGATGTAAAAAAATTAGGCAAAATCATTTCAGAACTCTTTTCACCTTTTTAAACCTGATTCACACCTATGCATTTTTAGTGCTTTTTGCAGATTTCTACTACAGTCCATTTAACATGGTTTCCTATGGAACACTTTCTGTAGTGCAAAAAGCACTAAAAGTGCATAGGTGTGAATCAGGCCTTAATGTGACCTAAAGGCTGTACAACTCAGTTAAAAAACAAACTGAAATCTTTTTGGGGGGGTGGGGTGGGAGAGTAAAAATAAACTAAAATAATGTGGTTGCATAAGTGTGCACACCCTTTTATAACAGGGGATGTAGCGGTGTTCAGTATTTTAAGCAAACAAGATATTTGGGGGGGGCACACCCTAAAAGATGCATTAAAGATGGTGCGGCCATAAGACCATACAACAGAACAACAATTTTTGGCTGAATTCGGACCAAAAGACGCACACCGCTTTTGTGCAAATCTCACCGGACCCACTGCGGAGATAGGTGAACCGGCTCCATAGCGAGGCGGTCAAAATCTCCTGCTATTGCGGAATTGGATGCGTCAGCACCTCAGGCTCCACTACGCGTTGTCAGAGCTCAGAGACCTTGGATGCCTGAAGGCTCTTGAAAATAGTACCGAGGCATGCATTGCAGACCGATCATGGGCAGTGGGAGGGGCCAGCAGGGTGCTGTACATGGCTTCCTGAACACATCACTGGCCCCTCCCACTGCCCATGATCAGTCTGCAATGCATGGAGAAACAGAGAGACCCAGTGATGTCACTGGGCTTAACGGTATTGATGAAAATGGAAAGTTTTAATTTAATCATTTTAAATAGCATATTTGAGTGAAGAGAGAAAGAGGAACCAGGGTAGGCAAAAAAAAATAAGCAGATCAAACCTCTTTCACCACTTTCCATCCGCGCTATAGCCGAATGACTGCTACAGAGCGGCCAGCTAGTCTTGGGACGCCGTCCTATGACGGTGTCCCGTGATCGCGCAGGGTTCAGTGATAGCATTGTTGTCCGGAGGAGGTAAAGAGCCAATCTGCAGCTTTTTACCACGTGATCAGCTATGGCCAATCAAAGCTGATCACGAATGTAAATAGAAGCTGGTTATTGGCGCTCCTTTCCTCGTGCTGACGGCATGAGAAGAGAGCCGACAACCGGCTTCTCTAAAAAGGGACATGTACACTGATTTATCAGTCTAGTCCCAACAGTGCCCACCAGTGCTGCCAATCTGTGCCGCCTCATCGGCGCACATCAGTGAAGAAGAAAAATTACCTGTTTGCAAATTTTTATAACAAACTATGAAAAACTTGTGTTTTTTTTTTTTTCCTGGTATTCCTTATTTCGCAAAAATAACAAAAAACAGTGGTGATTAAATACCACCAAAAGAAAGCTCTGTGTGTGGAAAAAAAATGATAAAGATTTTATATGGATGTTGCATGACCGCGCTGATAGCTGAGAATTGACCTGGGCAGAAAGGGGGTAAAAGCGCCCAGTAGACAAGTGGTTAAATGCATTTTCTTGTCTTTCTACAGGCGGGGGTTCCCCTCACTCCTAAAGGATCTCAACCACTGAAGGACAACTTCTTCCGCACCCCGGGGGGTGTGACCTCTTCACCGATCATGTCCTCTACTCCTAACGGAGGATCTCAGGGACCCGTTTATGTATCGCAAAGAAAACTTGATGTGGGTGGAGATGATTAGCCTTTTGACCTGTCCCTTGTTTTTTTGTTTTTTTTACTGTCTTGGGGCTCATTGCCTAAATCTGTAGGATGCTCACATCCAAAAGTCACGTGAAACTTTCTCAGGAACAGCTTGAGAAACAAATCAGCAGGACAATTTTTTTTTTTTTTAGGAGCCTCTGCCATTGGCTGTTGGAGTTCTATAACAGCCTTACAGGTCCTCTTGGCCCAGTCTAGGGAGCTGTGACTTATTTCTTGACTTGAAGTGGAATCACTATTAGTAGCAAAGCCCACACCATTTCTATGTGCATAAACAATTTGACTACGTTTGTGCCAATTTTGATACTTTTTTTTTATTCTTTATTTAAGCATTTGAAATTCATTTTCTTTAACGTTTTAATGCCTGCCTATGATTTTTAAGGGGAAACGCATGGGTTAAGCTATGACATACGGGTTTCACCTTGCCTTCAGTTTGACCAGCTATTCCCAAGCAGGATTCCTCTAGACAAACTTCAGCCCTTCAGCTGTTGCCGAACTATAAATTCCATGAGACGTTTCAAGACTCTGACAGCCACAAGCATGACCTGCAAGACAGCAATTGTAGTCCCACAACAGCTGGAAAGCCAAAGTACCTACCCCTGCTCTACAGGTTGGTAGGGGGGTTCATTAGCTGATGGTGATTGGACTCACATTTGATGGTGCCTGCAAAGTTCCAAAGCCTACACCACTTTGCAACTTTCCAACAGCATGACACTGGAGATGGCTCTCTGTAAAATTCTTCCAACTAATCAGGGCCTTTCTCCCACTCACCCCCCAAATGAAATTGGTTCAGCCCTGAAGATTATTAAAAGGTTTCCACTGGGGTAAAAAAAAATGCGATAGAGGCCGTATCAGATGTTGTAAAAGCCTTCGTTGGCCTTCTCCGCGTGAGCATTAGAAGACATCCTCAAAACCTCTACGGTTGATATGCATTTAATGACTGTGCTTGCTGCAAGAGCATAACTTGGCCGTAGAGTATACATGCGCGACTAATTTCCATTCACCGCTTTTGGAAAGAGATCACATTTTTATTACATTTTTATAAAAGCTCCTGCCAAGGGCTTGGCCAGAAGATGGTTAGATGGGAAAAAAATAAGTTATTACACCTTTGCAAAGATTTGCTACTCTTAAGTCCTGGTTCTAGGTTCTCCAACGCCATTTTGAAAGGAACTTGGGAGATCAGAAGATTAGAAAAGTAACTAAAAGACATGTTGATGTTAAGATCAGAATATATACTGTAGTTATACTGTATATATTCAGATCAGCTGAGACTATAAATGGAATATAACCCTGACCAATCTTGGAGCGGCTCTAAAGGTCCTGGACCATGGCTTCCACCACCATGTTGGTGTGGGGACCCGGAGATCAGAAGATTAGAGAATTACCTAAAAGACATGTTGATGTTAAGATCAGAATATATACTGTAGTTATACTGTATATATTCTAATATATTCAGATCAGCTAAGACTATAAATGGAATATAACCCTGACCAATCTTGGAGCGGCTCTAAAGGTACTGGACCATGGCTTCCACCACCATGTTGGTGTAAAACCTGGAGATCAGAGTATTAGAAAAGTAACCAAAAGACGTGTTGATGTTAAGATCAGTATATATAGATGTATATATTCGGATCAGCTGAGACTATAAATAGAAAATAACCCTGACCATTCTTGGAGCTGTTCTAAAGGTCCTGGACCATGGCCTCCTCCACCTTGTTAGTGTGGGACCCTAGATTAGAAAAGTAACCAAAAAACATGCTGATATTAAGATTAGTATGTATATAGTAAATTTATATATTCTATTATATTTAGATCAGCTAAGACTATAAATAGAAGATACCCCTGACCATCCTTTGAGTGGTTCTAAAGGTCCTGGACCACAGCCTCCACCACCGTGTTAGTGTGGGACCTGGAGATCAGAAGTTTAGAAAAGCATCTTTCTATAAATTTAATTTAATTTATATATAATATAAGATCAGCAGTTTGTCTTTAATAGAACAGGGGTCTCCAAACTTTCTAAACAAAGGACCAGTTTACTGTCCTTTTTAAGACTTTAGGAGCGCTGGACTATGGCCATTGGGAGTAGAAAAGGTCCCAACATTGGTGTGGGGGGGAATGCCCCCATCCCATCGGGATGAATTGTGCCTCATCATTTGTGTAATTGGAAAAAATTGTGCCACATCGTTGATGTAATTTGCAAAAATTGTGCCCCATTGTTGGTGCCATTGGGATGAATTGCGCCCCATCGTTGGTGCCATTGGGTTGAACTCTGCTCCATTGTTGGTATCGGTGGATGAAATGGTGCCCCAAGGGCCGGATAAAAGCAAGCAAAGGGCCACATCTGGCCACCACTAATAGAACATAACTTGGTCCAAAAATGCTTGGGCAGTGATGACCTTTGATGGCTGGCCTTGATTTTTCGGCCACCAAAATACAGTATACGGCTGGTCTCCCCACCACATAACCATAGCTTGGAATATACAAGTGTGCATTCGCTTGCTTTGATTGATGGTGGTTGGGCATTTCCACCACCTCCTACTGCCATTTCAATATTTAAGGCTACCTTAATATAGGGTAGGCCATATCTTCTAAATTTATATACCCTATTACACCCCCAAACCCAAGATTATTAGTATTATTTTTAATGCAGTGTTCTTAAAGAGAACCTGTAGGTTTGTTTTTCGTTTTGTGTGTCCTTTTTTTTTATTTTATTTTTTTGTTTGTTTTTTTTTTTAAGATATACTTCTTAATGTAAATGATCCTAACCATACTTTTTTTATAAACCTTATTTCTGTTTAAAGTTTGTAAATATATAAGAGGATGGCCATATTTGCTTCCTGCTAAATAGTGCCGGATGGTGAGTGTTGCTTTACTAGCGCAAGTCTTTTGGCACAGAATAAATAATAACCGACTCTATGCGGCTAACAGGTCTTATCTCGGCAGTGGTGCTGACTGTGCTGCTTGATCTACAAGCAGCCACTAGAGGGAGTATCTGCAGATATTTGTGAATTACAGTCATCAAAGATGTTACAGCTAGCTTGCAAAAAATGTGAAAAACTCGCCAAACCTTCATTCTAGGAAAGGTTTAATTTATTACTTTAGCTGAGCCTCAAATGCACTAAAGTTTTTTTTTTTGTTTTTTTTGTTTTTTTTCCCTCTTCTTAAATCCACAATCTTTTCTCTAAAGCATTAGTAGAACAAATCTATGTATTTATCTAAGGAGTCCCTTTATTTTTTGTCATAAGAAATACACATTGTTTATTGCGCACACAAATTGTAATGTTCAATCCTATCTGCACAGTGTATTAGGAATTTGCACATTGAACATACTGTGATAAATATGGGTGCCATACTGGGGGAGGGTTTAACTCTTGTTTTGTGCAAAGAATACAATTTTTTTTTCTGTACAGCCTGTATCAAACTTAAATGAAATGATGGCAAGAAAACTCGTTATTTATATAAAAATTGGAAATTAATTGAAAATATTTTTTGTCCAAAATAAAATTCTTTTGTCTATTTTACAATTTTTCTGTTTTGTATTCCTTTTCTGTTCTGCAGGTTACGGTGGTTAGATGGTTACTTTTGGATTGGTGAGGCATTGGTCACATTGCTCTCCCCAGAGAATTACAAAGTCCTGATGTGCTGACCAATCAGTAGCTTGGTTGAGGAAGAATTTGCGCTGTAAGGAGAGCTGCTGCAGCGCTTTAGCACTGCGACAGCTCTCTATCACCGACTGCCCTAGGGGGCGGTGCGGGGAGCGATTCATTGCATCACACTGCTCCCCCCTCCCCCCCCCCCCTTTTTTTTTTTTTGTATAAGCTTTATTTGAAGTGTACAAAACATACACTTCACTGCAATGTCGCTGGTGTGATGTGCTGCATTGCCTGTCATTGAAGTGCAATTCGGGGCGATGCGCTGCGATAAAATGCAGCATGTCCATATTTAACACGGCATGCTGCAGTGCTAGGCTGCGTTTGCCAGGTGAATGAGGACACAAAGGAAACAATTTCCTGTGTGTTCCATGCAGTTAAACATCTGTCACCGCACATAGTGTGAATTGGCCATAAATTGTTTCTGAAAGACTATTATTTATTTTTTTATTTAGAAGTTCTCTACTTAAATAGCTGCTACTCATGCCATTGTGCTCCAGTTCATATATCCCATCAGCGGCTTGCTGATCTTAATCAGGACTTCTAGAATCATGGTGCCCAACCTGTGCCTTTTTTGTATATGATGTGCGGCCCTCGGACCTCAGCAGTCTGTAGTGGGAACATTGATTAGGGTAATAGCATTGATCTCTAATGGCCTCATGTAACATCTTCCCAGCTTCGTAATGTCTTCGGCAGCATCTCCCCACCAACAATGTATCCTGTCCTCACTCTCTGACCCTCATTTCCTCTATTAGCTCTGCAGTCTCTGACAGTCCTCTCAAGCATTACATACATTGAACACTCCCTTTGTTGATTGTCAGGGGCCGCATTTGAGGCCCCCTTTGGCTCTAAAGTTGACAACCACTGTTCTAGACCAATGGGTCATAGCCCCAGGCCCTGCTGTTGAAAGGTTGCAGGGGTTTGACTCCAGCCAGTTTATTGACCCAATAATGGGCATTCATCCCATCTTGGACCTCCAAGGCCCTGAATGTTAAGCCCCAGAAAATTCTGGATGGAATTGGCCATATCAAGCTGCAATACTCTACTTCAATCATGAGCAGTCCCCTGCAGTACCTCCCATGCACCACTTAGGGTTGCCACATAATCCCTTTAATCCAGGACACATGTTAATTACACAGGTTCTGAGGCTGATTTAATGCAGATAAGGCACCAAGTGAGTTTAATTACCACCTTAATCAGCCACAGAACCTGTGTAATGTGTGTCCTGGATTAAAGGGATGATGTGGCAACCCTAGCGCCACTAGATGTCCTGGGTTGAATTGCACCCAACATTACTGAACCCAGAAGACTGAGGACAATACTGGGAGTGCAAGCATCATTAGACTGTCTCATTTACTTGTGTGTACTAATGTAGAGTGCTCCCCGCTGTGGTTTTTTTTTTTTGTTTTTTAGTAGTGATTACCGTATATACTCGAGTATAAGTCGAGTTTTTCAGCACATTTTTTTTGTGCTGAAAGTGCCCCCCTCGATTTATACTTGAGTCAAGCACTTTTCTGCAGCAAAAAATTTCATTTTCCGAACCGAATTTGGGGCCCCGTATCTCAGGGCCACTTGGTGCTAGGAACCCCAAATTTGGTGTGCAAACCCAGTGGAACTGGTACCACAACATATCCAATTTGGGGTTCCTAGCATCAAGTGGCGCAGAGATATGGGGCCCCAAAATCGGTTCGGAAAATGCCATTCTCTGCTGCAGAAAAGTGCTTGACATTTTCTGAACCGATATTTTATGGTGCTAGTCTCGTTGGGTTTGCACACCAAATTTGGGGTTCCTAGCACTAAGTGGCCCAGAGATACGGGGCCCCAAAGTCGGTCAACTGTGTCCATCTGCAGCAATGTCATTTCGGGACCCTTTGGGTTCAGGGACCCCAAATTTTGGCTGCAGCTAGGGGGCATCTAGGAACCCTTAACTACCGAGTTTGAAGTTCGGGGGACCTATGGCTGCAAATGGGCACAGTGAGGCTGCAAATGGGCACAGTGAGGCTGCAAATGGGCACAGTGAGGCTGCAAATGGGCATTGTTGACCCTCTTTTCCACTTACAGTAGCTGTGCATTTCTCACCCTCGTCTTATACTCGGGTCACTAAGTTTTTCCCATTTTTTTGTGGTAAATTAGGGCCTCGACTTATACTCGGAACGACTTATACTCGAGTATATACGGTAGATATATATATATATATCTATATATATTTTCTTACCGTCTAGATACTTCTAAGGTGTCATGGCTAATTCTAAGAATTTCTGGACAGTCTCAGTGTCTTTGTCCCCACACAGGCCAAGCTGTCACTCACTTTCTAAATTTTCAACCCTTTGTTAGGACGGACAGGGTTAAAAATCTAGTTTACAGCTGATAATGAACTTCAAACACAGTACAGACAGGGTACCATCCTCCGTGCCGAGACGGGGTACTATTTCTGTGGGTGCATTTGATTTTTATGGGCTTATTGGTTTTAAATACTGTAAATAGGAGATATTATGAAGCCATTGCCTGATTCTTGTTTCAGCATTTTTCTCTTTTCTGTTCCCTTTTTTTATTGTTTATTTTTTTTGCAGCCTGTGAGTTAATGGCTCCCCTCTTTCTTCAGAGGTATACATATTGTATTGCAAAGTATGCATGGAAGAATAAGGATCAGACACCGATCAATTAGTTTTTGTCTGGTATTTATACAATGCAGTTAGTGTGTATTTGTAAGAATTCTTCATTTCAAGGACCCTCGGAAAGTCTTTGGCAATCAGCACTGGGAGGGTGGTGTGGGCAGAAGAGTGTCACCTACAAAGGAATGTGCCTCACTGTTGCAGAGATAAGTGCCCATTTTCACACTGTGTGTCATGTGCTCCATGATGTCATATTTCATCACCGCATCACAGCCGGCTACGTATGTCTGGATACTGATGTCTGATAACATAAACTGTCCAAAGAGGTTTCCAGGAAAAAAAAAATAACTCCCATTCTTATCCAATAGAGAGCTGTTGGAAAATATAATCTCTACTATACCACCTTTAAGATGCCCTTTGCATATGAGGCTGTCTGGGGGCAGTATGCCTATGAGGGATACGTGCCGTATTCTTCCACTGACCACCAACGTAGGGGGCATTCTTCCCACTGACCACCAACGTAGGGGGCATTCTTCCCACTGACGCCATATAAAAGACTTTTACCCTCTGCTCACCAATGTAAGGGGAATTCCTCCCATTGACCACCAACGTAAGGAGCATTTTTCCCCACTGACAGCCAATGAAAGAAGCCTTCTGATCACCAAGATAAGGAACATTCTTCCCACTGACTACCAATGTAAGGAACATTCTTCCCACTGATCACCAATGTAAGGGGCATTCTTCCCACTGACCACAAACATAAGGGACATTCTTCCCACTGATTGCCAATAAAAGGCTTCTTTTATTGGGGGTCAGTGGGAAGAATCCCCCCTATGTTTTTGGTCAGTGGGAAGAATGCCCCTTACATTGGTGATCAGTGGGAAGAATGTTCCTTACATTGGCGGTCAGTGGGAAGAATGTTCCTTACATTGGCGGTCAGTGGGAAGAATGTTCCTTACATTGGCGGTCAGTGGGGGGAATTCCCCTTACATTGGTGATGCCTTTTACTTTTTGATCACCAATGTAAGGGGAATTCCTCCCACTGACCGCCAATGTAAGGAACATTCTTCCCACTGACCGCCAATGTAAGGAACATTCTTCCCACTGACCGCCAATGTAAGGAACATTCTTCCCACTGACCGCCAATGTAAGGGGCATTCTTCCCACTGACCAAAAACATAGGGGGGATTCTTCCCACTGACCCCCAATAAAAGAAGCCTTTTATTGGCAATCAGTGGGAAGAATGTCCCTTATGTTTGTGGTCAGTGGGAAGAATGCCCCTTACATTGGTGATGCCTTTTACTTTTTGATCACCAATGTAAGGGGAATTCCTCCCATTGACCACCAATATAAGAAGCCTTCTTCTGATCATCAATGTAAGGAGCATTCTTCTTACTGACCACCAACGTAGGGGGTATTCTTCTCACTGACCTCCAATAAAAGAAGCCTTTTACCCTCTGATCACCAATGTAGGGGAATTCCTCCCATTGACGACCAACGTAAGGAACAGTCTTCCCACTGACGACCAACGTAAGGGGCATCCTTCCCACTGACGACCAACGTAAGGGGCATCCTTCCCACTGACGACCAACGTAAGGGGCATCCTTCCCACTGACGACCAACGTAAGGGGCATCCTTCCCACTGACGACCAACGTAAGGGGCATCCTTCCCACTGACGACCAACGTAAGGGGCATCCTTCCCACTGACGACCAACGTAAGGGGCATCCTTCCCACTGACGACCAACGTAAGGGGCATCCTTCCCACTGACGACCAACGTAAGGGGCATCCTTCCCACTGACGACCAACGTAAGGGGCATCCTTCCCACTGACGACCAACGTAAGGGGCATCCTTCCCACTGACGACCAACGTAAGGGGCATCCTTCCCACTGACGACCAACGTAAGGGGCATCCTTCCCACTGACGACCAACGTAAGGGGCATCCTTCCCACTGACGACCAACGTAAGGGGCATCCTTCCCACTGACGACCAACGTAAGGGGCATCCTTCCCACTGACGACCAACGTAAGGGGCATCCTTCCCACTGACGACCAACGTAAGGGGCATCCTTCCCACTGACCATCAACGTAACGGGCATTCTGACCACCAACGTAAGGGGCATTCTTCCCACCAACGTAAGGGGCATTCTTCCCACTGACCCCCAACGTAAGGAACATTCTTCCCACTGACCACCAAGAATTGGTTTTAGCAGGAGTACCTCAGCGGTAAAAAGTTGAGTCTGGTCTATAAAGTGGGCTTAGCCTTTAAAGATTCAACAAGGGGAGTCTTGCTCCTTTGTAATTGACAGATATGGAGAACTGGAATCACAAATAATGGGAGCAATTCATCTCTGGAGTCATTAGGAAAATTGTTAGGTGGCATTATTTCCCACCGTATACCAAAGAAATGTTGAATATTAGGTGAAATTACTGTGTAAGTGTTATTTTCTATAAAACCTGCCTGTATATTTATTGGCATTCTCTCTGATCGGGAGGACAGGAAGGTGAAGGCGACTAGGTATTTCCAGACAAGTGAGTCAAAGGTCACAGATTTGGTGGTTGAGCTGTGAGCTTGCTCATGGTCTAATATTAGTGAGGGGAGATAGCGGCCAAATTCTGTGAAGATAATGAGTCAGCTGACAAACTTGGCGTGTTACTAAATATCGCCCTTTATAATCTGTGCCTGGTGTGTCTGCCACGACATTTAGATCTTCTGTTATTTGATCTCCATACACTATAGAGCTGATTATAAAAAATAAATATAACAGAAGGATGAATTATGACCAGGCTGGGGAGATTTCCCATCTTCTGGAGTTGCATTGTTACATTTGCTGCTTCTCTGTTCTTTATGATGAGGGGCAAAGCTTAAAGTGGTTTTAAACCCTTACATGTACCCAGTAAAGTGACGCGTGAAGTGTTCTTTTTCAGGTTTTCTGTCTCTTCGTATGACTTTAGTGCTGCTGATGTGATATCTCTGTTTCGTCTGTCTAAAGTAGAGGTAGCGCCTAAAGGCAGGGAGCTGCTGTTGTGCTGTATTTTTGCTAACCCAGAGTGCTTTGGGAATCCTTTGTCATGTATTAAACTTTTGGTGTGAAAAATATTTGTATATAGATTGTAAAATCGGATATAGAACTGTTTTAGAAACACGAATTGAAATAAATAATTACTCAAACCATAGAGGTCTACCAAGAAGTTTGTGCTGCACAACGTATGTTAACCACTTCAGCCCCAGAAGGTCTCCCCCCTCCCCCTTCATGACCAGGCCATTTTTTTGCAATACGGCACTGCGTTACTTTAACTGACAATTGCGCGGTGACGCTGTACCCAAATAAAATTGATCTTTCCCCCCCCCCCCCCCCAACAAATAGAGCTTTCTTTGGTAGTACTTGGTCACCTCTGCAGTTTTTTTATTTTTTGTGCTATAAACAAAGAACAATTTTGAAAAAAAAAAAACATTTTTTTTATTTTCTGCTATAAAATATGCTCAATAAGAAAAATAAAAAGCAAAAAAAATCTAATTTATTCATCAATTTAGGCCAATATCTATTTTGCTACAAATTTTTGGTAAAAAAAAATCCCAATGAGCGTATATTTATTGGTTTGCATAAAGGTAATACCATCTACAAACTATGGGATATAGTTATGGAATTTTTTTTTTTTTTTGCTAGTAATGGCGGCGATCAGTGATTTTTAGCAGGATTGCGGCAGACAAATTGGACTCCTAACTGACACTTTTGACACTTTTTTGGGGGATCAGTGACACCAATACAGTGATCAGTGCTAAAAAAAAAAAGAAATGCACTGTCACCTTACTAATGACACTGTCAGGGAAGGGGTTAACGTCAGGGGCGTTTAAAGGGATAAGTGTGTCCCTAGGGGGTGTTTTCTAACTGTGGGGGAGGTGCTTTGACTGGGGGAAAACAGAGATCCGTGTTTCTGCTCAGCAGAAACACAAGATCTCCATCTTCCCCTCTAGCAGAACGGCGATCTTCTGTCAGTTTAGGTGGACGGCCATGTCTTGGTAGGTTTGCAGTTGTGCCATACTCTTTCCATTTTTGGATGATGGATTGAACAGAGCTCCGGGAGATGTTCAAAGCTTGGGATATGTTTTTTTTTTTTTTATAACCTAACCCTGCTTTATACTTCTCCACAACTTTATCCCTGACCTGTCTGGTGTGTTCCTTGGCCTTCATAATGCTGTTTCTTCACTAAGGTTCTCTAACAAACCTCTGAGGGCTTCACAGAACAGCTGTATTTATACTGAGATTAAATTACACACAGGTGGACTCTATTTACTAATTAGGTGACTTCTGAAGGCAATTGGTTCCACTAGATTTTAGTTAGGGGTATCAGAGTAAATGGGGCTGAATACAAATGCACGCCACACTTTCCATATAATTAGTTTAAAACATTTTGAAAACCATTTTTATCATTTTCCTTCCACTTCACAATTATGTGCCACTTTGTGTTGGTCTATCCCATAAAATCCCAATAAAATACATTTACGGTTTTTGGTTGTAACGTGACAAAATGTGAAAAAATTTCAAGGGGGTATGAATACTTTTTCAAGGCACTGTATATTCCTCCATAGTTTATGGGAATGCATTGCGGATGTATTTTAAATACATCTGACACCTAAGTCCACCAGCTCCTAGTTATGTGTGATTGCACTGGGCTGCATTATGTAAAGGGTACCCACATCCGGGGCAGATTGGCAGCTAAGTGGTTTACACTCTCTCATTGCCCTTGTTGCCCCGGGCTCTTTACCTAGTGCAGCCTGGACCAGGATGAGCGCCCCCAGAGCCTGCACCTTTAATTAAACCCAGAACGAGAGAAACATGGGGGGAGGGCAGCCGTTGCTGGCTTCTGCTTCTGAAAATGCTGTTTGCTCAGCTGTCTTGCTGGCCACCTGGCATCAGTAGTTGGGAGTCCTGACAAGTACTCAGTTAGACAACTGGTCTTACTATTTTCTTTGGCAACTCAGTGTTGGCAGATGACAGGTTCTCTTTACTGAAGAAATCCTTCAGTATTGGAGTGCAGAAAACTGAAATTCTATTGGTTGCTTGGGGTCTCTGCGCTTTACCCTGCCTGCACGCTCCTATTATAAGCGTTTCAGGTCCTCTGTACAGCCGTCTATCCATGTGGGTGGGGACGGCTCATATTTTCCTTGTCTGGGTGAGAAATCTGGAATATCGATAAAAGTTTTAAATGGAAAAAGCAGATTGCAGGGCTGCATGTGATATACAATACCGCGCTCTGATTCCTGCACTGGGACTCGTATATGACATCTAGACAAAGGTGAGCCGAATTCCAGGAATTAACTTTACTTACATTGGCCAGCTTGGCACGATGTAATTATCCATATCTTTTATACTTGGAGGGCGACTGGTAATGCCGAAAACCACTGAAGTCACCCACACTATGGAATGCGCTACCTACTCACATTCGCATGGAAGAAAACCATCAGGCCTTCAGAAAGAAACTCAAGACCTTCCTCTTCTGAGAAGCTTGACAACACAGGATGGATCCAGCGCCTTGAGGGGATTCAGTTCGCAACTGCAGCACTATACAAATCATTCATTCATTTATTCACACTACATAGGCTGAGAGCTGCAATCTTCTGGGTCCTGTTGGAGCAGCTTCTCCTCTGCACACTGAACACAAGGGGTCGGTCACTCAGCACCTCCACCATTCAGAGAACGCCTTGCATTTTTTTCAATCATAACAAGGTTTTCTCTGATTGGACAGGGTAGAGAGAAGGGACCGATGACATTGCAATCTACCCTTGGCCAATTAGAGAACACCTTGTATTTAAAAAAAAAAAAAAGAATTTGTTGAATGATAGAGGTGCCAAGCGGGTGACCCCTTGTGTTCAGTATGCAGGGGGGGGGGGGGGGGGCGCTCCAGCAGGACCCTGGAAGATCTCGGACTATCACTGTATGTAGTGTGGGCTATGATTGGGAGCCGGCGTTACAGACTCCTGATCATGCGATCTCTTTGACAGCCAGTCACAGTGATAACAAAATTGGGAAGTTTGTTGGCATTTAAACCCAGGGTCACCAGGAGGGGGTGGGAAGGAGTTGAATCTGACCTCCGGCCTTCCCTTCAGTCTTGCACAGTTGTACCGGCTCCTATCCTGGACTGAGATGGCTTACTCTAGTTTCACTGCACACTGTGAGCTTCTCACGGTGTGCATTAGAAGCTGCAACAAGTCAGATCGGGACCACCTTGTTTCCTGGAGGCCCTCAGCATCATCTAGCCTTTTCCTCCCCAACCTGACTGTCCCTGGCCCGCCGCTTTCATTCATTGGATTTCAGTTCTTCCAATTATAGAAGGCTCAGCATCAGGTGTGGGTGTTAACTAGGGTGGTCTACATGCAAAGACAGCCTGCCTAGGAAGTCCCAATCCTCTAGAGCAGGGGGTGACTATATAAATTTATCCAGAGCTTTTTTTTTTCTCTGAGTGCAGGTGCAGCAACTCAACCACACCTCTCTTGCTGAAACGCATCAAATGGTGGGGGGTGGCTTTCAAATTGCAGTAACAGTGGGAGGATCTTAAAGGGACAATAAAAAACAAGGGTGTGTTATGCGGGGAGTTCAGGGTTGTGCTGTATTCAGATTGCAGGGTTGAGGATTGTGCAACATACAAAGTGCAGGGTTTAGATGTGTGCTATGCACAGTTTGCAGGGTTCCACCACCTCTGGCTGAAAAAAAAAAAGTCCTGAGTGTGAGGGCCACATGAAATGGCCTAGCAAGCCAGATTGTGTTTGACACATGTGCTCTACACTGACACCCACCCATCTGTTGCCACAGTACTGAAATAATGCACTGGAAGCTTCTTGGATGCAGCAATACTTTACTTTCATGGAGGATATTACATTATGTCTTACAGCAATGGAAACAGGAACTAAATACTATCAAGTGCATATAAGACAATAAGGATGGTACTTCCTCTGATTACATTACCATAGAATACACACTATAACACTGCAGCGCCACCTGCTGGTATAGACAAGTATAATGACTATATATATATATTTTACAGTATAGAATAGTTGCTGTTGTTCTTCCAACACCATCTACGCATTTCAATGTTTCCATAACTCCTCCCAAGGGCCAGCGAACAGCTTGCATCAGGGCTGAGGGCTCTTGAGAGAAGTACCGAGGCAGGGTGCTGTGATGTTTTCAGGAAGCGAAGTACAGCAAACTTCCTGCCCCTCCCACCGGCTATGATCTGCCTGCATTACACAGAGAAATACAGAGAACCAGTTACGACAACACTGAGTCAAAAATAAGGTATGTAATGAAAAGGAAAAAGTTTATTATACCACTTCCCACCACTTCGGGTTCTAGGAGGGCATCCATGGACGTCCTCCCAGAACTCCTCCTCCCACGTGCCTCCTGGGGCATGCATTGGGCATGCTCTGTGACCGCTGTGTCCTTCAGACACAGCGCGGATCACAGATCACGGTAAAGGGCCAATCATAGCGGCCCTTTACCAAGGGATCAACTGTGTCCAATCACAGCTGATCACATGTAAACAGAATTGCCGGTTATCGGCATTCCTTTCCTCACAGGCTGTGTCTGTGAAAAGAAAGGAAAGCCGATAACTAACAAAGCTGTCGGTACGTTGTTTACACTGATAATCGGGGTACTGATCATCCGTGCCCTGATTACTAGTGCAGCCCCATCAGTGCAGCTCCATCAATGAAGAAGAAAAATTACTTATTTGCAAAATTTTATAACAGAAACTAAGGGGGGAAATTTTTTTTTCAAAATTTTAGGGCTTTTTTTGTTTAGCACGAAAAAAAAAACAAAACCCAGCGCTGATCAAATACCAAAAGAAAGCTCTATCTGTCTAATATAAATGATAAAAAAACTTCATATGGGTACAGTGTTGCATGAGCGCGCAATTGTCATTCAACGCTGACAGCGCTGAAAGCTAAAAATTGGCCTGGGCAGGAAGGGGGTGAAAGTGCCCGGTAAGTTGGTTGGAAATAATTTAAAATTTTCATTACCAAGTTGATGAGGAGGGAGGAACCAGGGAAGGCAAAATATAAGCAGATTAAACTTTTAGCTTTAAAGAATTTGATTACATTCTACGTTCCACTGAATGCCCAAAACAGCTGCGTTGCTATAGGATAATATTAACTCTTTCCTCGCTGTAGGGATTTCCTGTGCGGTTTTGGGGCAGGGTGCGTTGGTCTGAGTAATATGAGATGCAGACTGGAAAGCTGTGATCCTGAGTGGAATTCCAGAACACATTGTTATCCATCCCTATCGTGGTATTAGGAAAAAGTCCAGGGACTGCTCAGGAGCTATTTTCAGCCGTCTGATTTCAGAGATGTTCCTCAGCATCAATCATCACCCAGGGAAAGATCTTTCTGGGGAATTTAAAGGGTCCCGGAGTGCGGACAGACCTTACACTCCCTGAGACGCCACCAGAGAAGCGCTCCGCAGGACAGGTGAGTCCCCCTTACCAAGACTAAACAAGTACCACCGGCCACCATTCTCAGGACTGGGACAAGTTCTCATGATTTGTTCTTGGAAGTTTTTTTTTTGCACCTGGAGAAGATGCTGGTTTTTGATACTGAGAAGACGCTTAAATCCCACAGATTTCTGATGTCATCTGCGGTGCTCATCTTAAAAGATGCTGCGGTCGGTGCATTAGGATTTATTGCCTGAAAGATCGGTGCTGGATCACACTAATTTTCTCTGAAACCCCAACATTAACCCTCCCTCTAACCCCAACACAACATTAACTCTCCCCGTAACACCAATACTAACCCTAACATTAACCCTTTCTGTAAGCTGAGCCCCAACTTTAACCCTAACACTGGCTCTCTTTGTGTCCCCAACATTAACCTTCTCCATAACCCCAACTCGAACCCTTCCTCTAGTCCCAACTCCTAAGACTGAATATCCCTATAACCCCAACACTAACCCTTAATGTAAGCTGAACCCCCAACATTAACTCTCCCTGTAACCCTAATACTAACCCTTACACTAACCTTCCCTATAACCCCAGCCCTAACTCTCCCTGTAACCCTAATACTAACCCTTACACTATCCTTTCCTATAACCCCAACCCTAACTCTCCCTGTGATCATAATACTAGTCCTTCAATTATCCCAAACCCTCTAGCCCCAACACTAACTCTCTTTGTACCCTCAAATAATCTATAACCCCAACCATAACCCTTCCTCTAGTCCCAACCATAAGCTTAAATATCCCTATTACCCCAACATTAACCCTCATTGTAAGCTGAACCCCAATGTTAACTCTCTCTGTAATCCCAATACTAACCTTCCCTATAACCCCAACCCTAACTCTCCCTGTGATCATAATACTAGTCTTTCAACTATCCCAAACCCTAAGAATAAATATCCTTATAACGCTAACACTAGCATTAGCCCTCCTCGCAACCTCAACAACAACACTGACCCTCCCTGTAACCCCAAAACCCTAACCCTTCCTATAATCATAGTATTAACCCTCCCTGTAACCTCAACCTTAACACTAACCCTCCCTGTAACCACATTACTAACCTTCCCTATTACCCTAAGCCTCTTACATAGTTACATAGTAGGTGAGGTTGAAAAAAGACACCATCATGTCCACCAAGTCCAACCTATGTGTGTGATTATATGTCAGTATTACATTATATATCCCTGTATGTTGCAGTCGTTCAGGTGCTTATCTAATAGCTTTTTAAAACTATCAATGCTCCCCGCTGAGACCACCGCCTGTGGAAGGGAATTCCACATCCTTGCCGCTCTTACGGTAAAGAACCCTCTATGCAGTTTAAAATTAAACCTCTTTTCTTCTAATTTTAATGAGTGGCCAGGTGTCTTGTTAAACTCCGTTCCGCGAAAAAGTTTTCTCCCTATTGTGGGGTCACCAGTACGGTATTTGTACTCAAGCGTCTCTTCTCCAGAGAGAATAAGTTCAGTGCTCGCAACCTTTCCTCATAACTAATATCCTCCAGACCCTTTATTAGCTTTGTTGCCCTTCTTTGTACTCGCTCCATTTCCAGTACATCCTTCCTGAGGACTGGTGCCCAGAACTGGACAGCATACTCCAGGTGCAGCCGGACCAGAGTCTTGTAGAGTGGGAGAATTATTGTTTTATCTCTGGAGTTGATCCCCTTTTTAATACCAATATTCTGTTTGCTTTGTAAAACAAAGCATGCCATTGCTGAGCCTATCGACTACTAGGACTCCCAGGTCCTTTTCCATCCTAGATTCCCCCAGAGGTTCTCTCCCCCCAGTCTATAGATTGCATTCATACTTTTGCCACCCAAATGCATTATTTTACATTTTTCCACATTAAACCTCATTTGCCATATAGTCGCCCACCCCATTCATTTGTTCAGATCTTCTTGCAAGATTTCCACATCCTGTAGAGAAGTTATTGCCCTGCTTAGCTTAGTATCGTCCGCAAGCCTTCCTGTAATCATACTAACCCTCCCTCTAGCTCCAAGATTAACCCTCCTTGTAATCTCAACCCCAACACTAAACCTCCTTGTAAACCCAACCCTAACCCTCCCTTTCACCCCAACACTAACCCTAACATTAAACTTCCATGTAACCTCAACACTAACCTACTATATAAACCCAACACTAATCCTTCCCATAATCATAATACCAACCCTCCCTCTAACCCCAACCCTAACATTAACCCTCCCTGTACCCTCAACACTAACCTACTCTATAACCCCAACCCTCACCCTTCCCATAATCATAATACTAACCCTCCCTCTAACCCCAACCCTAATGTTAACCCTTCTTTTAACCTCAACACTAACCTACTCTATAACCCCAACCCTCACCCTTCCTATGATCATAATACTAACCCTCCCTCTAACCCCAACCCTAATATTAACCCTTCCTTTAACCTCAACACTAACCTACTCTATACCCCAACCCTAACCCTTTCTGTGATCATAATACTAACCTTCCCTCTAAACTCAATCCTAAAATTAACCCTCCCTGTTACCCAGGGGCGGACTGATAACTCATGGGGCCCCCGGGCAATAGGAGATTATGGGGCCCCCGGGCAATAGGAGATTATGGGGCCCCCAGGCAATCAGAGAGTATGGGGCCACACAGTTACACACACACAGTATATAATCACACAGTATACACATACATGTACACACAGTATACACAAACAGATGTAAAAAAAACACAGATTTATACATACTGTCCCTGGTTTTACTGAGGCTGGCAACCCTGATGGGGCCCCCTAGTGGCCCAGGGCCCTCGGGCAGTGCCCTAATCGCTCAATGGTCAGTCCGCCCCTGCTGTTACCTCAACACTAACCTTCCCTAAACACCTAACTTTAACTCTCCCTGTAATTATAAACCTAACACTCTCTCTTGCCCTAACCCTAACAATAATCTTACCTTTAACCCCCAACACTACCCTACCCTATAACCCCAAACCTAACTCTTCATATAATCTTAACACTAACCTACCCTCTAGCCCCAACCCTAATGTTAACTCCCTGTAACCCCAATTCTAACCCTCCCTTTAACCCTCACAGTGACTTTCCTGTAACCTTCACACTAACTCCCTCTAACCCCAACCCTGATCATCCCCGTAACCCTATCACTAATCCTCCGTGTAACCATACAACTAACGCCAAAGCTTAGATTTGTGTTTAAATGTTTGTGTAAAAATTCTGAAAAAAATGTCAGATCTTTCTTTCTTCTCATCATTGACTTCACCCAGACCTGTTATTTGAATGTAATCTTATATGTATTTCTCCCAGAGCCCAAAAATAGCACCGCTGCTTTTTACTGATTCCAATTCAGTTTCGATGTTACCGGTATTGACAAGCACATTTTAAAATGTTACAAAATGTTTATATAAATGAGAATTAAATGACTGTATCAAATTCCACAGTTTCATTGTTTTCCTCTCATATCACCTTGCCCTTCTCCGCTGCTAACATTCAATACAGAAAGCTGTGATGTGGAAGTAACAAGAAACAGCTAAAATTACACAGACTGAGGAAAAAAATGAATAATAATTAATAAAAAAAAGCTAAAAACAACAACAAAAAATGAATTGCACAAACTCTTATTGCATCTGCTCAGCGGCAAAGTGTCCCTGGAAATAAAAAGATTTCCACTGTGCAGCCAGCAGGAAATCACCCACTGTGCTTTTTTTCTCTCTTTGTCTTTGTCATTTGAAGGAAGGAAGGATAGAGGGGAGTTAGGATAGAAGGGGAAGGAAGGGGAGAAGGGGAGGAAGGAAGGATATTAGAGGAGGGAGGAAGGATAGAAGAGGAGGGAGGGAAGGATAGAGGAGAAGGGAGGAAGGATAGAAGGGAAGGAAGGAAGGATAGAAGGGAAGGAAGGAAGGATAGAAGGGAAGGAAGGAAGGATAGAAGGGAAGGAAGGAAGGATAGAAGGGAAGGAAGGATAGAAGGGGAAGGAAGGGGAGAAGGGGAGGAAGGAAGGATATTAGAGGAGGGAGGAAGGATAGAAGAGGAGGGAGGGAAGGATAGAAAGGAAGGAAGGAAGGATAGAAGGGGAGGAAGGATAGAAGGGAAGGAAGGAAGGATAGAAGGGGAGGAATGATAGAAGGGGAGGAACGATAGAAGGGTAAGGAAGGGGAGAAGGGGAAGGAAGGGGAGAAGGGGAGGAAGGAAGGATAGAAGAGGAGGGAGGGAAGGATAGAAGGGGAGGGAAGGATAGAAGGGAAGGAAGGATAGAAGGGAAGGAAGGAAGGATAGAAGAGGAGGGAAGGATAGAAGGGAAGGAAGGAAGGATAGAAGGGAAGGAAGGATAGAAGGGGAGGGAGGATAGAAGGGGAGGGAGGATAGAAGGGGAGGAAGGATGGGAGGAAAGGAAGGATGGGAGGGAAGGATAGAAGTGAAGGAAGGATAGAAGAGGAGGAAGGATAGAAGGGGAGGAAGGATAGAAGGGAAGGAAGACTAGAAGGGAAGGAAGACTAGAAGGGAAGGAAGGATAGAAGGGAAGGAAGGATAGAAGGGTATGAAGGATAGAAGGGAAGGAAGGATAGAAGGGAAGGAAGGATAGAAGGGGAGGAAGGATAGAAGGGAAGGAAGGAAGGACAGAAGGGGACGAAGGATAGAAGGGAAGGAAGGAAGGACAGAAGGGGAAAAAGGATAGAAAGGAAGGATAGAAGAGAAGGAAGGATAGAAGGGGAGGGGAGGAAGGATAGAAGGGGAGGGGAGGAAGGATAGAAGGGGAGGGGAGGAAGGATAGAAGAGGAGGGGAGAAATGATAGAAGGGGAGGTAAGAAAGGATGGAAAGAAGGGAGGGAAGGAGGGAAAGGAAGGGAAGTAAGAAGGGAAGGAAGGGAAGGGAAGGAAGAGAGGGAAGGAAAGGAAGGGAAGTAAGAAGGGAAGGAAGGGAAGGGAAGGAAGAGAGGGAAGGAAAGGAAGGGAAGGAAGAAGGAAAGGAAAGGGGAAAGGGAAAGGATGTGTAATGTGTGTCAGCATGTTTGGCAATGATAAAATGTATTTGCTTCTGCCAATAAAGCTTAATTGAATTGGACTGAGAGTGAGATATAGAGAATATGGGAGAAAGAAACAGAGAAAGAGAGTGGAGAGAGAGAGAAAAAAAAAGAGGAAGGAAGGAAACCAGTGGGTCACGTCTGTGTAATGTGTGTCAGCATGGTCACAACGTGACTCCATGAGGAGAGCTTGTGAGAGCGTGCCAAACACAGGAAAACAGGGGGGTAGGGACAGAGTGCTGTCACCCTATAACAGGAAGTACCTGAACAAGGACCTCCAGGGCAGGATCATCAGGGATTATTTTAATAATAGCTGCTGATTTAAAAAAAAAATGAAAGCAGCTTTTGAAGGTCATTGGGCATATATCATATTTTAGTAACTGGCTTTACATCTACTATAACAATACTCCATTTACTTTTTTTTTTTTTTTTTTCAGACTCTAATTTTTGAAAAATGCCAAACTTGGGTGGAGGTGCCAAGTGCGGAGCTTGCGGCAAGACGGTTTACCACGCTGAAGAGATACAATGTAACAGCAGAAGCTTCCACAAGCCGTGTTTCATCTGCAGTAAGTGCAGAAAATACACATCACCCCCTGTTGCAAGTGCAAATTCAATCCTTAGAGAATATGTAACCCCAACATTTTATTTCCTGATATGTGCCTGTTGTATTGTTGTATCATGTAATTGTATGAGAAAGTCTCCTTTTCTCTTTATATTGCGTCCTCTGTGTTAAATCAGGCGTGTTCCCGCCAGTCCCTCTGCTTTCCTATCAAAACTGACCACAGAAGAGCACAGCGTGGTCAGTCCTCCGGCTGTGTTGGGAACTCAGCCTGCTCTCCTTCCGATGATCAGACTTTTGCTGACATGCCGCCCTGCACAGCCATTCACTGGGAAGATCAGTGTACTGCTGTTTCTGCTCCCCCAGCTCTCTGAGCTCCTTATGCAGCTGAGAACAGACAGAATGTGATCACTTAGGCCAGCTTCAAAACTGCCAGTAAAATGCAGTGCTTTTGAGGTGCACCAAAAACGCTGTGGGGCGCTTTTGAAGCGCTTTTTAGGCGTTTCCTGTTAATTTCAATGAAGAGGGGCGTTTTTGAGGCGCTCTAAAGATGCTGCATGCAGGATTTTTTTTCACAGCACTGCCAGCACACCACCCCAGTGTGAAAGCATTCATTAATTTTAATGGAAATAATTTTTCTTTTCTTAACACAAAAGCGCTTGAAAAACTCCTCAGTGTTAAAGGACCTTATTTAAAAAAAAAAAGGGGGGGGGGGAAGATGTTTATAATTTTGTTTTGCCTTTCATTTCCACTTTCAAATTGAATGGGTTGTTTTACAAGGCAAGGAGTCACATATACTTTACTAACTTTTCACTTTTTTTTTTTTTTTTTACAAATTGTATTAAAACATTTGGGGATTTTTAAGTTAATCATCCCTGCTTGCTTTGTTTCCATGTGGTAGCTATATGCACAATATTTTGTATGAATATTTCATTTATTATCTGTAGGCAAATTATTAGCCGATTAAACTTTAGTTTTACAAGGAAAGCGATAGCAATGAGTCACTGAGTGCTCCATCTAGTGGCCAATTTACACATCTCTGCATTTGATGCAATTACAAAAGTCCCATCATCTGATCGCACCCCTCCTGTGGGACCTGAGCTGAGCCTTATGATAAAATCTGCATGTACTGTATATTTTACGTTCTCTTGGCTGTCTTTGCTTTCAGCTCCCGTATCTCTTGCCAGGGCTGCTTGGGTGATATTACAATATTTTGAGTCTCTGGGATATCTGCACAATACCACTGCAATGGTCTTTCGCTCCATCTATCCAGCAAGCAGTCTAAAGTATTCCAGAAATAGCCGCCCTTTATCCATCAGAGTTTCCGTACGTTGTGTTCCAGGGGGAGAAAAATGGCGAGGTTGTCACAGCCGATGACTCACAATTACCGGTTGGGACGAAAATAATGACAAGATATTAGAGACGCTTTTATCTACAGAGAGAACCTGTCCAGGATAAGTAAACTCATCAGACCAGCTTATGGAACCGGAGCAGAAAATGGCAGGTTACACCCAGGGCTGGGACAAGGGGGTGGGCAAGAGGGACAGCTGCCCTGGGCACAGTGGAGCAAGGGGACAGAGAATAGGCACAGGGCAGTAAACCCATTCTAATGGGGGGAGGGGCGACTTGACCCCCCAGGCCAATTCTGACATTTCTGTCATACATGTAAAAACCTGCACTTTTTTGCTAGAAAATTACTTAGAACCCCCCCAAACATTTTTTTAAGCAGAGGCCCTAGAGCAGTAATGGCGAACCTCGGCACCCCAGATGTTTATGATACTCAGCTACACTGCAGAGTGCATGAGCATTATGGGAAATGTAGTTCCAGAACATCTGGGGTGCCAAGGTTCACCATCACTGCCCTAGAGAATAAAATGGTGGGCGTTGTAATTTTTATGTCACGCGGTATTTGCACAGCAGTTTTTCAAATAATTTTTTTTTTTTTTTAAATCCACTTGAATTTTAATGCACAAAATACAATATAATACCTAGTGTTTTGGTAAAATATAAAAGATGATGCTACGCCATGTAAATAGATACCTAACATGTCACAGTTTAAAATTGCATGCGCTCGTGGAATGGCAACAAACTACGGTACTTAAAAATCTCCATAGGTGGTGCTTTAACCTCCCTGGCGGTATGATTATTTCGGATTTTAGGTGCTGAAAGCGGTACAATTATTTTGCATGGAAATTTGGCGTTTTATATTGTAGGTCTGTAAATCTTAACAATAAAAAAAATTAAATCTGTCCAAACCAGAGTCTAGTAGATATCCCGGGTATGATAAAGTTTGAAACACAAAAACATAAATTATAATATAATAAATAAAAATAATTAATTTAAAAAAATAAAAATAAATAGTAATAAAATAAATTTCCCCACGATTCACTATCGCTCAATTCTGCAAGTGTTCTAATTTATTATCGCTGTTTTCTAGCTGGTCTAAAGCCACTTTTGACGTAAAGGGACACTTTTTGGTTGCTATGGACAATCTCCAGTTTCCAGGCAGAAAGAACAGTGTATATCATGTAAAACTGCATGCAGTGCATGGGCCAAAGCACTGGGGACAAAAGGGATGTGAAATCATTTCATACAGTACTGTATGTGTTATGATTTTTACTTTCTTTTTAATTTGCCGCCAGGCTCCGCCCCCGTGCGTCGCGACGCTCGCAGGGAACGGAGCCTGGCAAGGAGAGTCTTCGGAGGAGGACAGAGCCCGCGGACACTGCGGGGGACATCGCAGGATCCCGGAGACAAGGTAAGTAAGGAGGCACCAGGATCCTGCGATGCAATCCCGAGTGTGGCTCGGGGTTACCGCTAATGGTCCTGAATTTTAACCCCGAGCCACACTCGGGAAACCCGCCAGGGAGGCTACAAGCCTTTACAGGTTACCTGTTTAGAGTTACACAGGTGCTCTGGTGCTAGAATTATTGCTCTCGCTCTAACGTTTGCGGCGATACCTCACAACACCGTTTACATATGCATGCGCAATCGACGTATTCGTTCGCCTTTGCGCACGAGCATAGGGGCCCTTTACTTTTTTTTTTTTTACACCGTCGCTTTCATTTTTTTAATCACTTTTGTTTGCTATCACAATTGATGAACAACCTCCCTTGTGATAGCATGCATAGCTCCCAACTGTCCCGGATTTCGAGGGACTGTCCCTGATTTGGAGCAATGTCCCTCCGTCCCTCGTTCCTCCTCATTTGTCCCTCATTTTGGTCTGATCTATATAGATGTATATAAAATGCACTTTTTGTCTTTCAAAATGTGTTTCTCAGTGCTAAACCTTTCATCCAATTTCTAAATTTCCTGCATTTGTAAATATATACCAAAAGCCAATATAAAGGAATAGTAGTGGTAAAAAAGCACTTGTGGGTTTAACCAATCTTTTTTTTTTTTTTATACAATTCTCCTTTAAGGGGGCGTGGCAGGGGGTGTCCTATGCCTACATACTTTTGCTAATACATTCCCATTTTGGAAAGTTGGGAGGTATGGATGGATGATAGATAAAGGACGGCTATTCCTGGAATACTTTATACTGCTTGTTGGACAGATGGAGTGAAAGACCATTGCAGTGGTATTGTGCAGATATCCCAGAGACTCAAAATATTGTAATATCACCCAAGCAAAAAAAAACGAAACCATGATGTGACTTTTGTAATTGCATCAAATGCAGAGATGTGTAAACTGGCCACTAGATGGAGCACTCAGTGACTCATTGCTATCACTCTGCTTTCCTTGTAAAAACTAAACCTCGCTACGGCAGTGACAGGTTCTCTTCACTGAGACATCTGGGGTTCTATTAGACCCTAGATACCTTCGCTGCCCTTAAAAGCATTTGATCAGACCAGAAAACGTCCCGGCCAGATCCTTTCACAAGCCGGTAATGGCTTGTTTACATTTAAATGAGTCCAGAAATATAGAACCAGAACCATAGAGATTATCAGGGAACTTCCGGCCCTCCGTCATCTCTATGGTAAGCCAGTGTAACCTCCGGCTTTAGTCTCCTGGGACAGGAGAGCCTGGAAAGGCAGTAAATGGTAGCGAGTGGTGGTGGTGGTGGGGGGGGGGGGGGGGTGAACCCTTCGCATGTAAAAGCGATCCAGCGGCTATTTAGCCACAAGGTTCGCTTCTACAATAAAGAGCATTGCCGGATGAAAAACAAAGATACCAGGGTCATACCTGCAGCCATGACCCCGGTATAATACTTCAACCTGAGGACGTATGGATACATACTACAGGCGGGAAGTAGTAGTTAAAGTAGAACTCTTTGTTTTTTTTTGGTTGGAGTAAGGGAGGGTTATAACCCCTGCCAGGTTTTTTTTCCTTCAAGTCCCATCTGTAACTACGGCAGACGGACTTGTAGTTCTTAATAGAACACACGTGTGGTGATCACCGTGCCTGTAGTCCATTGAGAACTTCCTACAGCTCTCTTACTGAAAGCCCAGCACCTTGATACAGTTGAAGGAAGAATCTGCAGGAGCCATCCACTGGTGCAGTCATTTACAGGATTAAATGCAAATAAATGAATAAAAAAATAATAAGCATTATGATGCTCTTAAAAGCATTTGATCAAACTAAAAACAGCCTGACCAGATCCTTTCACAACCCGGTAACCATAGGCATGCGCAGGGGGTGTGCCAGGTGTGCCTGGGCACACCCTAATCACTATGTGTGGTGCCGATTCCCCCTACTGCCTGGGTTTCCCTCCTCTCCTCCTGTTGGCCCCGCAGTGCTGCTGGCTTTCCTCCTCTCCTCTCCCCCCAGCTGCTGCAGGGGGAATGTTTCAGGATGGAGTGTGGGGGAAGGGGCTGTTAAATATGTAATTTACCAGCGCCTTCCTTTTGTAAATGAACACAGTGAACACACTCACTGACTGTGTTTGTTCATAACTGAAACATAGTGAACTATGCTTCAGTTTGTGAATGAACAGGAAGCCGCTCAGCACAGAGCACTTCCTATTCATTCACTGTCCAGTGCAGCTGAGGCTGCAAAGAAAGGCCTGTGTGTTAGAGCTTTAGGGTGCACACCTATGCCGGTAACGGCTTGTTTACATTTGAATGAGTCCACCATTTATTTTTTTTTGCAAAAGGTGGAGTTAGCCTTTAACACTTTTGCACATTCCCGCCATTCGCCATTCAAGGCTTCTTCAGGGGATTAGCAAATGGCTATTTCTCTGCATACTACATCAGAAAACGAAATATCATTATTCACCCTGTCCAGCCACTCCATGCAGATTGGATAAGCATGGGATTAGCGCGCCCCCCCTAATCGGCTTCAAAAAAGGGTGGGCTCGGGGCGCAGAGCACTGTGCCCCAAACCCCCCCCCCCCAGTTGTGTGACAATAGCGAATTACTATTTGCTATTGTCTTCCTGACTCTCCTCCTGGCCATGGAGCTTTAGGACTGGTGGGGATGGGGGGAGGGGGGGGGATCGCCGCCTTCCTGTCCATCCCATGGGGAGAGGGGGGAGATTGCTGCCTTCCCGCACCCTCCCCCCCCCCCAAAAAAAAATGTTGAGCTCCAGCCGCCACTGATGGGTTGGCTGCACAGGGTGAATAATGATTTACATATTTTATGTGTAAAGAACTGTACAATGAATATATGTTATGTATAATGTACTATTTCATTGATTGAATATTTTGTTTTCTGATGTAGTATGCAGAGCAGTAGCCGTTCGCTAATCCCCTGAAGAAGCCTTGAATGGCGAAACATGTTGGGGAATGTGTAAAATGCTACCAACTCTTTTTGTGAATACACCACTTTTTTGACCACGAAAATGACAGTTGTTATATTTTAACATTTGGATTTTAATGATGTACCAATAAAATGCAAATATTATATACCTCTCTTAATTGTTTGGCACCAATAAAATCCCATCAAAAATGTCCATGTTCTATAAATAGTAAACAAATTGTAGTGGGCCAAAACATCCACTAGATGTCAGCATACTATTGAATAATCATAATAATCTGATGCAGTTCAATACAAATAGGAAGCTTTCCTAATCCATAGCTAAACCCAAAAAGTTATTATCTTTGCATACATTATAACAATATTGTATACAGTGTGGCATAATGGAAAATAGATTTTGGATTTATGTACAATTGAATGAATACGCACCTAGTTTTCAGGGAGTGGGAGTGTGTGGGGGGGGGGGGGGAGTTATGTTTGTCTGGAGCTCTTCCCTCCAGCATCAGTAGCCCCTGTATAACCCCAAGTCTTGTTCTGCAGTGGTATGCAGGAAAGCCCTGGACAGCACCACAGTGGCAGCGCATGAGTCCGAGATATACTGCAAATCCTGCTACGGTCGGAAGTACGGCCCCAAGGGATACGGGTACGGGCAAGGAGCTGGCTGCCTGAGCACCGATACCGGAGAGAGATTTGGCATCGAAGTGGCTGAGTGAGTATGATATTTTAACCAATAATGTAACACCTGTCTAGGCTTTGAAGAAAATAAAACATCCCAACGGGTTTCGGGGGATTTAGAGACCTTCGTCAGGGCTTTGGAGATTGGAATGCAGCCAAGGATTTCTGTGTGTATGTCGGTTGCGTCACGGGTATGTCTGGTGTTCTATGTGTCGTTGGGATGTGGGATTCTGGGTAACGTACCATAAAAAAAAACATAGAGGTTTGGCGTCCCAGTCATCCTCCAACTATCAGAAGATAAAACTGCCAAAAAATGTTATCAAGTAATCTTATCCCAAAAATACACCGAGGATTATTCAATACAACATGGCATAGATTAGTGTTTGGGGCTGACAGCAACCAATCATAATTCATCACTTCTGATTGAGTTTGAATAAAGCGAATACTGATTGGTTACTGCTTATTGCCCTTCGCTATTTACATTGTTTACTGAATATTTGTAAAAATTATAAGTACATCCAAACACACAAAATGGTCTTTGACCAATATAGACTTGATCTTCATACCTCATATTGGGCCCAGCGGGTGTACAGACCTTGGAACTCAGCACAGGGATGGTGGGAGCCCCTCATAATCGGCACAGCGGGTGTATAGACCCAGGAATTCAGCACAGGGATGGTGGGAACCTCTCATAATGGGCACATCAGGTGTACAGACCCGGGAACTCAGCACAGGGATGGTGGGAACCCCTCATAATCGGCACAGCGGGTGTATAGACCCAGGAATTCAGCACAGGGATGGTGGGAACCTCTCATAATGGGCACATCAGGTGTACAGACCCGGGAACTCAGCACAGGGATGGTGGGAACCCCTCATAATGGGCCCAGTGGGTGTGTAGACCTGGGAACTCAGCACAGGGATGGTGGGAACCCCTCATAATGGGCACAGCAGGTGTACAGACCTGGGAACTCAGCAGAGGGATGGTGGGAACTCCTCATAATGGGCACAGCGGGTGTACAGACCCGGGAACCCAGCACAGGGATGGTGGGAACCCCTCATAATGGGCACAGCAGGTGTACTGACCCTGGAACTCAGCACAGAGATGGTGGGAACTCCTCATAATGGGTACAGCAGGTGTACAGACCTGGGAACTCAGCAGAGGGATGGTGGGAACTCCTCATAATGGGCACAGCGGGTGTACAGACCCGGGAACCCAGCACAGGGATGGTGGGAACCCCTCATAATGGGCACAGCAGGTGTACTGACCCTGGAACTCAGCACAGAGATGGTGGGAACTCCTCATAATGGGCACAGCGGGTGTACTGACCCTGGAACTCAGCACGGGGATGGTGGGAACCCCTCATAATGGGCACAGCAGGTGTACAGACCCGGGAACCCAGCACAGGGATGGTGGGAACCCCTCATAATGGGCACAGCAGGTGTACAGACCCGGGAACTCAGCACAGGGATGGTGGTAACGCCTAATAAAAGGCACAGCAGGTGTACAGACTCAGGAACTGGAGGGATCTAATCGATAGATTCCCTGAGGGATGAGGTGGTTCAACCGTAAAGCATCTAATACAAACAAATATCAGTTTTGAGCGGAGTGACCCTTTAACAAACTAATTCTGTAGCAGCATCAAAATCCATCTGTGTCTCTGCAGGACCCACCCATCCCGCGGCTCCCCGACCACCACACACACCTCCAAGTTTACGCAGAAGTTCGGTGCCACAGAGAAGTGCAAAAGATGTGGGAAATCGGTCTACGCCGCTGAGAAAGTTATGGGTGGAGGATTGGTAAGTCTATTTCATTGGTTGTAATCGTAATCCTGAGATGGTGCTAAAAAATCAAGTTAGACTTACCGGTAACTTGTTTTCCATGAGTCTTTCAGGACAGCACCTTGAGAGCGTGGCTCCACCCACTTGACAGGAAACACACCTCCACCAAACTTTAAAAGGAGGCTCCTTCCCACTTATCATCAGTAGTAGTAGAGAACCTCCGGCCCAAGCTGGAACACATAATCAGAATATGGTTAGTCACAGCATAGTAATTTAATACAATAAGGGCGGGTTGCTGCTGTCCTGAAAGACTCATGGAAAACAAGTTACCGGTAAGTCTAACTTGATTTTTCCCTTATCGTCTTTCAGGACAGCACCTTGAGAGGATAACAGAGACTTACCCACTTAGGGAGGGACCACAGCCTGCAGGACCTTTCTGCCAAAAGCCTGTTCACTGGCTGACAGAAGATCCAGTCTGTAATGACGGACAAACGTAAGGTAACTTGACCACGTAGCCGCCCTACAAATCTGATCTGGGGTGGCACCAGCCATTTCTGCCCATGTAGAGGCCTGAGCCCTGGTAGAATGCGCTTTAATTCCCAGCGGGGGAGATAGCCCCGACTGAGAGTAGGCTGCTAGAATAGCTGATTTAAGCCATCTGGCTATAGACCCCTTAGAAGCTTGTTGGCCCTTCTTTTTACCTGAAAAAAGTATAAATAGAGAATCCGAGGATCTAAAGTTACTTGTTACCTCCGGATACTGTAATAAAGTCCTTCTTACATCCAAATTGTGGAATTTGCCTTCTTTTTCCCCCGAAGGGTTAGAGCAAAAGGTTGGCAGGATGATTTCCTGCGACCTATTGTGTGCTGACGCTACCTTTGGCAAAAAACCTGGATCGGTTTTAAGTATAATCCTATCTGTGTAGATGGTTAAAAAGGGTCTCTTAACAGATAGGGCGTGCAGCTCACCAATTCTCCTTGCTGACGTTATTGCAACTAAGAACAAGGTCTTAAGAGTAAGATTCCTTAGAGAGATTCCTTGTAGTGGTTCAAAAGGTTCCTTTGTAAGGGCTTGCAGGACCACTGATAGATCCCAATTGGGAAAGTGCTTAGCCGGAGCTGGTCTAGATCTGGTAAGTGCCTTGAAAAATCTTATAACCAAGGGCTCAGAAGAGATTGGTCTTTCTAGAAATACTCCCAAAGCAGCTACTTGAACTTTAAGGGTGCTGACTGACAATCCCTTGTCTGCCCCTTCTTGAAGAAATTCCAAAATTGACACTAAATTTTTAACTTTTCTCTTAGTCAAATGACAAAAAGAGTTGAAGACCTTCCAATATTTAGCATAGATTTTTCTGGTCACTATTTTCCTACTGGAAAGTAAGGTAGTTACCAAGGGTTGTGACAGACCTTTGTTTCTTAACAACTGCTCCTCAGAAACCAGGCCGTGAGGCTTAGGCTGGCCACTCCCGGATGCTGTATTGGACCCTGTAGGAGCAGGTCCTGCCGGAGAGGCAGCCGCCAAAATGGTTTGACTGCCATCTGTAGAATGGTGGAAAACCATGCCCTTTTTGGCCAAAATGGAGTAATTAGGATTACTTCCACCTTCTCCCTCTGTATCTTCCTTAACACCAACGGGATAAGTTGGAAAGGAGGAAATGCGTAACCCAGATGGAAGTTCCAGGGCTGGATTAACGCATCTGTCCCCTGGGCCTTGTCGTTTCTGTGAATAGAGAAAAATACTGGGAGTTGTGTATTTTCCTGTGATGCAAATAGGTCTATTTGCGGTTGACCCCAGGCCCTGGTAATCATTGCAAAGATTTCCGGATTCAGGCTCCATTCTGACTCCTGAATCCGCCTTCTGCTTAGATAATCTGCCACTACATTTAAGGTGCCTTTGAGGTGGACTGCTGATAAGGACCGAACATGCTTTTCTGCCCAAACCAGGATCTTTGAAGCTAGCAACTGAAGTGTTTTGCTTCTTGTACCCCCGTTTGTTTAGGTAGGCTATGGTAGTGGCGTTGTCTGAGAGGACCCGGACATGAGAACCTTGAAGGATGGGAGAGAAGGCATCTAAAGCTAAGGCGACTGCCTTTAGTTCCCTCCAATTTGAGGACCTCCTTGCCTCTGTCCGAGACCACATTCCTTGCGCGAAGTCTTGGTCTAAGTGAGCTCCCCAACCCCATACACTGGCATCTGTCATTACCACTTTTTCTATTGGAAATGACCAGAGCAGGCCTTCTGACAGATTCTCCTGTCTTCTCCACCACCAAAGTGATCTCTTGACTTTGGTGGGTATCTTTACCTTTGCTTCAAGAGATTCTGACCTGTGATTCCATATTCTCAGGAGAAAGCTCTGGAGAGGCCTGAAATGTAACCTTGCCCATTGAATGGCTGGTATGGTTGCGGTTAGGGTTCCTAGGGATGACATCACTTGTCGGACTGATAATTGCTGGCTTGCCTGCAAGGACGCTACCACCTTCAGGACTTTCCCCTTCTTCTCTTCTGGGAGAAAAATCTTTTGTTCCCTTGAACAGATCTGATACCCCAGGAATAGTATTTTCTGGGCTGGAACGAAATTTGACTTTTGCAGATTTATGATCCAACCCAGGGTTTCTAGATGACCTCGGGTCCTTCCGAGGTTGTCTAGCAGTCTTTCCCTGGAGGGGGCAAAAAGGAGTAGGTCGTCCAAGTACGGAATTACTGCAATCCCCTGCATGCGAAGAGGAGCAAGCGCTTCTGCCATTATTTTTGTGAAAATTCGTGGGGCAGAAGACAGGCCAAAGGGGAGGGCCCTGAATTGCAAGTGCAGAACCTCTTTTCCCAAATTTATCGCCAATCTTAGGAATCTTTGGGACTGCGGGGCTATAGGGATATGCAGATAGGCATCTCGAAGGTCTATTGATGCCATAAAGCATTCCCTCGTCAATAGATTCTTGACCGTGAAGATGGAGTCCATACGAAACCTTTTGTATTGGACTGATCTGTTCAGCGGTTTCAGGTTTAGGATTAAACGAGAATCTCCGGATGGTTTCTTTATCAGGAACATACGGGAATAAAATCCCTGATAAAGCTCCCCCTGTGGGACGTAAGTCATAACCCCCTGATCTATCAGATCCTTTAATAGGCTCTTCATTGCCAGGGATTTTGTTACATCTCTTGGAAGATTTGTCACCAAGTACCTTTCTAGGGGGAGATCTGAAAATTCTATATTGTAACCCTGGGCTAGCATACTCAGAATGTACTGGTTTTCTGTTATGCTTGCCCAATAGGGGAGAAAGTCTTGTAGTCTTCCCCCTACTTGTAACCGACTGTCATTGCGTCTTGCTGGCTGACGCAGGAGGATGGAAAAGGACATTTCCTCTGCCCTTACCCCTCTGCCCTGACCAGCTTTTCTTTTTCTCTTGAGACTTGTTCTGTTCCTGAGCCCTTTGAGGACGAAAAAACCGTTTGACTGGTTGTTTCTTCTTTTTGACAGGAAAAGATTTCTTTTTATCTGCAGTCCTGTCCAGAACTGAATCCAAATGAGGGCCGAACAGTAAGTCTCCTAGAAAAGGGACCCCGCATAATTTGTTTTTAGATGCTGTGTCCCCTTGCCAAGTCTTTAGCCATAAAGCCCGTCTAACCGAATTAGCAAGGGCTGCCGCCTTAGCTGTCATCCTGATAGACTCTGCTGAGGCATCAGAGACATAGGCTACGGCTGCCGAGAGGGTAGAAAAGGAGTCAAGGATTTCTTGCTTAGGGGAATCTGCTATTATATGAGCTTTAAGCTGATTTACCCAATACTCCAATTTCCTAGAGATGCAAGTAGTTGCCATTGCTGGCTTAAGGTTGCCCATAATGGATTGCCAAGTCCGCTTGAGCTGTTGATCCATTTTTTTATCCATGGGGTCTTTTAAGATCCCCATGTCCTCAAATGCTAGATCAGTAGATCTTGACACCTGAGAAAAGGCTGCATCAAGTTTTGGAACCTTATTCCAAAGAGCTGCTGGGTCTTCATCAAAGGGGAACCTTCTCTTATGAGCCCTAGAGAAAAATGGTTTCCTATCAGGGTCAGCCCATTCTTTTCTGATTGTTTCAGAAATCACTGCATGGACTGGAAAGGTACGGGACTTAGACTCACTAAGCCCTGCATACATCTTGTCATGTAAAGACATCTCCTTATGCTCTTCCTCAAGGCCTAGAGTAGCATAAATAGCCTTTAAAAGGCCATCCACCTGATCCAAAGACAATTTATACTTTGAAGACATATTTTCCAGCTCATCACTATCCTCATTCGATTCATTAGAATGGGATGGGGAAAGCCCTTCCCGGTTCAGAGGACCCATTTCCGCCTCTACTGCCGGGACTAACAGTGAGCCTTGAGAGGACTGTGAGGTAGTGGGCTGACTTGCAGATGGATAGGTGAGTGAGGATCTGAAGGATTGAATGGTAGCATCCAATTCCTTTTTGGCAGATGCGATTAGATCACTGCATGCGGAAGTGGTTTCTTCCCTCACCAAGGAGTCAATACATGCTTGACATAAAGCCTTTTTCCAGCCTTCATTTAACTTAATTTTGCATGAAGGGCATTTCTTTCTAATCCCAGGGTCAGAGCTCTTGGCCTGCCATGATAAGGGAAAAAAGAGAGAGAAAAAAGACAAACCATCTTTTAGAGTCAGCCTGATTACTCAAGGTTGCTCACCACAGGTGCACAGTGAGAAAAGCTATCAGACTCATGTGCCCTGACAGGCCCCTCCGCCACCAGGGGGAAAAAATACCCTCAAACTTCACTAACATTTAGAGAGAAGAGGGCTAGAGAGAGACCCCACAGTAAAGCTGAGCAGAAACTACAGTCTGCTCCTTACCTGGGCCTTGCTGGTGCCTGTGCCACTCGCTGCGGTTCCTGAATCCATGCTGAGGCAGCAGCGTGATGCCTGTAGCGAAAAACGCCGGTTCCGGACTCCAATAGCACCTGTGCGCCGGACCGGAACCGGCAATAAATAGGCACCAGACCTATTCCTCCCTCCTCCCCCTGCGCTTCCGGCGGAAATGACGCCTGGCGCCTGCTCCATGGATGCCGCCCCACTTCCGGATACCTCACATCCGGCGGATGCAGTCCTCTGACTGCCCTTCCCAAGATGGCGGCGGCGTCAGGGAAAAAACATGTGCAGGCAAGAAAAAAACAAACAGAAATGCCTGACATGCCTGACGCCTCTGCCTAGGAGCAGCAATACCCGGAGCAGTCCTGGCTCTCCCCGAGCACTGACGAGGGAGAAGGAGCCCATCCACCCGGCACCCGTAAGCCTGTGGAAAATGGGAGGAATCGGCTCTCCTGAGGTAGGTAAAAATAGTGGAGTAGGGAGCCTGTTCTCTCAGGACAGAACCTTGAGAGCTCCAAACTCCCACATGTGTTCCCGCCGGAGGAAACACATAAACTGTTGATAAGTGGGAAGGAGCCTCCTTTTAAAGTTTGGTGGAGGTGTGTTTCCTGTCAAGTGGGTGGAGCCACGCTCTCAAGGTGCTGTCCTGAAAGACGATAAGGGAAAAAATGTTTTACACACATTTTACATGTAAGGCGCCCGGCTGTGTGCACATTAAAGCATGTGTAAAACCCATTATCTCTTTCTTTCATTAAAGGACACAGCTCTGTACTAGATAATCACTAAGTGGTTATATCGCCACCTGCAGGGATGTTCTGGAGCACAGCTGCATCCTTCCAATGATCACAGAGGAAAGGATTTTAAAGTATAACTTAAGGCAAAACGTTTTTGTTTTTTTAGTTTTGGACAGAGTGGAGAAGGGTTAGAACACCTGTCAGTTTTTATTGCTGTCCGTGTCCCCGTTGAGTAGAATTCGCCCTCTAAATTTGTCCTTTTTACCATTATCATTGAACATGAAAGTAAAAAAGATGATCCCAAAAAAGTAATAGTGGGGAAATCTTCCAATGGGTACACTGGTTCTCGTGACCTGGGGGGGGGGTCCCCAAGAAATTCCCTTAATTTGCAGTGATTTCCTCTCGCTTCCTATTTGGCTGTGGGACAGGAAGTGAAGGGAAATCTCCCCAATGAGAAACAGATGGCAAAAGAAAAAAAGAAAAATCTGACAGGGGTTATAATTTCCCGCTTACTCTAGCCAAAATGAAAAAAAAAAGTTTTACCTTTAGTTCTACTTTAAGGGGAGTACTAAAATCCTATTTTTTTTCTTTATTTTTTGGGATAGGGTAAGGAAGAGTCCATCAGGTTTTTATTGCAATCATTCTTCAAATAATGGGGAGTGCTAGGGGTGTATTTATAAGGATATTCATTTTTAAGTATTGGAGTCAGGGGGTAGCTCCACTCATCCTAAGACGTCTGTGGATGGTCCATAAGAAAAACTTGAAAATAAAATGAAGGCTATATGTTCCACTCCACATATGAATTATATTTTATATTATATTTATTTAAAATTTAATTATATTTTATATATATTTATATTTACATAATTATATTATATTATTTATATTTACAGAATTATATTTTATTTAAAATGGACTAAGAAAAGCCAAAATCTTTTGGCAGGGCTTTAAAAAAGAAAAAAAGAGGTGCAAGTACTTCCCCCTTCTGATTAACCCCTTGTCTCTGCACCCTACTCACCTCTGAGCACTGTCCCCTGGTTCCACCCCCCTACCCACCCCCAAGTATTGCCCCTTTAAGAGAATACAGAATCATTTTGTGATGCCAAGTAATTTCTATGGATTTTTTTAATGATAATGAGAAAAGCAGTAAAATAGACCCCCCAGCAACAATAGATCTCCACAGCAACAATAGACCCCCTGCAAAGAAAAAATATAACCCACAGCAACAATAGACCCAACACAGAAATATGTGCATGTACTGGGAGCCATAGGAATTCCAGGCTTCTTCCATTGCCATCGCACCATTGTTGAGAGCAGGGGATTGTGTTTGACTGTGATAAATGACTGTACGCCCTAGGATAATGGATGTCTACGATAATGGTGGTTCCTTTCTCTGCAGCCCTGGCATAAAACTTGCTTCCGCTGTGCGTTCTGCGGGAAGAGTCTGGACTCCACCACCGTGACGGAGAAGGATGGAGAAATCTACTGCAAAGGTTTGATCATAATGAGGGATCAGAATGTAGAAACACAAAACTTTCAGGACACAGAGGTGCTAACCTCTTGCCGACCATGTAATGCATATATACGGCAGTAAGAAAGGCGGGCTTTAATGCACAGCTAGTGGTGCACATACGCATCCATGGCAGCAGAAGGTTGTGCTCACTGCATGCTCCTGGCACACTGACCGAGCTTCTGATGAGCCAGCAGGATGGGCTCCAGATCATGTGACCACCTTGTGGGCAGTCACATGACACAGAAGCCAAGCTGTGCCTCCCTGGCATCAAAGCCCACTTAAAGAAGAAGTAAACCCTGATGGGTTTTACTTCCTCTTTTGCTCCCTGCCAATTTAAAGCATAATGGGCTAGTATGCATCGCATACTTGCCCATTATGGGACACTTACCTGCAAACGAATCCATCGCTGTCCCCTGTGCAGGCCATCTTCGCCCCTCTTCCTTCTGGGGGGGGGGGGGGGGCATGGACTCCGGCTCTGTGACTGGACGGAGCCGCGTGACATCACTCCCACGCATGCGCGCGGGAGCCGTCAGTAATGGCACACACTGGGGGGAGAAACGGCACCGAGGTCCATTTCTTCACAGCGCATGCGCCAATTACATCATCGGCGCACTACAAGTGAAATAGTTTCTAAACGGCGCACGTTTAGGAGATATTTCCACTACCTATAGGTAAGCCTTATTCTAGGCTTACCTTTAGTTAAAAGTCACTAGGGAGGGTTTACAACCAATTTAAAGTGTTACTGAAACCAGGAGCTTTCATTCACTATATCAGGTCTCCCACAGTACACAGAACATGGAACATGGAAATGCGAAACTGCTAAATACCTTTTCTTATCAGCAGTATATAGCAGTCTTGTGACTTCTATCAGTGTCTGGTTAAAGCTTGTAGGAGGAGTTTTCATCCTCCCCTGAGTATCCTATGAGGCTGTATGACCCCTGACCCTCTGTCTGGACAGTGCGGATTGGCCATGTGCTGATCAAATGCACCCTCCCAAGACAAAAACAAAAAAACAAAAAAAAAAAAAACTCTCTAGCAATACACACCAAACTGAGCATGTGCAGCTTGTCCCCAAGGCTCTGTTCTATCAGAAAATAGACTGGGGACACTGGAAGAAGGGGAGGATTAGAGAAGACAGGATCAAAACAGCATTTTTACACAATGTAGAGGATTAACCCCTTAGGTTCCACAGTGAGTATAACAAGCATGCTTTACTGCATATACAGACTGATTTTACTGTTGTGGGTTTAGTAACACTTTAACTGAACAAGTTGAAGCAAGTAACTGATTGAACTGAACTGGTTACTATACACCGCTGCCCCAGAAAGGCAGAGGGCCATAAGATTTTATGAGGTTATTTTGCCCCTCACATTTCTGACTGTTCACAGATGTCTGCAGCCTGGTTATCATACACCACCAAGCATTTTCCTACAGAAGGACTAGAAATTTTGTAGTAGAAATAGTATGTTCAGAACTGGTGTAATAATCCATTACAGTATTTGCCATAGCAAGCATAAACCGAGGTGTTTACAACGGTAAGCAGGCCAGAGGTAGGTTGCACAGAAAAGTCAAGACACTGCAAACCCAGAATTCTAAAAAGGTCCTGTACAAAGTTAAGATACAATCTATGCACACACCTTCCCTTGTTTCCCCCCTCCCCCTGGTTAGATGTGCATCCCTGCTGGCTATTGGGTGCTGCAGACTTTAGCTGTGCAATGTGCTGATAGTTGTCTTGATTATACTCAGACCACTGAGCAGCAGATTGCACAGATAAAGACTGCACCCCCTAGTGGCCAGAAGGGAGGAGCATGCACAATTAAAGGGATGCCTGGGATATGTTCTTTCATATAATGCTTGAGAACAGCAGTACAGTGAAGTAAGGCCCCTTTCACACTGGGGCGGTTTGCAGGCGTTATTGCGCTAAAAATAGCGCCTGCAAACCGACCTAAAACTGCTGCTGCTGTTTCTCCAGTGTGAAAGCCCGAGGGCTTTCACACTGAAGTGGTGCGCTGGCAGGGGAGAAAAAAAAACTCCTGCAAACAGCATTTTTGGAGCGGTGAAGGAGCAGTGTATTCACTGCTCCTGCCCATTGAAATAAATGGGACAGCGCAACTATACCGCCGCTGTAGCGGCGCTATGCAAGTGGTTTTAACCCTTTTTCGGTCGGCCGCCAGCGGGGGTTAAAACCACACCGCTAGCGGCCGAATACCGCCACTATAACGACGGTAAAGCACCGCCCCAGTGTGAAAGGGGCCTAAGGAGGGATAGAGAACAGGGATTATAGCGGTGCTTAAATAAAGTATATATTTTACTAATAAGTAAAAATATAAAGAGTTTTATTTTTACATAAATCAAAACATAAAATACATACACAGGTGTGTGAACAAACATACAACAGTTGGTACAGACAAAAGTGGCCACAGATGTTGAAGGGCCACAAAATTAGAACAGACGATTAATCCCTACATGTTTCGCCAAAACATTGGCTTCTTCAGGGACACATACATATACAGGTTTCCAATATCATTCCCCTGAAGAAGCCAATGTTTTGGCGAAACATGTAGGGATTGATCGCCTGTTCTAATTTTGTGGCCCTTCAACACCTGTGGCCCCTTTTGTATGTACCAACTGTTATATGTTTGTTCACACACCTGTGTATGTATTTCATGTTTTGATTTTTGTAATAAAACTCTTTATATTTTTACTTAAGCCCTGTTCTCTATCCCTCCTTACTTATATTAGGGATTAGGTGCCATATACTTTGAGAATCTCCAGCCATACTACATATTTTCAGCAGTACAGTGACTGACGCCAGACCTATCGATCACGCTCACACATGAGTAGCAAAAGTGATCGATGGCGGAGAACGCTAATAGCTGTGAGTGGTAAGTATTGACAGTACAGAGGGAGGGGATTGATGAGGATTGAAGTCATTCAGATAGGAAATGAAGGGGGGGGGGGGGGGGGGGGAGGACAAAATAGCTGCAGCTTCATAGCGTGATGATCTGAGTTTGCAAGGAAGGAGTTGAGAGCAATTAGTTTCAACACAGGAGAGGATCTGCTACAAATGTGAGGTTAAAAAAAAGATAAGGCTGGAGGTCCGCAGCATAAATGGTTCACCGATTAACTTGTGTAATGACCCCCATCCCCCCCTATCTCTCTGGTTCCAGTTTGCTATGCTAAGAACTTTGGTCCAAAGGGAATCGGGTTCGGAGGCCTAACACAGGTGGAACAGAAAGAAGGATGAACTGAAGAAGAGTCTGCCGGCATTATAACCATCTCAGAAAGCTGGAGTGCAGCGATTTCTGGAAGTCCGCCATCTTGGATTGCTCTGATCAATGGAATCTTTTGGCATCTCTCAGTAAAAGCATTAGTTTTTTCCGATTAAACAAAAATGTGTTTTTACCTCTGATTATCAATAAAATCGATGTGCATGCACACCTCCACCCAATCATTAATGACTTTTATTTAAAGTGGTTGTAAATCTCTGAAATTAAAATGAACAAAGCTAGCCCTTCTATAGTGTGTACATGCCTCAATCCAAAGCACTTTCTGTCTCCTCTCTCAGTCACTTCTGCCAGTCTAATGCCAACACGAAGTAATCCCAGGAAGAGCGCCCCACTCCTCCCCCCTACACACAGCTGGGGAATGACAGACTCAGCTGTGCATGTTTCCCTATGAGATGGTGTGTGTGTGTGTCTCCTTTCATTCCACTCAGGTCCCAGATTACACTCATCGCTCAGCTGTGCAGTGTGTGACATCAGATACCCACCCCCTGCCTTCTGAAGCTCATGCAAGCTGTGTAAATTCTGTGCTTTGATTGGATGTAGAGAAGAGAGGGCAGCAGATAAACAGGTACAACTTATGTAGGAGGATTTGTATCATCTCTGTGTATCACCTGAGGCCAGTCACTTCACTGGGTATATGTAGGGAGTTTACAACCACTTTAACAAATCGCGCTACAGGGCAGCCATTCATCTGTTTAATCTACCAACCACCGTTCTAAGTTGCCCTCACACAACACGTTAACCCGTTCCCGCCAATGGTACGCATATATGCCGGCTCTTGGTGGGTGGGCTTTAAAGCCAAGTGGCTGCATATATGCGGCCCTATATAAACACTTTTCTGTGCTTAAGAGGGCATGCCCTGAGCGCTCCCAGCACAATTACCGGCAAAGAAAACGGAAGCTCCCGATGCGTACTTGCGATCGGGAGCTTTTATGATCATGTGACCACTGTGAAAGCCAATCGCAGCGGTCACAGGACCTGAATAATGCCTTTGCCTCTCGGCATTAAGAAGCTCTTAAAGGGCCGGGAGGCATTGGCAGGAAGGGGTTAAAATTGTACAATCTTTCTACATTTTTCTTTGTATTTATTTAGACAATCTTTAAAGATGTGCAGAATGGGAAAAAAGGTGATTAGTTTCGGATTCGTTCGTTTAGACCCCTTTCACACTGAGGCGCTTTGCAGGCGCTACAGCGCTAAAAATAGCGCCTGTAAAGCGCCCTGAAAGAGTCGCTGCTGTCTCTCCAATGCGGGGGGTAAAAGCTCCCCGCTAGCGGCCGAATAGCGGCGCAAAATTGATGGTAAAGCGCCGCTAAAAATAGCGGCTGCTTTACCGCCGACGCCCCCACCGCCCCAGTGTGAAAGGGGCCTAAGTTAATTTCGTAAGACACATAGGTTGGACTTGAAAAAAGACCATCAACCTCACCTACGATGTAATATTCGTTATGTTAGAATGATTTGTTTTGTATATTCGAATTCGTTTAGTATATTTGTTTTTTTTTTTTATTAGTTTTGAATTTCGGAAGACGGCTCTATTCGTGCAATTCTATTCTTATTTCACTTTTCTTTTTTTTTTACCTTACTGTATTTTTTGCATTATGTTTCCATTTCGAATTGTTGAAAGTGAACTTGAATTGGAACAATTTAAAAATGAATTTTAAAGTTTTTCAAATTCGTTATAATTTATTTTGGATTCGTTCACATTCATTATTATTGCAATTCGGAAATTCAGATACATCCGAAACTCCGAATAACCACAATTTTGTCCAAATTTTGACCCGTAACGAAACAAAAATCACACATGTCTAATAACCCGTGTAGTGGGAGGGGCTTGTACAAATAACCCATTCAATGGATATCCAAGCAAGTGGGTCTTTGCACTAACATTATTGTTCGTAAAACACAAAGCGGATTGTAAATCGGTGCTTTCAGAAATGCAGGCTGCTTTGCAAAGCATGATGGGAGATGACCAGCCCCCGAGGAGCACTGGTTTATGCTGTATATCCATATACTGTATGTATAAAAGCAAAGAATGGAATGCAAGTGTTAAATATAAAACACTTTAATGAAGAATACAATATTCATTGAACAGTATATGTTTTTACAGGTAATCTACTTGATTTTTAGGACTGTTTGATAATGGATTTCAACAATGGCAGACAAAAAAAATAAAATAAAAATAAAAACCCCACAACATTTAAAAAGGGATTTATATAATGAAAGTCACCAGCAAATTAACATACCAGCCCCATGAAAGGACCACGGTGTAAATTTTTTTTTTATAATATATATATATATATATCAGAGAATATTCCAACCTCTTGTACCTTTTTTAACCTCATCTTGGTTCTTCATAAAAGCCTCTGGACACCGCAGAATCCCATTCAAAGGACTCACCTAAGTCACCTCTGTCCTACCAACACCGCGCTCTTCCCTGATGTGTGTTCAGGCAGAGGCACATCAAGCCTCGTGGCAGAAGCAGTTTTGAAGTTTGTGGTATTAAAGTAAAACTATAGGCAAAACTTTTTTTTTTTTTTTTTTTTTTAATTTTAGCTAGAGAAGGGAGGGTTGTAACCCCTGTCAGATTTTTTTTTCCCACCATCTGTGCCCCATTTCGGAGATTTCCCTTCACTTCCTGTCCCATAGCCAAACAGGAAGTGAGAGGAAATCTCTGCAAATTAAGGGAATTCCTTGGGAACCCCCCCAGGACACCAGAACCAGTGTACCCATTGGAAGATTTTCCCTCTACTACTTTTCTGGGGACAACCCAAAATTTAGGATTTTCTTTTCTTTTTTTTCAATGATAATGGTAAACAGGACAAAATAGAGAGGACAAATCTCCCAAATGTTGACACAGACAGCAATAAAAACCGACAAGTGTTATAATCCCTCTCCACTCTATCCAAAACTAATAAAAAAAAAAAAAGTTTTGGCTTTAGTTATACTTTAAAGTTAAACTCCAGTCAAGAAAACTTTCATATAAAATATATTCCTTGACAGCCACAAAAGGATGTAAATCCACTTTGTGAGCAGCAAATACCTCTGCAAACCCAGATATTGGCTTGTAAAAGAAGCAGTGACGTCATCACTGTGCTGTACATAGCCTGTGCAAAGAGCAGAGCTGTGGGAGGGGCCCAGAAGGCTCCACCCACCACAGATAACTACAGGAGGTGGTGGGGAAAAGACCAGTTAGCCTGCAAAAGGAGAGAAAGCAGAGCTGTGGGAGGGACACAGCAGGCTCCACCCACTAAAGGCTGTCTGTAGAAAACTGCACGAGGGGGGTGGGGACAAGATCGGCCACCCTGCACAAGAAAAGAGAGCAGAGCTGTGGGAGGGGCCAGTTGGCTCCACCCACCACAGATAACTACAGGAGGTGGTGGGGAAAAGACCAGTTAGCCTGCACAAGGAGAGAAAGCAGAGCTGTGGGAAGGGCCCAGTAGGCACCAAAATTGGACCTTTTTTTCGTCGCACCAGAATCGGATCACATGAGTGTTCACACCCATGCGATCCAATTCTGCAATTGGCACAGTGTTTTGTGAACCAATTTCGGAGTGCCGTCAGCTTTACATACACACCCGCAGCGGTTCAGCATGAACAGGGCGCGATTTTGATGCAGTGCGGAAACCAGACGCTGCAAATTCCGCACTGCATCAGTGTGAACGGGCCAAAATGTGAGGCCTGCTTTACATCTGTATTTAGGGTGTAACATGTGACATGGTAATATGCAGCCCCCCCGGTGACAGCAGGCAGGGGATCCTCTCTTCCCCACAGCCACTGTCACATTTTAAAATCAGCCCTGACTGTGCTAGGCTCCGCCCACACAGCCATGTCATTCCTTAACAGGAGAATCTGTGAATGAGCGAACTACAAGTCCCGTCTGCCACTCCAGCAGACGGCTTGTATTTCTCAATGGGCTGCAAGGGCGCTAATCAGCACCATCATAGTCCAATGACGATTCCTGCAGCTCTGAAACCGACGGCCTGTATGGAGGTACAGGCACACCTAAGGGAAGAGAATGCAGGAGCCTGGTAATGCACTCAGGATCACGGTGCAATGCTCTGTAGGCTCCTAAAAAAAATAAATAAAAAAAATGCATATATTTGCATACAAAAACAGGTGCATTTATTATTTATTTTTAAATAGGTGAATTTATCGCTTTAAAGTAGATGAAAACCGCCGAATGACACAGGTTCATCGCGGAACATCGAGGCACTTCGTAGTGTAAAAGAAAAAAAAAAAAAAAAGAAAAATGGAAGGATAATGTAATGACACTCGAATTATATGTACAGTACTAGATCCAAGGTAGGCTCCACATTCTTTCTATAAACCCCACAAAGCTGGGCCCCTTCTTGTAATAATAAAATACGCCAAAATGAAGCAGAACTCCCGGCAAATGTTTGACACCCTTTAATCCAGCTATGTATTTAAAAACCCTAAATGCATTTTAAATACACCAGAATATGCGACTTTGTCTTTATATTAAATTTCCTGGTAAAGAAAGCAGAACTGGTAGAGAGAGCTCATTACCCAATGCTGTTATACCAACACTGTTATTATGCTTAGAGGAGAGGAAAAAGCACAGCTATGACCTCATCAAACTGCTGCTGAAGGAATAAAGCATAATTGCCCAATCAGCAAGTAGGTGGGGAGGAGATGTGTTTGGAGCGGAACTAAAGTCTAAAAAGAAAAAAAAAAGCCAGCAGGCTCTTTATTGCAGAAGAGATAGGCATTGTCTCTTGTGCAATAAAATAAAACGTACCAGCCTGCTCACGGTCTTCCGTAGAATGTACACGGAGCTGCGTATGCACAGCTAAGTTTATATACCAACACAGAGCCTGTGCTCTGACGACGGCACTCCTGAAATGGAGCGACATTGTTCCGCACCGGCCAATCAAGGTGGCTGAAGACCAGCGCCTGATGAGAAGATGTAGGGGACAGCGAGGGCGTTGTGCCATTAAAGCAGAGGGAAGCATTTGGAGTTTAGTTCCTCCTTCAGGAATGAGAGCATCAGCAGCCATTTTTTTTTCTCCTATGGGTGGGAAGTATACCATAGCTTATGGATTGAATTAGGCGTGTGGATGTGACTTGAAGCTGTAGCAGCAAAACTATACATGGGGTATAGAGTAGAGACCCAAATTTGCCTGGAATGCTGCTTTAAAGCAGAGGTCTCAAACTGGTGGTCCTCCAGCTGTTGCGGCACTACAAGTCCCAGCATGCCTCTGCCTGAAAGTCATGCTTCTAACGGTCAGCCTTGCAGTGCCTCATGGGACTTGTAGTTTAGTAACAGCTGGAGGGCCGCCAGTTTGAGACCTCTGCCTTAAAGTGTATGTCTGGGTAACATTAAAAAAACAAAAAAAAAACAGAACTCCACCCATCCCCTACTCTCTCTATGTCCCACTCCATATGTATACATGGAGTTCTTTCCCAGCAAACAATGTTGCTACTAGACTCTTAAAAGCCTGCCCACATACTGAATGTAGGGGAGAGGCTCTTGGGAGATATAGTTCTGGGGGTGTGCTTACATCTACAGAAGCCGATGCTGGGCAAACCTGCAGAACCTTCCTGCTAGCAGCTACCCCGGCAAGAATTTTACAAGCCTGCTAATGATGACACACAGAGTAATAAGCAGTTTCTCGTTACAGGAACAAGGCTAAAGAAACACATATATGCTGAGACATGATCTACAGCAGTGGTCTCCAAACTGCAACCCAGGGGGTGGATGTGGCCCTTTGCTTGCTTTTTTTCCGGCCCTTGGGGCAATAATTTATCCTCTGACACCAACATCAGAGCATAATTCCTCCCACTGACATCAAAGAAGGAGCACAGTCCCTCCCAATGACACCAACGAAGGGGCACAATTCCTCCCAATGACACCAACGAAGGGGCACAATTCCTCCCAATGACACCAACGAAGGGGCACAATTCCTCCCAATGACACCAACGAAGGGGCACAATTCCTCCCAATGACACCAACGAAGGGGCACAATTCCTCCCAATGACACCAACGAAGGAGCACAATTCCTCCCAATGACACCAACGAAGGAGCACAATTCCTTCCAATGACACCAACGAAGGAGCACAATTCCTCCCAATGACACCAACGAAGGAGCACAATTCCTCCCAATGACACCAACGAAGGAGCACAATTCCTCCCAATGACACCAACATTTGGGCATAATTCCCCCCACTGACACCAACAATGGGGCACAGTTCCTCCCAAAGACACCAACGATTTGGCACGAATCTTCCCACCAAATAACAACTACGATGGGGCACAATTCTTCTCACTGACACAAAATATGGAGGATTGTTGACTTCCACTGATGCCAGGACAATTTCTACCTCCAATGGCCACAGTCCAGCCCCCCTAAAGTCTAAAGGACAGTAAACTGGCCGTTTGTTTACAAAGTTAGGAGACCCCTGATCTACAGGAAGGTTTTTGGGATACATTTGGGTCATGCAGATACAAATCTTTAAAAGTCTTCCCACCAACCAAACGTACGGTATATATGTCAGCACAGAGATGGGCTTTACGATCAATTGCGCACTTCCAGGGGTGTGACCCCCCCTGCTGTCACCAAGAGCGCCTTTTGCACAGTAAAGTTTGGGAGCTGTTAGGATGGACTCCTGAATATGTGACTACTGAAACAGCAATCACAGTCGGGAACCTGTACTACCAGTTTTAAGATTTCCTTAAAGGGCCAGCTCCTGCTCACAGATAGCAATGATCTGAAGATGGTGTTGTGGGTGACTGATGTTTGTGTGACTGCGATAAGGTACAGTGAAGGGCACGCTATGACCTTAAGGTAACATCTCTCCGAACAGATATTAGCCATTTTCCCCTACAAATGTGAAAAACAAATAAAGGTCTATCGGGAGAACTGTAAATGGGAAGAAACATGGAATTTTTGCCCAGTCAGATCCCTTCCTTCAATTAAAAATCCACTTTTGTTCCTGCTTTTTAAAAACAGGTCACAAAAGTTTACAAAAAAAAAAAAAAATAAAAAAAAATTCTAGTGGTGAAACCCTAAAGCATGTATGAGTCTTATTAAGGACACCCTCTTCCACTCACATGGTATTCAAAAAGTTGAAAGGTTAAAACAAACTTCACTTGCTGTTCCCAAACAACAGCGGACACTTCAGCTTCCTGTAGACAGAAAGGCGAGTGGTGGAGAGGGATTATAAGACTGCAATGCACCTCGGACAGTTCTTAGGTAAGGCACAAGTTCATCTGGGAAGCTAGAAGTAAAAACCTTCAGGCCACCATTGCAGGCGTTGGCCTCTAGACAGGCTGGGGGGTCCTCATCTTCGACGGGTGGAACGTGCCGAGAAATTGCTTGGTCCAGTCCACGGGGGTCACTTTTATCAGGCCAAAGCACCGACATTGGAAGAAGTCTGCAATGTTCTGGATACAGCCACGGCTGAAAGAAAAACATATTATGGGTCAGAAATAAAACCTCTGCGCCGTGCCATGTGTGTGTGGTCCTACCTGGGATGGTGACAGTAAATTCAACTTCAAAAGTAGGATGCACATTAAAAATCCCCCCCCCCCCCCGATATATTTAGGGACATATTGGACATTTATATGTCTTTTTCTAAATGTATGTATTCCTGGAACTTCTGGGTGTACAGGTGGTAGGGGGGGGGGGGGGGGGGGATTAACATAGAGCGGTGCACCACTCTAAGCATAAAAAAAAAAAAATGGAGCAGATGCGGCACCTAATTAACAAAAAGGGGTGGGATCTTTGCTAATCCCCCCAAAGCCCCTTTTGTTAATTAGGAGCCACATCTGCTCCATTTTTTATGCTTAGACGAGTGGTGCAAGCTTGTGCTTGCATCACTCTTTTGTGAATTCCCCCACAAGCCCCTTTTGTTAGTTAGGAGTGATCAGTTCCCTGTTCTGTGGTTGTGACAGATACAGCACATGGCACAGAGAACATAAAGAGGAAATAAACCCTGACGGGTTTTACTTCCTCTTTAATTCCCTGAAAAGGTAAAGCATAATGGGCTACTATGCATCGCATAGTAGCCCATTATGTGTGACTTACCTGAAACCGAAGCCCGCGATGTCACCGATGTCCCCACTAGCAGTGAGCGTCCATCTTCACCCCTCTTCCTTCTGGGGCCGCAAACTCTGGCTCTGTGACTGGCCAGAGTCGCGTGACGTCACTCCCGCGCACGGCATGACCCCCTTTAGAACTAGCACGATCTGCCCTTTATAAAGTGCGCATGCGCCGTACCGTGGAGGTTTAAGAGATATTTCCAGCACCTACAGGAAAGCCTTAATCTAGGCTTACCTGTAGGTAAAAGTGGTTGTACAGGGTGCACAACTATAAGAGGGTGCATAAGACCCTTTTTTAATTAGGAGCCACATCTGCTCCATTTTTATTACTTAGATGAGTGGTGCAAGCTTGTGCTTGCACCACCTTTTGTTAATACCCCCCAAGCCCCTTTTGTTAATTAGGAATGATCAGTTCCCTGTTCTGTGGCTGACAGATACAGCACATGGCGCAGAGAACATAAGAGCTAGAGCTGCTCCAATCTCTCATCTGCTCCGAATAGCCGTGCCCCCCCCCCCCCCCCCCCAGCTCGAGTGGGAGGAAGGAGGGTTGTTAAACCTGCCGACTCTGCTTGTGTACTATAATCCCATAGGCCAGGTCAGACTTGGCGGGGACTCCCTCTGTTGTTAATTAGGGGCAGACGTATGCTAATTTATATTTCAGTCAAAAATGGAAACTGACAAAGATAGACCTGAAACAGCATCTCCACGGCTGCACCGAGAACCGCCGGATCTGGCAGAGAAGTTCTGTCCTCCTCTCTGCTGCCGACTGCTGAGACAAGGTGGGGGTGGAGCCAAGGGGGGCTGCCACAGCTGCAGGAGAGGTGCAAGGGCCACATAAAATGGCCTGGCAGGCTGGCTATCTGGCTTTTGGGCCTTGTGTTTGACACATGTGCTCTATAGCTATCTGAACCGAGCAGACAGGGAGGAGGGAGGGGTCACTGATTACATTTTGGGATTTTTAAAAAGAAAGTCAGCAATGGCGGACGTGCCACGCTGAAGGATGTACTAATTCTAAACATGCTGGAACATTGCTTGTGTGCTCACTTACTTGAAAGGAGTTTTCCTCATTGACACTTTGTGTTTGCTGAATCTACTCTGCATTTGGAAATTGAATCTTTCTTGAGTTGTCAGACCAAGAACTGCAATCTGAAGAAAAGAAAAAAACACAACATTCAGCTCCAGGTTATACTACTAATACAACATTCAGTATCATTCACATCTCAATATACAATAGAGGAAGAAGGAACAATAAATTCTCAATTTCAGAGGAATCACCTAACATACATAAGAAGAACACACACCAGAACTAGATAGTAAATACACATGAATGCTAACTCTACCCATTTTTTCCTAGTTTTGAGTGTAGAGTGAGGAAAAGTTAAAGCTTAAAGGGTTTGTGAACTCATGTGTAAAAGTCTATGCCGGCCTCTCTATTAGAGGCTGGCATAGCACACTATGTAAAGCATGTTTTAAAACGAGTGTTGTAAATACCGATTTTTAGCTGTCTTCAGGCCAGCCAAGTGACTCGTGGCCGCTTTCCAGCTCCGACGAATGGCTTCTGCGGCAGGGACCATAATCTCCCTCTGACGTCAGCCGGGGAGATCACATGACCGCTTGCCTCCTCCGCAGAATCCCCGTCTCATAGCTGTAAAGCGGCCACGAGTCACGTGACCGGCCTGAAGACAGCTGAAAAATCGGTATTTAATTACAACACTCGTTTTAAAAAATGCTTTACATAGCGTGCTATGTCAGCCTCTAATAGAGATGCCGGCAGAGACAATTATAGTTTTTTTTTTTTTTAAATAGCAGCGGGGGGCGGGGCCGAGCAGAGACAGACAGAGAGGGCGCTGACAGGGAGGAAGGAGGGGGTGAGGGGGGAGAGCTGAGGGGACAGCAGCCTATCACGGAGGGAGGCACTTTGACCACAGTGATCAGGGCGAAGCAGCCCTGGTTATCGTGGTGGTCTGTTTAGAGAGGGCATACAGGAAGTGGTGGGTTTAGGGTTTTTGTTTTTTTTACAATTTAGAGGGGGGCAGATTACATAGCACAAGCGCTGTGCTGTATAATCTGCTTTAAGGGGCCAGGATGTGAATTTTTTTTTTTTGGGGTTAACAAACGCTTGTAAGTGATTGTAAAGGTTCAATTTTTTTTTTTTTTAAATAACAAACATGTTATACTTACCAGCTCTGTACAAGGGTTTTGCACACAGTGGCCCCGATCCTCCTTTTCTGGGGTCCCCTGTCGGCGCTCCTGGCTCCTCCTCTTCCTTGAGTGCCCCCACGGAAAGCCGCATTCCACTAGGGGAATCGTGCGGGCGCGCTCCCAAGTCCTGCTGCTGCGTCCATTGACACAGACAGCAGTACTCGACGCTCCCCCCCCCCCCCCCCCCCCCGGCTCCCATGTCACTGGATTTGATTGACAGCAGCAGAAGCCAATGGCTCCTGCTGCTATCAATCTATCCAATGAGGACCCAAGACAGCAGCTGGAGCTGCTGGGTTTGTTCTCGTTGCTAAAACGATCGGGTTCAGGTAAGGAAAAGAGGGGCTCTAGTGGTAGCACAGAAAGTTTTTCACCTTAATGCATGGAGTGCATCAAGGTGAAAAACCTTGAAACTTTACAACTCCTTTAAATTGAATCTGCTTATATTTTGCCTTTCCTGGTTCCTCTCTCTCCCCTCATCAACATTTTATTAAAAAATTTAAATGAAACTATTCTGCTTTTATTACAGAGCATATTTTAAACCAGGCGATGTCATCTGGGTCTCTGTGCTTCTTTATGCAATGCAGGCAGACCATGGCTGGTGGGAGGTGCTGGCCAGGTGCTGTACAAAGCTTCCTGAAAACACCTCAGTATACTCCTCTCAGGAGTCCTCAGCCGGGTGCAAGCAGTGGGCGGGCTCTTGGTAAGAGTCATGCAAACATCAAATGGCCTTATTGGCATAGGCGTGTGCAAGGGGTGTGCCAGGTGTGCCTGGGCACACCCTAATCCTGGGGTTGGCAACCCATCAATGGCAATCCCTCCAGTGATCATGGGCAGGTGACAGGTAAACTGCAATCCTTCCTTGCTGACCCCAAGAACCTGCAGAGGAGGTGCAATTTAGTGGAATCCATCTATATTTTCCTCCTGCAGCAGCTGAAAGTAGGCTTCTCCTCCTCTCCCTCTCACCAACATTCAGCTGCCACAGGAGGAAAATACCAATACCATACCAATATATACTACCCCCCCTGTCCTTTCTGCTGCCTGGGTCCCCCTGTGAGCTCCCTCGCTCCCCCCTCCCCCCATTGCTTCAACAAGGAGAGCTGGGAAGAGGCCGGTAAATATGTCACACACGCATGCATGTTGGAGCTTTGAGGTGCACACCCTAATACAATAGGCTGCGCACACCTATGCTTATTGGTTAAATGGCAGTTTTCAGTGGATGAGACAAGAGACCCCCAAAATTGTGGAATGGAAGGTGGAGATAAATAAAACATTACCATACAAGAAATGTATATAGATCAATAGAGGTTGTCCAGCAAAATACAGTAAGATCTGGGATAGATGGCTTCAAGAATCTTCTACCTGTGTCTAATGCAATGGTATGACCGTACAGTGATATATAAGTATGGATGGACAGTATTAAAAACAAAATATGTATGCCTTGAATGTCAAGATACGCCAGAAATGTTTAAATTTATTGATATATAGATTTTTTCTTTTTTCTATATTTCAATGATAATAATTACAATACTGTTATAGTGTCAACATGACAACGTAATCTTTAATTCTTTCTATTGTATGCACTGAATATTCAATAAAACCTTGTTTGATAAAAAAAAATGGCAGTTTTCAGGAGTGCACATTCCTAGGCAGGTTGCATTTGCATGTAGACCACCCTAGGCAATGCGAGTCTCCACGATTGAAAGAACTGAAACCCAATGAAAAGGACAAGCCAGGGATAGTAAGGCTGGAGAGAAAAGGGGTAGATAATGCTGGAAATTAGGAAATTAGTCTATCTGACTTGCTGTAGCTTCTAATGCACACTGTAAGAAGCTTACAGTGTGCAGTCAAATCAGAGAAAGCCATTTCAGCCTAGGAGGGCAGCTGGTACAACTGTGCAAAACTGATGGTAAGGCAGGAGTTCAGCTGCAAACCAGATGTCTCAATGATAAAAATCAGATAGAAACCCAACCACCTTCCTCCCTAGCACACACTATGCCCCTCTGTTGTCCCATCAAGGCCACCAGAACAATAACAGATAAAACAGGTTCTAATGATTACCGCCTGGCACTATTACCTGGTAGATCTGCATGATGAACATAAGTGTTGCCCACACAGTGAGGGAGCAGACAAGGAGGAAGATATAAAGGACCCAGGGGGAGCAGATCACGATCTCCGACAAGAATCCCCAGACTCCGTCCTTCTGTATACTGGTGGAGCACTGACTGACCCAATCTGCAAGAATGACAATATACACAGCAGCTTAGTCTTATAATGTATTACTGTTCATCGTAAAGTGAAGGAAGAGGGTGCAGGAGAGTGAGAATCTAAGACTGATTAAGTTCAAAATGTATGTAGTTTGCTCTGCCAAAAATACATACAAGCAGGAGGGCAAAGGACTAGTCACCCGTAATGCCTGTTTTCCCCTTGCAGCCAATATTTTACCCATTACTGACCTACCATGCTTTGTTCTGAACTGTGTCTCTGTGTGGGGACAACCATGTTGGTAGAGAAGCAGGCTTTGCCTCCTCATGTCAGAGCTTCTCCACTGATGGAACAGTTCTGGAAGGATGACTCTATAGAACGGAAGAAGCAGGGAGGTCCTTGCACAGCAGGTCCTCAGGTACCATTTCCTCTCCAGCAAGGAGAAGAGTGATCAGCACTATGGTGACATCTCACAGGAAACGCATTGCTATTTTTCAGGAGGAACTCTGGCAAACGGGTATACAGTGCCTTGAAAAATTATTCATATACCATTGACATTTTTCCCCTTTTTGTCATGTTACAACCAGAATCGTAAATGTATTTTATGCAATAGACCAACACAAAGTGGCACATAATTGTGAAGTGTATGGAAAATGATAAATGGTTTTCAACATTTTTTACAAATATGTAAAAAAAAGTGTATGGGGGGCATTTGTATAGCGCCCCCCGGAGTCAATACTTTGTAGAACCCCCTTTCACTGCAATTACAGCTGCAAGTCTTTTTGGGGATGTCTCTACCAGCTTTGCACATCTAGAGAGGGACATTTTTGCCCATTCTTCTTTGCAAAATATCTCAAGCTTCTGTCAGATTGGATGGAGAGCGTCTGTGATCAGCAATTTACAAGTCTTGCCACAGATTCTCAATCGGATTTAGGTCTAGGCTTTGACTGGGCCATTCTAACACATGAATATGCTTTGATCAAAACGATTCCATTGTAGCTCTGGCTGTATGTTTAGGGTTGTTGTCCTGCTGGAAGGTGAACCTCCGCCCCAGTCTCAAGTCTTTTGCAGACTCAACAGGTTTTCTTCTAAGATTGTCCTGTATTTGGCTCCATCCATCTTCCCATCAACTCTGACCATCTTCCCTGTCCCTGCTGAAGAAAATCATCCCCACCACATGATGCTGCCACCACCATGTTTCCCAGTGGGGATGGTGTGTTCAGGGTGATGTGCAGTGTTAGTTTTCCACCACACATAGAGTTTTGCTTTTAGTCTCATCTGACCAGAGCACCTTCTTCCACGTGTTTTCTGTGTCCCCACATGGCTTCTCGCACCTGCAAACTGGACTTCTTATGACTTTCTTTCACCAATGTCTTTCTTCTTGTCACTCTTCCATAAAGGGCAGATTTGTGGAGAACACGACTAATAGTTGTCCTGTGGACAGATTCTCCCACCTGAGCTGTGGATCTCTGTAGCTCCTCCAGAGTTACCATGGACCTCTTGGCTCTTCTCTGATGAATGTTCTCCTTGCCCGGCCGGTCAGTTTAGGTGGACGGCCATGTCTTGGTAGGTTTGCAGTTGTGTCATACTCTTTCCATTTTCGAATGATGGATTGAACAGAGCTCTGTGAGATGTTCAAAGCTTGGGAGATTTATTTTAACCTAACCCCGCTTCAAACTTCACAACTTTATCCATGACCTGTTTGGTGTGTTCGTTGGCCTTCATGATGCTGTTTGTTCACTAAGGTTCTCTAACAAACCTCTGAGGGCTTCACAGAACAGCTGTATTTATACTGAGATTGTATATAATATTGTATTTACTAATTAGGTGACTTCTGAAGGCAATTGGTTCCACTAGATTTTAAATTAGGGGTATCAGAGTAACGGGGGCTGAATACAAATGCACCCCACACTTTTCACATCTTTATTTGTAAGAAATTTGGAAAACCATTTACCAATTTTCCTTCCACTTCACAATTATTTGCCACTTTGTGTTGGTCTATCACATAAAATCCCAATAAAATACATTTACGTTTTTGGTTGTAACATGACAACATGTGGGGAAATTCAAGGGGTATGAATACCTTTTCAAGGCACTGTATGTACTGCTTAGGCATTCTTAAAGTGTTACTGAACCCAGGACTCTACATTCACTATATCTGTTCTCCCACAGAACACGGAAATGCAATATTTTAGTAAATATAAACTGCTAAAAACCTTTTCTCATCAGCAGTTAGAGCAGTCTTGTTAGTTCTATCAGTGCCCAGGCAAGCACTGGTTTAAGCTTGTAGGAGGAGTTTTCTGACTGTCCTATGAGACTGCAATACCCCTGACCCTCTGTCTGGATAGTGCGGATTGGCCCTGTGCTGATCACATGTACTCTCCCAAGAAAAAAACAACAAAAAAAACAAAAAAAAAAAACCTCGCTATACACACCAAACTGAGCATGTGCAGTCTGACTCCATAGACTCTGTGCTATCAGGAAATTATCAGGGGACAGTGGAAGGTGGGGAGGATCAGAGTGGACGGGATCAAACAGCCTTTTTACACAATGCAGAGGATTAACCCATTAGGTTCCACAGTGAGTATAACAAGCATGCTTTACTACATATAAAGACCGATTTTACTGTTGTGGGTTTAGTAACACTTTAAAGCCCAAAAAGTTTTCCCATGCTGTGGGGCTGTGCCCACACTGAACAGGTTACCTGCTCGTTTTTGTCTGGGGTTGTGGAGAAAGAAGATATACTTACCGAATCCTCTGATCTTCCCAGCACAAGACCAGTCCAGTCCCCCCCGCGATTCAGCGGTTTTAAGTCGTAGACTGCCCCTGATGTCATCAAGCCCAGAGCAGGCTCCACAGACCAGGAACAGTCCACCACTGGATCGTGGGGGGAGCGCATTTTTCCAATGGAATGAAGGATCGGGTGAGTGTAAGCTTCCTCCCCATCCCTAGGCAAAACGAGCAGTTGGCCAGTGCTATGCAGGCACAGCCCCACTGCATAGGAAAAAAAAATAAAAAAATTTGCCCAGAGTTGGGCTTTAACATTGTTAAATGTACCCTAATATGGCAAATATTTACTTTTTTTTTTAGTTCAGGTACACTTTACATCAGCTAAATAGAGAACTTTAAAACTGCATTACGATGCATCTGAAAGTACTTGTCAATGTGTGATAAATGGTGCCCCATACCCTATATGCTTTCTCTGTCATCTGCAAGCCCCAACAGTCACTTACATATAGAGGAGGCGTAGATCATCATGTGGCCCACAAATGCCATAGCACACAGGAAAAGGACAAAGTAATGGTGGTTACCGGCACCTGAGGAGGAGATGTAACAGGATAAGGGTGAAAGCATACATAAAACAATCTTCTAATTGTCATCTGGACTGGGTCTGGTTAATTCTGCTATAAAGATGGACATAAGGCACCACTGAGCAAAAAGGGAGGGTTGCACCCAGATCTGTGTATACAAATCCCCTGTTACATACACTGGTTAGCCATAACTTTATGACCACTCACCCTTACCCGTTGAGGCATGGACTCCACTAGACCTTGGAAGGTATGCTGTGGTATCCGGCACCAAGCCATCAATGGCAGATCCTTTAAGCCCTGTAATTTGTGAGGTGGGGCCTTCATGGATCAGACTTGTTTTTCTTTTTTTCAACATGGGGGGGCGGGATCTGGGGCCACCATGTTAAAGGGGGCTTCAATGGGACTTGTTTTTCCAGTACATCACAGATGCTCGATTGGATTGAGATCTGGGAAAACTCAAACTCGTTGTTGTGATCTTCAAACCATTCTTAAATTCATCAGACCAGGCCACCTTCTTCCATTGCTCTGTGCTCCAGTTCTGATGTTCCCGTGCCCATTGTAGGCGCTTTTGGCTGTGGACATGGGTCAGCATGGGCACCCTGATCAGTCTGCAACTACACAGCCCCCATACAGAACAAACTGCGACGCTCTGTGTGTTCTGACCGATTCTATCAGAACCAACATTCACTTTTTCAGCAATTTCAGCTCCAGTAGCTCTATTTGATTGGACTACACGTGCCAGCCTTCACTCCCCACCTCCATCAATGAGTCTTGGCCATCCATGACACTTTTCCCGTTTGGCCGGTTTCCCTTCCTTGGACCACGTTTGGTCAGTCCTGACCACTGCAAACTGGGAACATCCCACAAAAGCTGCAGTTTTGGGAGTTGAAGTCATCTATCCATTACAATGTGGTCCTTGTCAAAGTTGCTCAAATCCTTACGTTTGCCCATTTTCTCTGCTTTCACATCAATGCCAGGGATATGTTCACTTGCTGCCCAATATATCCCACCCACCTTCAGGTGCCATTGTAACGAAATAATCAACATTACTCACTTTACCGGTCATCAGTCATAATGTTATAATGTTATGGCCGATTGGTGTATATAATACAGTCACATGTTCTCACCTATACAGTGCCCGGTCCATATACAGTGCTGGTCATACTTGGCCACACAGGAATTGCAGGCATGACAGTGCATCGACCTCAATGGTTTCTTTTCCTAGGAGATCACAAAGTGTTAATAAGATGCTAATCGCATTCCCCAATAAAACATGCCAGTGATCAACCAAATACTGAACCTTTTATACATACTGTTATTCCATATAATCCAATAGACTGTATAACTGAAAATGTGTGTATTCTTTACAGCTGCAGCATTAACCCCTTCCCATCAACCCTTTTGGAAACCTTAAAGCAGCACAAAACCCATCAATCTAACTCTTTCCGATCAAGGGGTCCTGGGTCCCATGCCCGATCGAGGGCTCCTGGGTCCCATTCCTATGCCCAATCAAGAGGTCCTGGGTCCCATGCCCGATCGAGAGGTCCTGGGTCCCATGCCCGATCGAGAGGTCCTGGGTCCCATGCCCGATCAAGAGGTCCTGGGTCCCATGCCCAATCAAGAGGTCCTGGGTCCCATGCCCAATCAAGCGGTCCTGGGTCCCATGCCTGATCAAGGGGTACCAGAGGGGGGGGGGGCCCTGCTCTGGTTTTTGTGATGTCAGGAGCCTAGACCGCCAGTGCACGGGGCGGCACTTAATTTTTCCCCTAGACATAAACAAGCAATTAACCCTTGTAGTGTGGGAACAGCCCCACTGCGAGTAATAACCTGTCCAGGTTCCAGGTGTCGGCAAGGAAGGGCTGCCATCTGTTTCACCTGCCTGCGATTGACGGGTTGCCGACCCTCGCACTACATTAAGCATAGGAGTTAGCATAACATAGAACAGGGGTTTGGTCGGCTAATTATCTGCAAATTGTGCCACATCCTAGATTAAGAATTTAAACAGAGATAATTCCCCTAGTGGACTTTAAAGGCACATATGAAAGAATGTGTAGGAAAGTATATTAAGTAGACAACAGTTTATTAATTACAAAAAGCTCTCATAAAGACATCAAACAAATGACATAAATAAAAAAGGAATGCGATTACACATATTTATAGCTATTGATACCAATACGCTTGCACCCGACGCGTTTCGGAGTTGTTTTAGCCTCCTTCTTCAGGGGTGGTTGTAAGCTTTAACAAAGATTTCTATATAGGAAATAGTATATACAACATAGACATAATAAATATATGTGTATATCAAGCCATAAACATATAGGTGCAATATTATATTCATTTCGTTTACACTTACATTGGTATATATAAATATTGGCTGCGCATTCCAGAAAGGTTTAAAAACAACGGTGCTGTCACATACTGCCCATCAAGCGCGTCTTCCAATCGTGGTGTGTAAGACTTTGTTTAGTATATCCAAAGTATTCATATGACCTCTATCGAGGTGGAAATAACTGGGTAAGGATGTATGAGGTGGTTTTACTTCCTTATGATAGGAAGAAAGGCCCATTAATCGAGGGCATACAAATGTTTTGGATCTGGAATCACACTGGGGCCAAATGCGGGTCCTGTAGGTTGCGAAAATGTATAAATAAATGTATAGTGACCAAGAATATGAGTAAATTCAGTGGTAGGTAAGAAGTTTTTAGATGTATCCTACCTGATAGGCCTACTGTACAGAGTTCGAAAAAGAACACCAACTGATGATAGGCGTAGACCAGGTGGATCTCAGATAGCTATAAAATCAACATGAAGGAGAAGGGACATATAAAAGTCTCATTTTGGTACTTCTGTCATTTGTCTTGACAGTTTAAGGTGTATCTAAAAAGGTATGTGTTTGAGGATTTTATATAAGAGAAAACAGGGGTTCAACAACTTTGTCCCTGGTTAGCAGTGTTAGATTTGATCAAGTGCTCTTTAAATATAAAACAGGAAAAAGAGAGAGGAAGAGGGGGGGGGGGGGGGGGGTTGTGGGGGAAGGGCTTGAAATACTCTGGCAATGCTCACACCGAGCGTCATCTGCTGTGGGCAGGACGCTGTCGGTGTGAGCCGCTGCTACATACTGTGAGTAACTTTAATACCAGACTGAACCCATGCACACTCATCTACTTAGATCTGTATCACTGTAACTACAAGCCATAAATCTTATATCACATCTGTGCTCTTTATGTCTCTTCCTCCTTCCCTTTTCTTTCCCCTTTCCCCCCCCTCTCCTCCCCCCCCTCCGTGTTCCTTCCCCCCCCCCTCTTCTCTGCTATCTTTTTCCCTCTTTCTCCCCTCTTCCCCCTCCCCCGGCTTTTTCTTTTCTTTCCCCCTTTTTCTTTTTTTTTTTTTCCCCCTTTTCCTTCCCCCTTCCCCCCCTACTTTCCGCTTTCCCCTGCCTTGATTCCCCCCGTCCTCTCACCCACCCCCCCTCCCTCCTTCCTTCGGTTCTCCCTCCCTCTCTTCCCCCCCTTTCCCCCCCCCCCCCCCTCCCCTTCTTCCTTTCCCCCCCCCCCCTTTTCCTTTTTTCCCCTCCCCCCTTTTTCTCCTCCTCCCTTTTCCCATCTCTCTCTCCCTTTCCCCCAAAACCCACCCCCCCTCCCCCCCCCCCTCTCTTCCTCTCTCTTTTTCCTGTTTTATATTTAAAGAGCACTTGATCAAATCTAACACTGCTAACCAGGGACAAAGTTGTTGAACCCCTGTTTACTCTTATATAAAATCCTCAAACACATACCTTTTTAGATACACCTTAAACTGTCAAGACAAATGACAGAAGTACCAAAATGAGACTTTTATATGTCCCTTCTCCTTCATGTTGATTTTATAGCTATCTGAGATCCACCTGGTCTACACCTATCATCAGTTGGTGTTCTTTTTCGAACTCTGTACAGTAGGCCTATCAGGTAGGATACATCTAAAAACTTCTTACCTACCACTGAATTTACTCATATTCTTGGTCACTATACATTTATTTATACATTTTCGCAACCTACAGGACCCGCATTTGGCCCCAGTGTGATTCCAGATCCAAAACATTTGTATGCCCTCGATTAATGGGCCTTTCTTCCTATCATAAGGAAGTAAAACCACCTCATACATCCTTACCCAGTTATTTCCACCTCGATAGAGGTCATATGAATACTTTGGATATACTAAACAAAGTCTTACACACCACGATTGGAAGACGCGCTTGATGGGCAGTATGTGACAGCACCGTTGTTTTTAAACCTTTCTGGAATGCGCAGCCAATATTTATATATACCAATGTAAGTGTAAACGAAATGAATATAATATTGCACCTATATGTTTATGGCTTGATATACACATATATTTATTATGTCTATGTTGTATATACTATTTCCTATATAGAAATCTTTGTTAAAGCTTACACCACCCCTGAAGAAGGAGGCTAAAACAACTCCGAAAACGCGTCGGGTGCAAGCGTATTGGTATCAATAGCTATAAATATGTGTAATCGCATTCCTTTTTTATTTATGTCATTTGTTTGATGTCTTTATGAGAGCCTTTTGTAATTAATAAACTGTTGTCTACTTAATATACTTTCCTACACATTCTTTCATATGTGCCTTTAAAGTCCACTAGGGGAATTATCTCTGTTTAAATTTAGCATAACATAGAAGTTAATTTTATCCTGAAGATTAAGAATGTAATCATTACATAACGAAAGACTCCACAGATTTTGCATACCCCATTGCTACTCATTTGCTTCCTATTAAAATATTCCTAAGCTGATGGGGGAATGGTGCCAAAATCAAGTGAATCTTTTTACCACATGCTGATCGAATCTGCGCAATGTCATTTGCATAGTTCATGCACTGAATTGATATACAAATCTACATTTGTAACTTGCTCATTATGTATTTATAGGTGGTTGGTATGAACTGCAGGGAAAAATAAAAAAAACTCTTTCACAAAGCAAAGCTTCACACATTTGCTTATCTCGGTTTCCAGAGTATTAAATCTTCAACAGAGGAGCTTATTGTAAAAATGATAATTATTCTGCTGGAACATAACAAGTTATATTAATGGTGTCAGAGGATGGTGTCAGTCCCATTTCATTAATATTTTATGCACACAGAGCTCAAAACATACAGAAAACAGTAATGTCCTGAGAGGGAAGACATACCAGACAGGAGGTGCAGAAGAGTCTCACATCCAGACAGCCAGCTTCAGCCAGGGTGATGATTGTCTGGAAAACACAATTCAAAAACTTTTATTCAAAATTTTTACAAATTTTTGTTTTATTTATATAATGATGATATTTTACACAGCGCTTTTAAGAGTCCACAGAACCAGCCACACATCATCCCCCAATAGGCTTACACATGAATGTCCCTGCCATACACACAATAGGGCCAATTTCAGTGAGAGCAAGTTCAACTACCAAAAGTGGAAAGTGCTGCGCTAATCCAGTGTGATATGTTTGTGTAACAGTGTTTATTTAAGAAAATTAAATCAACAAATGAAAAAATGGGGTGTACAGGTGCTATGTCTGTGTGCACAGTATCCTGTATTTATACACTAAATCTGAGTGAAAAAAACCCAATCCTATATGCTGTTGAACCTGTAGAAGGGATGCAAAAGTGCTCTGTGTGTAGGGAACCAATGCGAATAGTTCTCATACACATCTAGTAACTTGTGCAAATAAACCCTTAAAGTGCTGTCGTGCCTGTGCAAAAAGGGGTATTAGAATAGAAAAGTGAAAAAAGGTATGCGGGTACTGTGTTTGTATGCACAGTATCCTGTGAAGAAAGTATATAGATATATAACACAATTCCTTATGAAATGGAGTGTACGGGTGCTACGTCTGTGTGCACAGTATCCTGTATATACACTAAATCTGAGTGGAAAGAACAGAAGACAAAAAACGAATCCTATATTACGTTGAACCTATGAAAAGGATGCGACAGTGCACTGTGTGTGGGGAACCAATGCAAATGGTTCTCATACACACCTAATAACTTGTGCAAATACACTCTTAAAGTGCTGTCGTGCCTGTGCAAGGAGAAAATTCCGGATGAAAGCGAAAAAAAAAAGAAAAAAAAAAAACAAAAAAAAAAAAAAAGGGTATGCGGGTACTGTGTTTGTATGCACAGTATCCTGTGGAAAAAGTATATAAATATATAACACAATTCTTTATGTCAGATTTTTTCTCTATAAGGGTTGTGACAGCACAGTAGGTGCAAAACAAATGAAAAAACCTTAAGGTGCTGTTATATCTCTGTAGCCCATAGAGATAGAATAATCATATACATATAGTAACAGCAATCAGGATAATAAATAATATCCACATAACATGTGCAAACTTCACTCTGTGGGCGATATAAAAGTGCAAACTTATGCAGAAACCATGATTCGTAAAAGACTTTGTGCAGCCTGTATAAGATAGTGTGCAAAAACTTATAAATGTGACAAACAGGTGGGGGGTGTTTCTCTATAACACACAGATAATTAGTAATAATCCAAATAATTATTGCAACATGTAGTCCAGAACCAAGTCTTTTAGGATATAATAAAGATGCCGGTGCAAGCTTCAAATGCAATGTTTTGTGATCCCTTTGGCAATCCAATTGTGCAGCTAAAAAATCGGGTGGGGTGCCGAAAGAGAGAGGGTGTATAAATCCTTTTCGTGCTCAAACACACACAGGTGAAGGATGGCCCCTTACCTTGCGGCAAAAGGACAACCGCATAGAAGGTATATGGAGGAGATGGTCTCTCTTTGGGGTCCCTGGACCGGAGCCGGTGGTCCCTGTGTCTCAATCCCTCAGTACCAGCATCAACAGTAGCAGAGTCAACATAAGGGAGAATAAGAAGGGTACCAGATAGTGTAGTATTTCAAACCAATCGCTGTTTTTATTAAAGTTAAAAGCATGTACTCACATGCAGTAGATGCATAACACATAAAAATCCTACGAGCGGCGAGCTCGTCAATCCAAAGCTGTATCAGTGCCTATCCCGTCCCTACGCGTGACGTCACCCAATCACCCCTGATGAAGTCACGTGATTGGGTGACGTCACGCGTAGGGATGGGATAGGCACTGATACAGCTTTGGATTGACGAGCTCGCCGCTCGTAGGATTTTTATGTGTTATGCATCTACTGCATGTGAGTACATGCTTTTAACTTTAATAAAAACAGCGATTGGTTTGAAATACTACACTATCTGGTACCCTTCTTATTCTCCCTTATGTTGACTCTGCTACTGTTGATGCTGGTACTGAGGGATTGAGACACAGGGACCACCGGCTCCGGTCCAGGGACCCCAAAGAGAGACCATCTCCTCCATATACCTTCTATGCGGTTGTCCTTTTGCCGCAAGGTAAGGGGCCATCCTTCACCTGTGTGTGTTTGAGCACGAAAAGGATTTATACACCCTCTCTCTTTCGGCACCCCACCCGATTTTTTAGCTGCACAATTGGATTGCCAAAGGGATCACAAAACATTGCATTTGAAGCTTGCACCGGCATCTTTATTATATCCTAAAAGACTTGGTTCTGGACTACATGTTGCAATAATTATTTGGATTATTACTAATTATCTGTGTGTTATAGAGAAACACCCCCCACCTGTTTGTCACATTTATAAGTTTTTGCACACTATCTTATACAGGCTGCACAAAGTCTTTTACGAATCATGGTTTCTGCATAAGTTTGCACTTTTATATCGCCCACAGAGTGAAGTTTGCACATGTTATGTGGATATTATTTATTATCCTGATTGCTGTTACTATATGTATATGATTATTCTATCTCTATGGGCTGCAGAGATATAACAGCACCTTAAGGTTTTTTCATTTGTTTTGCACCTACTGTGCTGTCACAACCCTTATAGAGAAAAAATCTGACATAAAGAATTGTGTTATATATTTATATACTTTTTCCACAGGATACTGTGCATACAAACACAGTACCCGCATACCCTTTTTTTTTGTTTTGTTTTTTTTTTTTGTTTTTTTTTTCGCTTTCATCCGGAATTTTCTCCTTGCACAGGCACGACAGCACTTTAAAAGTGTATTTGCACAAGTTATTAGGTGTGTATGAGAACCATTTGCATTGGTTCCCCACACACAGTGCACTGTCGCATCCTTTTCATAGGTTCAACGTAATATAGGATTCGTTTTTTGTCTTCTGTTCTTTCCACTCAGATTTAGTGTACATACAGGATACTGTGCACACAGACGTAGCACCCGTACACTCCATTTCATAAGGAATTGTGTTATATATCTATTACTTTCTTCACAGGATACTGTGCATACAAACACAGTACCCGCATACCTTTTTTCACTTTTCTATTCTAATACCCCTTTTTGCACAGGCACGACAGCACTTTAAGGGTTTATTTGCACAAGTTACTAGATGTGTATGAGAACTATTCGCATTGGTTCCCTACACACAGAGCACTTTTGCATCCCTTCTACAGGTTCAACAGCATATAGGATTGGGTTTTTTTCACTCAGATTTAGTGTATAAATACAGGATACTGTGCACACAGACATAGCACCTGTACACCCCATTTTTTCATTTGTTGATTTAATTTTCTTAAATAAACACTGTTACACAAACATATCACACTGGATTAGCGCAGCACTTTCCACTTTTGTTTTGCACTATTCATGGGCTTTGTTTGATCCCACTCTGTGCTTGCAGCTGTCCGTACACACCGCTGTTTCCAAGGTAGCGCAGGGATAATCCATATAAACAAGTTCAACTACCAAAATGTTTTCGAACTGTTGGAAGAAATAATTTTAAAGAATATACAAAATTCATGCAGATAGTTAGGGCTTCTGATTGAGGCCCCACTCCTGTACCAGGCCGCATCGGATCAACAGGGGGCTGCCTATGGGTGGCTCCAATGCAGAGTCAGGCCCCGTCAGGTAGGCTGTATAAGGCCCCATAATTTCGAACAGCAGCCTGGCAGATACAGTGGGGGGGAAAAAAATATTTGATCCCCTGCAGATTTTGTACTTTTGCCCACCTACAAAGAAATGAAGGGTCTATAATTTTAATCATAGGTGTATTTTAAATCATAGAAACAGAATATCAATCAAAAATCCAGAAAAAAAAAAAGACATATACATACACATAATACAAATGTTATAAATGCATGCCTCCCAACATTTTCAGATGGGAATGAGGGACACCTACTACCAAACGTATGTAGGCATAGGACACGCCCCCCGCCACACCCACTTAAAAAGGAGAATTAACCAAAAAAAGAGTTAATCAAATCCACAAGGGCTTTTTTTTACCACTACTATTCCTTTATATTGGCGTTTTAAAATGCATAACGGCAGCAATTTAGAATTTAGAAGAAAGGTTTAGCACTGGGAAACACTTTTTGAAAGATAAAAAGTGCATTTTATATACAACTCTATAGATCAGACCAAAATGAGGGACAAAAGAGGGACATTGCTCCAAATCAGGGACAGTCCCTTGAAATCAGGGACAGTTGGGAGCTATGTAAATGGAGTTGCAGTTCAGTGAGTAAAATAAGTACTTGATCCCCTACCAACCAACAATCCTAATTACGAACTTGCACTTTACGGAACATTGCACTGTGGGGCAGAGGGGGGGGGCAGCAATTGATGGGTTGCTTTACTACGGTCTGTATACCGTTTATAAAAATGTGGAATAAAAATAGTTTTCCAGAAAAAAAAAAAAATTCTGGCTCCCACAGACTGGCTACTACAGTAGATGCTCATGTGGTACACAGATTAGTTCTGTCAGTGTAAGAAGGTTCTCCTAACAACAACTCGTTATGTGTATAAAAGACACCTGTCCACAGAATATCTTTCTTCCATTCAAATCTCACCATCATGGGCAAGAGCTGTCAAAGGATGTCAGGGACAAGATTGTAGACCTGCACAAGGCTGGAATAGGCTACAAAACGATCAGCAAGAAGCTTGGTGAGGAGACAAATGTTGGAGCGATTATTCGCAAATGGAAGAAATATAAAATAACCACTGCCCTCAGTCTGGAGCTCCATGCAAGATTTCTCCTCATGGGGTAAGGATGATTATGAGAAAAGTGAGGGATCAGCCCAGAACTACACGGGAGGAGCTTGTGAATGATCTCAAGGCAGTTAGGACCACAGTCACCAAACAAAGCATTATGCAGCGTACACACGGTCGGACTCTTCGACTGGACTGGTCCGACGGTGTGTGGGCTTCATCGGACCTTCAGCAGACTTTTCCAGTCGAAAATCTGACGGACTTTAGATTTGGAACATGCTTCAAATCTTTACGTCGTAACTCCGCCAGACCCAGAAATCCGCTCGTCTGTATGCTAGTCCGACGGACAAAAAAACGACACTAGGGCAGCTATTGGCTACTGGCTATCAACTTCCTTATTTTAGTCCGGTGTACGTCATCACATACGAATCCGTCGGACTTTGGTGTGATCGTGTGTAGGCAAGTCCGTTCGTTAAAAAGTCAGTTGAAAGTCCGTCGGACCAGTCCGGTCGAAAAGTCCGCCCGTGTGTACGCGGCTTTAGAAAAAGATCTGGTGCCTGCTGAGAAAACCTGTATTAATGGATTAGTCACCGTCCTAGAAGTCTTAGCAGCTGGGAGTAACTCCTGGGGGGAGGGAGCTGCAGCAATATGTTCCATATATCTTTTGTGGCCCCCAATGAATCCAGAGCGCCGGGGGGCCACAAAAGATATATCTATATTGCCTGCCTTGGAGGGTACAGTGAGGGACGAGTGCCGTACATACAATGAGAATTTCCTGTTTACACGGCGGCCTCTGTAATAGGAAGTCCCATCTCCTGTGCTGCCATTGGCCGACTGCTCAATCCATCATAGGAGGCGGGACTTTGTATTAAAGAGGCCACTAAGAAAACGGATTCTCCTGTATGTAATGTGTTGGAGCTCATCCCGCCCCCCTCCCTGTCCCTCCGAGGCTGCAGATGGGCATTAATCAGGCTGCACTGATGGCAATGGCGAGTCTGCATTCATGGCAACGGCGAGTCTGCATTCATGGCAACGGCGGGGCTGCATTCATGGCAACGGCGGGGCTGCATTCATGGCAACGGCGGGGCTGCATTCATGGCAACGGCGGGGCTGCATTCATGGCAACGGCGGGGCTGCATTCATGGCAACGGCGGGGCTGCATTCATGGCAACGGCGGGGCTGCATTCATGGCAACGGCGGGGCTGCATTCATGGCAACGGCGGGGCTGCATTCATGGCAACGGCGGGGCTGCATTCATGGCAACGGCGGGGCTGCATTCATGGCAACGGCGGGGCTGCATTCATGGCAACGGCGGGGCTGCATTCATGGCAACGGCGGGGCTGCATTCATGGCAACGGCGGGGCTGCATTCATGGCAACGGCGGGGCTGCATTCATGGCAACGGCGGGGCTGCATTCATGGCAACGGCGGGGCTGCATTCATGGCAACGGCGGGGCTGCATTCATGGCAACGGCGGGGCTGCATTCATGGCAACGGCGGGGCTGCATTCATGGCAACGGCGGGGCTGCATTCATGGCAACGGCGGGGCTGCATTCATGGCAACGGCGGGGCTGCATTCATGGCAACGGCGGGGCTGCATTCATGGCAACGGCGGGGCTGCATTCATGGCAACGGCGGGGCTGCATTCATGGCAACGGCGGGGCTGCATTCATGGCAACGGCGGGGCTGCATTCATGGCAACGGCGGGGCTGCATTCATGGCAACGGCGGGGCTGCATTCATGGCAACGGCGGGGCTGCATTCATGGCAACGGCGGGGCTGCATTCATGGCAACGGCGGGGCTGCATTCATGGCAACGGTGAGTCTGCAGATGGGCACTGATTAGGCTGCATTGATGGACTGTGACCTTTAAACCATTAAAGTTTTTTCTCTGAAACTTCCCTCTTAAAGTGAAGGTGCGTGTACGCCGATAAATACGGGTAAAGCCAAATAACACGCCCAAGCTCATCTCTTCACCACACACAGCCACAAAGGCAAGAGAATTCTTGATGGGCAGTGTATTAGTGCTCGGACGAACACACTTAGACCGAATTCTAATGGTTCAAAGAATGTCAGGCAAAATGGTCGGCCCTCACGCACGTTCACTTCATCAAATCTGGCCCTCTTTGAAAAAAGTTTGGACACCCCTGATCTAAATGATTTAGAGAAGGATTGGGAGAAAGTGCTGTGGTCAGATGGGACGAAAATTGAGCTCTTTGGAATTAACGCGACTCACCGTGTTTGGAGGAAGAACAATGCTGACTATGACCCCAAGAACACCAACCCTACAGTCAAGCACGGAGGTGGAAACAGCAAAAGAGCAGTCAAATAGGATAAGTGGAGGAAACAGTTGGGTAAGGAGGAAGAGGGGGGAAAAATAAAATAAACAAAAAAACTAAACCTCCTGGCCAGAGTGGGATGTTTAAGGTGGTTGTGGGGGGCCATCTAGCAGGGATCTGCCCTCTTCTAAATATATATGAGCATGTTCCAGGAAAGCCACATTTTCTTATATCTTTCATGATTGTTTTGCTCAAATATCTCTAGGTCTTCAACCTTTCTAAGCCACATTTGGACAGACGGAGGGTCAGATTCCTTCCATCGCAGAGCAATGCAGAGCTTGGCAGCGTTAAGCAAATTACGTATTGCTGACTTTTTGTATGTTGTAGTGGGAATGTCAGAGCAATGAAACTAAGTCATCTCCACTATCTCAAACAGGAGGCCTGTACAGAAGTACAGGCTGAAAGCCAGAGGACATGTCTGCAGAAGCCTATATTGCACTCGTGATCTACTGATCGCGAGTGCAATGCTTTCCAGGCTCCTGCATAAAAAGATAATGAATGCAAATTTTTTTTCTGCAAAAATATGTGCATTTATTATTTTTCTGTAAAGGTTAACTTGGCCTTTAATTCAATCTCACCGCTAGTCCAATCATATCAATGGCTTCAGGCACGGGGAGATGGTTCCACCAAAAAAGCATTGGACTTTCTTGATGCTCTATATCACAGATGTCAAACACAAGGCCAGCGGGCCGAATCTGGCCCTCCAGGCCATTTCATGTGGCCCTCGCACCTCTCCTGCAGCTGCAGGAAAGCTCCAGCCCTCCTCTAGTACTCCTCCAGACCCTTACTTTCTACTTTCAAGCAATGCATCCAGCTTCTTCCCAGCAGCAGCATAAGGAAAGGGGGGTGCACTGTGATGTAAGGGAGAGTGGGGGACTCAACTTCTGATGGTGGGGTGGCTCTTGACATCTAATGTAAGGGGAGGGGATGCGCTGGACATCAAAGATACAACCGGCCCTTTTGAGGGCAATCATGATGCTGATGCGGCCCATGATGAAATTGAGTTTGCCACCCCTGCTCTATATCAATACAAATTTGGATAATTAATTTGTATTTATTTTTTTAATTACTGAAGTGTCATGAACTTTTCCACTGGGCACTCCTCAACACCACAAAGCTTTACGCCTACTGTATCTCCTCTGCTGAGACTAGCAGAGAGAAAAGAAGCCCAAGACTGGAACAAGGTTTACTCTACATTGCTCAATCACTGTTTGTCATTCTGGGTTAAATCCAAAAGTACCAAGATCCCACTTCTATCAGTCCAGTGCTATCACAAACCATTTAGGGCCTAGTGACTTCTGATGCCTTCTGACAGTCCACCCCCTTTGCAAAGGTACACTCACTGATCCTGAGTGAGTTCCAGAGTGCACCCTGGTGGATGACGTACCCCCCTTCCCCCACCATGCACACAGGTGGCTGTGTTAGGGCCAGGCCCAAGCACCATCTCATGGGTAAGGACATCTTCAATGTAGTCCTGAGCTGATCTTTAAAGTGATACTAAAGTCTCAGTGTTTTTTTGTTGTTAAAAATAACAAACATGCTATACTAACCTGCGCTGTGCAATGGTATTGCACAGAGCAGCCCTGATCCTCCTATTCTCAGGTCCCTCTTCTGTGCTCTTGGCCCCTCCCTCCAGCTTGCTATGGGGCACCCGAGCCGAGCCACACCATTCAGACACGAAGCCGTGGCCCTGCCCTGCCCCCTTTCTCTCCTCGTTGGCTGACTTTAATTGACAGCAGCAGGAGCCAAATGGCGACACGCTGCTGTCTCAGCCAATAAGGAGGGGAGTCCCAGTCAGAATGCATTAAGACAGAAAAAACCTTCTGCCTTTAAAACCACATTGAAGCAGAAGTGTTCTTTTAGATGACATACCTGTTTCCTTTCCTCCTCTGAGGATCTGATGTACCCGGGGTCCGACCTCCACGTCTTGTAAAAATAATACAAGAGGGTAACCACACTGATCACAAAGGGGATCTGGACCCTCGCTTGTGGCAGATGTGAGAAACCAGGATTGAGTCAAGGTAAAAACGTGTCAGATGATAAAACTCTACAAAAGGAGCATGTGGTTTCGGGGACAGATTTGATTTCAGATGTCAGGATAGAATATTTTGGTTTGGAAAGTGGAGTTTGGCTATTTCCATCTTAACTGGGTAAAGGAGTATGAACAAAGAAAAATTTAACATAAAAATTGTTGAAAAAAAAAAAAAAAAAAAAAAAAAACACGAACAAAAATAAAACAAACAAACAAAAAAAAAAAAACACACACACATGGAGGGACCCCGTTACCAACCAAAAATGCAACTATGTTGGGTTTCAGTATGCAGATAAAAGGATATCAGGCAGAAAACAGATGAACCATGTCATGAACATCCAGAAAATGGAGCTGACGAAGAAAATTGGTGGCAGGTGCTTCTGACTGTTCTGTCCTAAAAATCGCCTGGCAAACAAGAAGATAAAAATCTCTTATTATTGTAGAAGTACCAACAGTAAGAAGAGCTTTGTTAGAGAAAAGCACAGATGACACAGTATTCATACAATATTTTCCTTGTTATTTTATTCTATTTGTGTGGCAGGATTGTGTCTATGTCTGTATTATAATAAAACCATATACAGTAAAAAATGCAAGATACCAGTGCAGTTCATAACATTTTTGTACACAAAAATGATCTGCAAATCCAGAAAATGCAATTATGTACAGTAAACTCAGATATTTGACATATGCAAACCAATTTTATATGGCAATGCAATACATGAAAAAAAGTGACTGAACTAAAAAAAACTCAACGCCCCTGTTTTTGGGTGAAAAACGAATGTCAGCGGATTGGATGTAAGCGAATGTAATCTGCTAAAATCCGTTTTTCTTCCAGTTTTTTTAAACGGGAAAAAAAACAGGGTTTTCTTCCATCTCAAAAAACAGAAATTAACCAATGCTCAATGACCGGGCCATTCTTTTTACGATACGGCACTGCGTCGCTTTAACTGACAATTGCGCAGTCGCGCGACGCTGTACCCAAACAAAATTTGACCTTCTTTTTTCCCACAAATAGAGCTTTCTTTTGGTGGTATTTGATTATCTCTGCGGTTTTTATTTTTTGCGCTATAAACAAAAAAAGAGCGACAATTTTGAAAAAAAACCAAAAAACAATATTTTGTACTTTTTGCTATAATAAATATCCCCAATCTTTTTTTTTTTTTTAAAGCTATTTTTTTCCTCAGTTTAGGCCGATATGTATTCTTCTACATATTTTTGGTATAAAAAAAAAACCAAAAAAAAACGCAATAAGCGTATATTGGTTTGCGCAAAAGTTACAGCGTCTACAAAATAGGGGAAAGATTTATGGCATTTTTTAAATTATTTTTTCTTTTTTACTAGTAATGGCAGTGATCAGTGATTTTTTAAAATCGGGACTGCGACATTATGACGGACAGATCGGACACTTTTGACACTTTTTTGGAACCATTGACAATTATACCTATAAAAATGCACTGATTACTGTGTAAATGTCATCAAGGGGTTAACTGTGTTCCCTAGTGTGTGTTCTAACTGTGGGGGGATAGGAGTGACTGGAGGAAATGTCAGATGGTTGTTTCTAGCTAGTAGGAACTCCCGATCTATCTCTCCTCTCCTCACAGAACAGGGATTTGTGCGTTTATACGCACACGTCCCTGTTCTGGCTCTCATGCCTGCCGGCCACGTGCATCGGCACCTCCGCAGTGCAGCGGGCGCGCCTGCTTAAAGGGATCGACGTACAGCTATGATGGTTCGCGGGATCATGCTGACCTGCCGCAGTATAATGATGGCGGCTGGTCAGCAAGCAGTTAACAAAGGCGAATGATCATCCGCTAACGTCCGCTAGCCCTCAGACATACATGTATGTCCGTTTTTCATCCGCCAATGGATGGAATATGTATTCTGCTACATATTGTTGATAAAAATAAATAAAAATTCACAATAAGCGTATATTGATTGGTTTGCGCAAAAGTTATAGCATCTACAAACTATGGTTTTTTTTTATTTTTTACTAGTAATGTCAGCGATCAGTGACTTATAGTGGGACTGCGATATTCCAGCGGACAAATTGGACACTGACACTTTTTTGGGACCAGTGCTAAAAAATATGCACTGTCACTGTACTAATGACACTGGCTGGGAAGGGGTTAACATCAGGGGTGATCAAAGGGTTAACTGTGTGCCAAGCTGGCGTTTCCTTACTGTGGGGGGTGTGCTTGTACTAGGGGAAGGTATGGATCGGTACCCCTGCTTTGCAGAGACACAGGATCCATGCCTTCTGTACTGACGGATCGCCATTCTTCCTCTGTACCAAAGGATCGGTGGGTGCCAGAGGGCATCAAGTCCACAGTACCCGCTGATGAGCTCCCGCTGTGTATTATTACAGCGGGAGCGGGCCCCTGGCGGCACGCGTGCCCCCCAGACCTGGAAAAGCAGGAATGCTAGGTATTGCTACAAATACCATAGCTGCTGACTTTTTTTATAGGACACTTACTTGTCCAGGGAATCCAGTGATATCCTCACTGGAGCCGATTCCTCAATCGGCTTCAGATGCAGGCGCTGGCATCGTAAGTAAGGGAAACAGGAAATGAAGCCTTGTAGCTTTACTGCCAGTTTCCTGCTACGCCTTGTGAATGGTTCCGTAGTCTTATAGGACCTGTAATGTGTCCCAGAAGACTGCGAACTTCAGAATTGAGCCGTTAAGAGCCCTTTCACACTGGGGCGGTTTGCAGGCGCTATTGCGCTAATAATAGCGCCTGCAAACCGACCCGAAAGTGCCGCTAATTTAATTCCAGTGTGAAAGCCCCGAGGGCTTTCACACTGCAGCGATGCGCTGGCAGGACGGTAAAAAAAGTCCTGCTAGCAGCATCTTCGGAGCGGTGAAGGAGCGGAGTGTATAACGCTCCTGCCCATTGAAATCAATGGGACGGCGCGGCTATACCGCCTCTGCAGAGGCGCTTTGCGGTGGTTTTTAACACTTTCTCGGCCGCTAGCGGGGGGTAAAACCGCCCCGCTAGCGGCCGAATACCGACGGTAAAACGCCGCTAATAATAGCGGCGTTTTACCGCCGACGCCCGCCCCAGTGTGAAAGGGCTCTAAGGCATTCATTTAAAAACGTATAAAGTAAAAGAAAAAAAAAAAAATAAAATATGAAAACTCCCTCTCCCTTGAAGAAAAAACAAACCTGGTAAAGAACTGAGATCCGATTGTCACCAGAGCAAGAAGCGACCCTTTTAAAAGCCAGGAGTCAGTATTCAGGTTCAGAATGTATCCGACACCTCCCAGAAGAGACAGGCAGACCAACACCACCAGAAACATCTACCAAGGAGACGGAAAGTTTATTACAGGCTTATCAAGAACTTATCATAACAACCAATCAGGTTCTCCACTTAAAAGCTAGATTCTCCCCCTACACAGTCATTTTTGCTTTTGTATGATTTTATTTTTTTCTAAACGGTCTTCATTAAAGCCATGGGAAGAGTGGTGTCCTCTTCCTCTTCCCTGGTGCTTGGTGGTCCATCACGACGCAGAAAGTTTCCTGCACTGTATGTTAGTGCAGGGCGTTGTGTTGATGCCCCCTGCTCTCACAGTATGTCCTCAGTGTTCCGGGTTGAATGAGACCCATCATCAGACTGCTAAAGACTGAGGACATCTTGAGGTGTAGGAGAAGTACAGCGGGGGGGGGGGGGGGGGGGGAGCGCCAAAAAAGAGGTGAATATTGCAGCTGGAAATGCATTAATTTGTTTTTAAATATACTGGAGGCCCAATTAATTCTTTAAGTATGTAAACTGTAAAATAGGGAGGACAGACCATATTGGCCCCATAAAGAATAAGGAAGGATATCTGGTTACAAAGGATTGGGAGATAGCGAAGGTATTGAATTTATTCTTCTCCTCAGTCTTCACGAGGGAATCGGGGGGCTTCAGTAACCAAAACTGCAGTGTTTATCCTCATGACACATCACAGGAAGCACCTTCATGGTTAACAGAGGACAGAATTAAAATTAGACTCGGGAAACTTAACATTAATAAATCACCGGGACCAGATGGGTTGCACCCGAGGGTACTTGGGGAACTCAGTCAAGTAATTGCCAGACCATTGTTCCTAATTTTTACTGGAACTGTACCAGCTGATTGGAGAAAAGCCAATGTAGCACCAATATTTAAAAAGGGCCCAAAATACATCCCTGGGAATTACAGACCAGTTAGCCTAACATCAATAGTATGTAAGCTCTTGGAGGGGATGATAAGGGACTATATACAAGATTTTAGTAATGAGAATTGTTCTTGCCAAACCAATCTATTAACTTTCTATGAGGAGGTGAGTTGCCATCTAGATAAAGGAAGGCCCGTAGACGTGGTGTATCTGGATTTTGCAAAAACATTTGACACAGTTCCCCATAAACGTTTACTGTATAAATTAAGGTCCGTTGGCATGGACCATAGGGTGAGTACATGGATTGAAAACTGGCTACAAGGGTGAGTTCAGAGGGTGGTGATAAATGGGGAGTACTCGGAATGGTCAGGGGTGGGTAGTGGGGTTCCCCAGGGTTCTGTGCTGGGACCAATCCTATTTATTTTGTTCATAAACATCCTGGAGGATGGGATAAACAGTTCAATCTCTGTATTTGCAGACGATACTAAGCTAAGCAGGGCATTAACTTCTCCGCAGGATGTGGAAACCTTGCAAAAAGATCTGAACAAATTAATGGGGTGGGCAACTACATGGCAAATGAGGTTCAATGTAGAAAAATGTAAAATAATGCATTTGGGTGGCAAAAATATGAATGCAATCTATAAACCTCTGGGGGAATCTAGGATGGAAAAGGACCTGGGGGTCCTAGTAGATGATAGGCTCAGCAATGGCATGCAATGCCAAGCTGCTGCTAACAAAGCAAACAGAATATTGGCATTAAAAAAGGGATCAACTCCAGAGATAAAACGATAATTCTCCCACTCTTCAAGACTCTGGTCCGGCTGCATCTGGAGTATGCTGTCCAGTTCTGGGCACCAGTCCTCAGGAAGGATGTACTGGAAATGAAGCGAGTACAAAGAAGGGCAACAAAGCTAATAAAGGGTCTGGAGGATATTAGTTATGAGTAAAGGTTGCGAGCACTGAACTTATTCTCTCTGGAGAAGAGACGCTTGAGAGGGGATATGATTTCAATTTATAAATACCGTACTGGTGACCCCACAATAGGGAGAAAACTTTTTTGCAGAAGGGAGTTTAACAAGACTCGTGGCCGCTCATTAAAATTAGAAGAAAAGAGTTTTAACCTTAAACTACGTAGAAGGTTCTTTACAGTAAGAGCGGCAAGGATGTGGAATTCCCTTCCACAGGCGGTGGTCTCAGTTTCAAAAAACTATTAGATGAGCACCTGAATGACCGCAACATACAGGGATATACAATGTAATACTGACATATAATCACACACATAGGTTGGACTTGATGGACTTGTGTCTTTTTTCAACTTCACCTACTATGTAGCTATGTAACTAAAACGGAAATAAAATTAGACCAGAGTGGGACTTTAAAGTGATTGTAAAGTTTTTTTTTTCTCTTCCTAAAAAACAAACATGTTATACTTACCTGCTTTGTGCAATGGTTTTGCCCAGAGCCGCACTGGATCCTCTTTTCCATGTGCCACCATAGGAAGCCGCTTTCTATGGGGGCACTCAGGCACTCCTATCCTTTTCAGCCAAGGAAGCTGCCATCTTGGCCATCATTTAATCTTCAACTGCCATGATTACACATGTGATCAGTTATGACACCAGCCATTGGATGGTGACAGCTTGGTTGAGAGCATAACCAACGTGGTGACAGTTACATTACAGGCATGTACTGGAAATTTAACTTTTTTTAAACTGTTAGAATTGATGGGTTTCCTTTTGCTTTAAGGTGAAAACCTTCAGCTTTACAATTCACACACTTTTTATGGTGCAGCCTTACCCTCCAATGTTTATGAATCACATACAGATGTAGAACACAAGATATGAATGTTATTTATATATCAGGATGGAATACACCGATAGGCTCACCTCATACTTCTGCAGAATCTTTAGCATTCTGGAGTTTCTGCCTGCCCTGGCACTGGCCTCGCCTGTCAGAATATGGATAATGAGACGATTCCTGGTTTCCCGAGCAAGGTCAAGGGGAGTTTCTCCCTAAAGAATATGAAAAGAAACTAAACATGAGACAACGTAGAGTTTAAAGCACAACATCAGCCAAAACCTTTATTTGCAGCGCTGGATACATTTAGGAAGAATCAATACTCCTTTCCCTGATACCAACAATGGGGCACCATTCCTCCCAATGACACCAATGATGGGGCAACATTCCTTCCCCTGATACCAACAATGGGCCACCATTCCTCCCAATGACGGGGCACTATTCCTTCCCCTAACACCAACAATGGGGCAATATTCCTCCCACTGACTCCAATGATGGGGCACCGATCCTTCCCCTGATACCAACAATGGGGCTATATTCCTTCCAATGACACCATGGGTGAGGCATACTTTACTCCCATTGACGCTGGGCATTTTCTATTTTCGCTGGCCCCCTCAAAGTCTGAAGGACAGTAAACCGGCCCTTTGATTAGAAAGTTTGGAGATCCCTGGTGTAGAGGTTTTTAAACAAAGTAATGAAAGTGAAAAAAAAAAAGAGACTCTAGCTTCCAGCACTGACACTTTTCCAGCCTCAGGGTAAACATGCTCACCTTGGCGTTTACAGCATCCAGGCTCGCTCCAGCTTCCAGGAGGAGATCCGCAGCATTTACATTGCCGGATGAGACAGCCCAGTGAAGCGCCGTGTTCCGGTGGACTTTGTCTGCTAGATTGATGGATGGATTCATCTTTAACAGAAAACCGGTAGGCTCCATTCTAAAAACAAATTAAAAAAATTATAGGCACTGTACTGTCCCATCGTATGACATGCCCCCACAGTGCAATGCATGCGTCTTAGGCCTCACAGGCCTCCCGTGTTTGTCTTATTTAACTGCAGAGGTAATGATCTGGGAAGTCTATTGTTTGTTTTACACACACACACACACACACACACACACTGATCAGCCATAACATTATGACCACTGACAGGTAAAGTAAATAACAGTTTATCTCATTACAATGGCATCTGAAAGTGAGTGGGATATTTTAGGCAGCAAGTGAACATGCTGTCCCTGAAGTTGATGTGTTGAAAGCAAATTAGGTGGGGAGGGAAGGCTCCTTGAAGGAGGCGGGGAGGGAAGGCTCGTTGAAGGAGGCGGGGAGGGAAGGCTCGTTGAAGCAGGCGGGGAGGGAAGGCTCGTTGAAGCAGGCGGGGAGGGAAGGCTCGTTGAAGCAGGCGGGGAGGGAAGGCTCGTTGAAGCAGGCGGGGAGGGAAGGCTCGTTGAAGCAGGCGGGGAGGGAAGGCTCGTTGAAGCAGGCGGGGAGGGAAGGCTCGTTGAAGCAGGCGGGGAGGGAAGGCTCGTTGAAGCAGGCGGGGAGGGAAGGCTCGTTGAAGCAGGCGGGGAGGGAAGGCTCGTTGAAGGAGGCGGGGAGGGAAGGCTCGTTGAAGGAGGCGGGGAGGGAAGGCTCGTTGAAGGAGGCGGGGAGGGAAGGCTCGTTGGAGGAGGCGGGGAGGGAAGGCTCGTTGGAGGAGGCGGGGAGGGAAGGCTCGTTGGAGGAGGCGGGGAGGGAAGGCTCGTTGGAGGAGGCGGGGAGGGAAGGCTCGTTGGAGGAGGCGGGGAGGGAAGGCTCGTTGGAGGAGGCGGGGAGGGAAGGCTCGTTGGAGGAGGCGGGGAGGGAAGGCTCGTTGGAGGAGGCGGGGAGGGAAGGCTCGTTGGAGGAGGCGGGGAGGGAAGGCTCGTTGGAGGAGGCGGGGAGGGAAGGCTCGTTGGAGGAGGCGGGGAGGGAAGGCTCGTTGGAGGAGGCGGGGAGGGAAGGCTCGTTGGAGGAGGCGGGGAGGGAAGGCTCGTTGGAGGAGGCGGGGAGGGAAGGCTCGTTGGAGGAGGCGGGGAGGGAAGGCTCGTTGGAGGAGGCGGGGAGGGAAGGCTCGTTGGAGGAGGCGGGGAGGGAAGGCTCGTTGGAGGAGGCGGGGAGGGAAGGCTCGTTGGAGGAGGCGGGGAGGGAAGGCTCGTTGGAGGAGGCGGGGAGGGAAGGCTCGTTGGAGGAGGCGGGGAGGGAAGGCTCGTTGAAGGAGGCGGGGAGGGAAGGCTCGTTGAAGGAGGCGGGGAGGGAAGGCTCGTTGAAGGAGGCGGGGAGGGAAGGCTCGTTGAAGGAGGCGGGGAGGGAAGGCTCGTTGAAGGAGGCGGGGAGGGAAGGCTCGTTGAAGGAGGCGGGGAGGGAAGGCTCGTTGAAGGAGGCGGGGAGGGAAGGCTCGTTGAAGGAGGCGGGGAGGGAAGGCTCGTTGAAGGAGGCGGGGAGGGAAGGCTCGTTGAAGGAGGCGGGGAGGGAAGGCTCGTTGAAGGAGGCGGGGAGGGAAGGCTCGTTGAAGGAGGCGGGGAGGGAAGGCTCGTTGAAGGAGGCGGGGAGGGAAGGCTCGTTGGAGGAGGCGGGGAGGGAAGGCTCGTTGAAGAAGGAGGCGGGGAGGGAAGGCTCGTTGAAGAAGGAGGCGGGGAGGGAAGGCTCGTTGAAGAAGGAGGCGGGGAGGGAAGGCTCGTTGAAGAAGGAGGCGGGGAGGGAAGGCTCGTTGAAGAAGGAGGCGGGGAGGGAAGGCTCGTTGAAGAAGGAGGCGGGGAGGGAAGGCTCGTTGGAGGAGGCGGGGAGGGAAGGCTCGTTGGAGGAGGCGGGGAGGGAAGGCTCGTTGGAGGAGGCGGGGAGGGAAGGCTCGTTGAAGAAGGAGGCGGGGAGGGAAGGCTCGTTGAAGAAGGAGGCGGGGAGGGAAGGCTCGTTGAAGAAGGAGGCGGGGAGGGAAGGCTCGTTGAAGAAGGAGGCGGGGAGGGAAGGCTCGTTGAAGAAGGAGGCGGGGAGGGAAGGCTCGTTGAAGAAGGAGGCGGGGAGGGAAGGCTCGTTGAAGAAGGAGGCGGGGAGGGAAGGCTCGTTGAAGAAGGAGGCGGGGAGGGAAGGCTCGTTGAAGAAGGAGGCGGGGAGGGAAGGCTCGTTGAAGAAGGAGGCGGGTAGGAAAGGCTCGTTGAAGAAGGAGGCGGGTAGGAAAGGCTCGTTGAAGGAGGCGGGGAGGGAAGGCTCGTTGAAGGAGGCGGGGAGGGAAGGCTCGTTGAAGGAGGCGGGGAGGGAAGGCTCGTTGAAGGAGGCGGGGAGGGAAGGCTCGTTGAAGGAGGCGGGGAGGGAAGGCTCGTTGAAGGAGGCGGGGAGGGAAGGCTCGTTGAAGGAGGCGGGGAGGGAAGGCTCGTTGAAGGAGGCGGGGAGGGAAGGCTCGTTGAAGGAGGCGGGGAGGGAAGGCTCGTTGAAGGAGGCGGGGAGGGAAGGCTCGTTGAAGGAGGCGGGGAGGGAAGGCTCGTTGAAGGAGGCGGGGAGGGAAGGCTCGTTGAAGGAGGCGGGGAGGGAAGGCTCGTTGAAGGAGGCGGGGAGGGAAGGCTCGTTGAAGGAGGCGGGGAGGGAAGGCTCGTTGAAGGAGGCGGGGAGGGAAGGCTCGTTGAAGGAGGCGGGGAGGGAAGGCTCGTTGAAGGAGGCGGGGAGGGAAGGCTCGTTGAAGGAGGCGGGGAGGGAAGGCTCGTTGAAGGAGGCGGGGAGGGAAGGCTCGTTGAAGGAGGCGGGGAGGGAAGGCTCGTTGAAGGAGGCGGGGAGGGAAGGCTCGTTGAAGGAGGCGGGGAGGGAAGGCTCGTTGAAGGAGGCGGGGAGGGAAGGCTCGTTGAAGGAGGCGGGGAGGGAAGGCTCGTTGGAGGAGGCGGGGAGGGAAGGCTCGTTGGAGGAGGGAAGGCTCGTTGGAGGAGGCGGGGAGGGAAGGCTCGTTGGAGGAGGCGGGGAGGGAAGGCTCGTTGAAGAAGAAGGAGGCGGGGAGGGAAGGCTCGTTGAAGGAGGCGGGGAGGGAAGGCTCGTTGAAGGAGGCGGGGAGGGAAGGCTCGTTGAAGGAGGCGGGGAGGGAAGGCTCGTTGAAGGAGGCGGGGAGGGAAGGCTCGTTGAAGGAGGCGGGGAGGGAAGGCTCGTTGAAGAAGGAGGCGGGGAGGGAAGGCTCGTTGAAGAAGGAGGCGGGGAGGGAAGGCTCGTTGAAGAAGGAGGCGGGGAGGGAAGGCTCGTTGAAGAAGGAGGCGGGGAGGGAAGGCTCGTTGAAGAAGGAGGCGGGGAGGGAAGGCTCGTTGAAGAAGGAGGCGGGGAGGGAAGGCTCGTTGAAGAAGGAGGCGGGTAGGAAAGGCTCGTTGAAGAAGGAGGCGGGGAGGGAAGGCTCGTTGAAGAAGGAGGCGGGGAGGGAAGGCTCGTTGAAGGAGGCGGGGAGGGAAGGCTCGTTGAAGGAGGCGGGGAGGGAAGGCTCGTTGAAGGAGGCGGGGAGGGAAGGCTCGTTGAAGGAGGCGGGGAGGGAAGGCTCGTTGAAGGAGGCGGGGAGGGAAGGCTCGTTGAAGGAGGCGGGGAGGGAAGGCTCGTTGAAGGAGGCGGGGAGGGAAGGCTCGTTGAAGGAGGCGGGGAGGGAAGGCTCGTTGAAGGAGGCGGGGAGGGAAGGCTCGTTGGAGGAGGCGGGGAGGGAAGGCTCGTTGGAGGAGGCGGGGAGGGAAGGCTCGTTGAAGAAGGAGGCGGGGAGGAAAGGCTCGTTGAAGGAGGCGGGGAGGGAAGGCTAGTTGAAGGAGGTGGGGAGGGAAGGCTCGTTGAAGGAGGCGGGGAGGGAAGGCTCGTTGAAGGAGGCGGGGAGGGAAGGCTCGTTGAAGGAGGCGGGGAGGGAAGGCTCGTTGAAGGAGGCGGGGAGGGAAGGCTCGTTGGAGGAGGCGGGGAGGGAAGGCTCGTTGGAGGAGGCGGGGAGGGAAGGCTCCTTGAAGAAGGAGGCGGGGAGGAAAGGCTCGTTGAAGGAAGCGGGGAGGGAAGGCTCGTTGAAGGAGGCTGGGAGGTAAGGCTCACTGAAGGAGATTGGGAGGGAAGGCTCATTGAAGCAGGTGGGGAGGGAAGGCTCGTTGACGGAAGTGGGGAGGGAGGCTCATTGACGGAGGTGGGGAGGAAAGGTTCATTGAAGCAGGTGGGGAGGGAAACCTGGCCCCTGTAGTCCGATCTATTAGAAAAGCTACTGGAGCTGAAATTGCTGAAAAAAGTGATTGCTGGTTCTGATAGAAAGGTGTCAGAACACAAAGAGCATAGAAGTTTGTAGTCTATGGGACTGTGTAGCCGCAGACCGGTCAGGGTGCCCATGACTGACCCATATCCACAGCCGAAAGCACCTACAATGGGCACGTGAGCATCAGAACTGGACCATAGAGCAACGGAAGAAGGAGGTCTGGCCTAATGAATCACATTTTCTTTTACATCATGTAGATGGCCGGGTGCGTGTGCGTCACCTACCTGGTAAAGAGATGGCAACAGGATGCAGTATAGGAAGAAGGCAAGCCGGCGAAGCCAGTGTGACTTAAAGGATCTACTACTGCTAGCCTGGTGTCAGATACCACAGCATACCTTCAGAGGTCTAGTGAAGTCCATGCCTTGGTGAGTCAGGGCTGTTTTGGTGGCAAAATAGGGACATACCCAATATTAGATGGTGGGTGGTCATAACGTTATGGCTGATCGGTGTATACATTGCATGCAGAAAATAGTTAAAAAAAAAAAAATTGACTCAAACCGTTACAGTTTACCTTTACCTTGCTCTATATGAACCAATAAAATGTGTTTTTCATTACCCAATAATTTTCTGTGCAGACAGCATGAGTGGGGTCATTCCGTTCATATCAGAAGAATCAACGTTCTAGAGACAGAAAGAATCAGATAACCAGCGAGAAGGGTTAGTGGCATTTTTTTACCTATTTGAGGGTTATTTTTTTAAATAAAGTAACTTGTGACTGTAGTAAAGCAAACAAAATGCTGTCACATGTACAGTGCAGGCGCCTAAAGTATCAGGCTAATACCTACAGTAACCTAGAACTGAAGAAGGAGTAATGTTTTTGCACTTCCTGGTGTTGAAGTTCGCCTTTTCCTTTCCTCTCTTCTGCACATTTCTATTGGTCAGTGAGATAACCCACCTAGTAATGTTGGGGGGGGGGGGGGGGGGTCAGTCCCTGTTAAAGCAGAAGTTTATTCTGCTTAGAATTGCCTACTCTGGTCCATTCCTGCAATCTGATTAACATGCAAATGAAAATTTTTAAATTAAACCATTCCGCTTTTATTATACACCTTATTTTAGGCCCAGTGATGTCATTGCTAAGTCTCCATGCTCCTCTATGCAAAGAATGACGCAAAGTGATACATTTAAATACAGTTTTCTGCCAACAATCCCAAAAGTATATGCAGCAAATGGAAAAAAGGACCCCCACATGATTTAAAGGGCAGAATTTAAAAAAGCGGCACAACGACAAATGCATTGCCATTTTGGGGGATTATGCAAATATCATAGGTGAGTGGCAGTCTGAAGAAGAGGGCGTTTCTAGGCAGTCAGACTGTCCTAGGTAAAACACACATGTGATGCAATGAAAGATCTGAAAGCCAATAAATAAAAGGGATGGGCCAGGGAGAGGCTGGTGTGGAAAGGCCTAAATGATGCTGGAAACCCTCCAGCCAGGAAATGAGGCAGGCTCTGACTCGCTGCAGCTTCTAATGCACATTATGAGAAGCTCACAGTGTGCAGTAAAATCAGAGTAAGACATTTCAATACAGGAGGAGGAGACTGTACAACTGTGCAAGACTGGAGGGAAAGCCAGAGGGAGAATTTAAAGGAATTATTCTCACTTCCCGTGTTGTCACTGAAACAAGAAATGGACGGAGAGGAGGCAGGGTAATCTCCACAATTGCAAAACTGAAAGCAATACAACATGACCATGGTTCTCCCTATTTCCCCAAATGTTTGGCTGGAGTTTTCAAAAAAAAGTGCAACGCACTAACAAGTGGTAACAGTTTATGAAATATAATGGTAATGAGACGAAAATGCAGCATGTTCCAACACCAGTGCATTCTCCTATTTAATATTTAACAGAAAAGTCAAGGACGGAATGTGGCCTAGTCCTGGATACATACCATCCCCTTTGCAATCAGGTAGGCGATGATGGGTATATGCTGGAATAGGACAGCCAGGTGAATAGCATTGTAGCCCTCGCCATCGATCAGACTTGGGTCAGCTCCGTACTTTATCAGTAAAATGACGGTCTGCAGGTGTCCCTGTCTGAGGTGGAAGAGAAGAAACACTTAAAAACAGATCTCTACCCATAACATCTAGATAAAAAAAATGTTTGTTTTTTTTTACCAAGGAACATACATTCCACATTAATAATTATGCTACCAAAATTAGTGTGTGCTGTAAATTGCCTCCAGCATTGTTTCTATTTCTTCTTGCTGGAGGCTGCCATTTTGCTGAAGCCCAGAGCCCCTAGGCAGAAGTAAATCATAAAAGCAGAAGTAAACCCATCGATTTCACAATTTAAAAAAAGTTACATTCTTGGAATGCCGGGATTGCTAACGGTCACATTTGCTTGTGTCCACTTTAAAGTAGAACTAGTCAGAAAATTAAGTCTTGCTAGAGGACTTCAGGTTGGCCCCTTTTGCAAGGTATAGCAATACAATATATTAAAAATAAGTTTCTATACTGTTTAAAATCCAGTAATTCACCGTCTCACCCTGCTCTGCACATGCTCAGTTGCTCCCCATTTTTAGGCACTGTGCCGAATTTGTAGAGGCAGATCTACTGAGAATCTAAAGATTAAAGTGTAACTAAACCTATCGATTTAACAGTTTCAAACAAAGTTACATTCCCGGCATGCCAGGATTGCCAACTGTCACATTTGCTTGCGTTCTCAATCCAGGAGACACCCTCGTTGAAAAAGCCTGGTGTAAGGAATAGAGCTTGAAGAAGTCAATGACGTAACGCGTAGGACGGAGCACCACAAGCTTTTCGGCTAGCAGAGTTGATGGTTTATCCCAAGTAACAGACCAATGCCCAACTAGTTCCCTGGAGCTGTCAGCCGGACCCTGTTGGAAGCCATGGGCGACATCCCACTCAATGGCAGCTGTTCTGCCGCTTATCACTGTCTTTATTGTAAGCAAGGTTTTAACATAAATAAAGGGGATTAGTAGTTTTATACAGCACTTTTTTTTTTTAATCCTTTTTTATGGCTGGCACATCATCCTGGAGCTGACCAATTAAGAGGAAGTAGTCTGTAACCTGCATTATAGCTGATCCCAGCTTTCAAAAAAGGAACAAGTATGGTTAGACCTTTATAATCTTAAAGTGGAACTAAACCCATCGATTTAGCGGTTTCAAAATACAGTTACATTCCCGGCATGCCGGGATTGCTAACTATCATATTTGCTTGTGCTCTCAACCAAACTGTCAAAGCATCAAATGGCCGGTGTCATAACTGATCACATGTGCAGCGCTAAGATGGCAGATTTCTTGGCTGAAAAGGATAGGAGGGTTTAGTTCCGCTTTAAGGTCCAAATAAGAAGGTGAGAGTCTGTCTTTAGATCCCTGTGGTGGATGTTCACAAATGCATTCATAGTTTCTCTTTTAACCGCTTCCGGACCGCCCCACGTACATTTACGGTGGCAGGGCAGCCTGGGTGTGGAAAATCACGTACCTGTATGCGATTTAGTGCCCGCGGTTTAGGGGGCACGCGCCGATCCCGCTGTGTCCAATCAGCGGGTCCGGCAGCCATTGATCACAGGAGAGACGGATCAGCCGTCTGCCTGTGTAAGCAAGGCAAACGGCGGACCTGTCAGGAAGGGAAAGATTGATCTTGTGATTCAGCTAAGCTGAATCACGGATCTCCCTTTTCCTTCAGTGTGACACTGCCCACACACTTAGTAAGCATCTCCCTAGGGAACAATTAACCCAGGGGTAGGCAACCTCGGCCCTCCAGCTGTGGTGAAACTACAAGTCCCATGAGACATTGCAAGACCCTGACAATCACAGGCATGACTCCTAGAGGCATGATGGGGTTTGTAGTTTCACCACAGCTGGAGGGCCGAGGTTGCCTATCCCTGATTTAACCCTTTGATCGCCCCTGGTGTTACCCCCCTTCCCTGCCAGTGCCATTTATACAGTAATCAGTGCATTTTTATAGTACTGATCACTATATTGGTGTCACTGGTCCCCAAAAAGTGTCAGATTTGTCTGCGCAATGTTGCAGTCCCGCAAAATAAATAAATAAATAAATAAAATCGCAGATCACCTCCATTACCAGTAAAATAAAAATATAAATATATAAATAATAATAATGATATATTATAATTATGTTATAATATATTATATATTATAATAATATTATAATATAATATAAATATAAATAAAAGTCCCTAAATCTGTCCCGTAGTAGACCCTGTAGACGCTATAACCAATCAATATACGCTTGTTGGGATTTTTTTTTTTTTTACCAAGAATATGTAGAAGAATACATATTGACCTAAATTGATAAAGACATTTTTTTTGGATATGTATTATAGCAGTAAGTAAAAAAAAATATAGGTTTTTTTTCAAAATTGTCGGTCTTTTTTTGTTTATAGCGCAAAAAATAAAAATAATAAACATAAGTAAAAAAAAAAAAAAAAAGCGCAGAGGCGATCAAATCCTACCAAAAGAAATTTCCATTTGTGGTAAAAAAAAAAAAAAAAAAAAAGGGACATAAATTTTATTTGGGTACAGCATCGCACGACCGCGCAATTGTCAGTTAAAACAACGCAGTGCCGTATTGCAAAAAATGGCTTGGTCAGGAAGGGGGTAAAAACCTTCCGGAGCTGAAGTGGTTAAAATAGCTTTCACGACTTTTCACGGACCGATTTAGGATTTATTTTGACGGCTTTATACACCTATGTATTTTTTGGAATAATTATAGTACTTTTACGGCACAGTATATTATTGGAGTATCACTTTTCACTCATTTCTGTCGATCACAATGAGGAATGTACTTTTTTTGTTCAGCGCGGCACGTGTTGTTACATAAATAGTGTGAGGATTGGCTCAACCGGTGTAAAGGTTACCTCTATTGTGAAGGGACGACAGGTCTCCGATTCTACCTTTGATGCAAACAACAGATCCGCGGCTGATAATTACAACGCGTGAATTAACAGCAAAGCAGGTGAAATCGGATAACCCGCCTCACCTTACAGGAAACAGCCGAGAAGCCGGTTACTCAGGACTGTGACTCAATGGAGGAAGTGGTGGATTTTCCCAATACAATGGATTGTGTCATAGAGATACACAGGGAGGGGGGGGGGGGGGGGTAACGACACATAATGTGGACCCTGTGACTATATCTAGGCGTCAGTCGCATGTCTGTTCATTGACGACTAAATATGTTACGAAACGGATAAAACAAAAAGTTGGGAAGTCATAGGAATACTGACCAACAAAGTCAGATAGCAACGCTTTGTACCAGGAGGCAGCTGGAAGAACAAATTTAAAACATGGGATGTGTAATAAAATTACTTTATTTGCATTAGCCAGAGTTCAAATAATCACATTTCTAATGTATATCTGACCCCCTTTTGGGAGGTTTCTAGAGCAGGAAACACAACTTTCAGTCTCAACATTTGGAAACAAGGAAATGACATAACCGGTTCTGGGCCAAATAATATCAACGGTTACAATCTTTTTGTACCCGGATAGCATAATTATTTTTATATTAAAAAAAAAACAAAAAAACAAACACGTCCTCTATATATAAATGTAGTATTGTTATTACTGAGCATATAAGACGTATAGAAGATTTGTTCTACTATTATGTGGGATGAGTGCTTGGGCTAGGTTACGCCTTTGTATCAGTATTGGTTTCATTTTTTCCATTTTTTTTTCTCTTTGGCTTACCTGGACAAAAAAGTAATAATTTTCTAACGACGAATTATCAAAAAAAAAAAAAAAAAAAAAAAAAAAAAAAAATAGGATTTACACCCCATTCACACTTGCGCGACTTGTCATATAACTTTGGACATCAAAACCGCATGTACCCCAGATTTTCCAATGATAACCATTCATATAGATAAGACATAACACCTTCCCGCCCGGCCAATAGCAAGAATGACAGCTGGGTGGGGGCTACATTGTCCTGACTAGACGTCATAGGACGTCCTTCAGAACAAATAAAAAAAAACAAAAAAAAAAAACACGTACAAAAAGGCGGCGCTCGTTTAGTACATCTAAATATAAAATTATAAAATAATGTGAAAACAATGTGCAAAATCTGAATCTTACACTCAGAAAAACTAGACAAACCACTCCTAGCAAAACCCTTATAATAGGGATCTTGAAATTGGTAAAAATAATATAAAACAAAACAAATGTTAAGAACAACAGTCCCAAAAAAATGTGATTTTTTCCAAATAAGACGAATTGAAGCAGGTGATCCTAGGTTTGTGGTTGATAGTGGGTACTCCTTCACCATATCATTAGCATCACAGCCAACGTGAGCAGATATAGAAGCTGCTTACCAGATGTATCTGACTTCTTTAATTAAAAAGAAAGTCAAATAACGCATGTATGTGGAGCTCGGAGATGTGCAGGAAACCTCTTACTCAAAGTGTAGAGCAGGATATGCAAAAACAAACAATCAAGAAACTCCCCATAGCAGAATACTGTTTAATAAAAACATAAGAATAAAAAAGAAAAGCCAAATGGCTCCTTACAATTAAAAAGTGCCTACCCGGCACTGGGGCTGCTGGCTTGTCACACATAAAAAGGCTGGATGCCTTCCACCGGCCCTTCTCAGAGGTGGACGCGGCACAGGTCCAGCCTTTTTATGTGCGACAAGCCAGCAGCCCCAGTGCCGGGTAGGCACTTTTTAATTGTAAGGAGCCATTTGGCTTTTCTTTTTTATTCTTATGTTTTTATTAAACAGTATTCTGCTATGGGGAGTTTCTTGATTGTTTTTGCATATCCTGCTCTACACTTTGAGGAAGAGGTTTCCTGCACATCTCCGAGCTCCACATACATGCATTATCCTGCCAAAGCGTTATTTGACTTTCTTTTTAATTAAAGAAGTCAGATACATCTGGTAAGCAGCTTCTATATCTGCTCACGTTGGCTGTGATGCTAATGATATGGTGAAGGAGTACCCACTATCAAGCACAAACCTAGGATCACCTGCTTCAATTCGTCTTATTTGGAAAAAAATCACATTTTTTTGGGACTGTTGTTCTTAACATTTGCTTTATATTATTTTTACCAATTTCAAGATCCCTATTATAAGGGTTTTTGCTAGGAGTGGTTTGTCTAGCTTTTCTGAGTGTGTGATTCAGATTTTGCACATTGTTTTCACATTATTTTGTCATTTATATTTAGATGTACTAAAAGAGCGCCCCCTTTTTGCACGTTTTTTACCATCTAGGAGTGTAATTCACTTTTCAGGGGAGAAGCCCATTATTTATATTCACCTTCATAACTTAATTTTGCACTGGCGTGGAGCTTTTTTGTATGTACTTTGTCCTTCAGAACAAGCCGCTGTGCGCCCACCCCCCCCCCCCACCCCCAGGGCGCACAGCGATCAGTGGTTCGGTGTGTCATTTAGACACAGAGCCTCTCCAATCATGGTGAAGAGCCTATGACGTAGGCTCTTTACCGCGTGATCAGCGGTGTCCAACCACAGTGTAAATAGGAAGTGACGGTTATCGGCATTCCTCTACTCGCTTTGACAGAGCGTGAATAGAGGAGAGCCGATAAGCGGCTCTTCTGACGGGGGTGGGGGATAGGGGGGGCTGCACTGATAATAAGTACATTGATTATCAGTGCAGCCCCATCAGCGATGCCTGCCAGTGCCCCCCTGTGCCCCCTCATCAGTGCCACCCATTAGTGCCGATTATCTAAAAGGTTGCCTGTTAGTGCTGCCTATCAGTGCCCATCAGTGCACCATATCAGTGAAGGAGAAAAAATTACTTATTTATAAAATTTTGTAGCAGAAACTAATGATAAAACGATAAATCTCCCGCTCTACAAGACTCTGGTCCGGCCGCACCTGGAGTATGCCTTCCAGTTCTGGGCACCAGTCCTCAGGAAAGATGTACTGGAAATGGAGCGAGTACAAAGAAGGGCAACAAAGCTAATAAAGGGTCTGGAGGATCTTAGTTATGTGGAAAGGTTGCGAGCACTGAACTTATTCTCTCTGGAGAAGAGACGCTTGAGAGGGGATATGATTTCAATATACAAATACCGTACTGGTGACCCTACAATAGGGAGAAAACTTTTTCGCAGAAGAGAGTTTAACAAGACTCGTGGCCACTCATTAAAATTAGAAGAAAAGAGGTTTAACCTTAAACTACGTAGAGGGTTCATTACTGTAAGAGCGGCAAGGATGTGGAATTCCCTTCCACAGGCGGTGGTTTCAGCGGGGGCATCGATAGCTTCAAGAAACTATTAGATAATCACCTGAATGACCGCAACATACAGGGATATACAATGTAATACTGACATAAAATCACACACATGGGTTGGACTTGTGTTTTTAAACCTCATCTACTATGTAACTATGTAGCGCTTTATATTGTAAAGCGCTGCGTAAACTGTTGGCGCTATATAAATCCTGTATAATAATAATAATAAAACTTTTTTTTTTCAACCCCCCCCCCCCCCCCCAAATTTTTGGCCTTTTTTCATTTGCTTAGCAAAAAATAAAAAATAAAACTGTGGTGATTAAATATCACTAAAAGAAAGCTTTATCTGTCTCATAAAAATGATAAAAATGTAGTTTGGGTACAGTGTTGCATGACTGTGCAACTGTTATTCAAAGTGCGACAGCGCTGAAAGCTGCCAACTGGCCGGGGCAAGGAAGGGAGTGAAAGTGGCCGGTACTGAAGTGGTTAAAGACGCAGCAACTTCAAAAGTAGTTCCTGCCCTACTTTGGTTCCGACATTCGTGCAACTTGAGGGGTATAAACTTCTATACTTAGGCTCCATTTACACATTGTACGACGCCAAAGTTGCGCCGACTTTTGGAGTGCAACTTTGACAGGGCGCGACTTGGATACAACTTTGACCAATGCACTATATAACACTGAGGCACCATTCACACTTGTGCAACTTGTCATGTGACTTTGGACACTAAAGTCGCATGACAAGTTGCAACCTATGTTTTTCAATGACAACAGTTCAAATATGTGCGACCTAAAGTTGCAGCGACTTTAGAAAGGTTTCTGCACTACTTTGATGCAACTTTCATGCGAATTGAGTGCCACAGACTGCAATGTAAATCCTCAAAAGTCGCACCTGAATATTATACATGCAACAGTTGTCCATTATCATTGGTCAAAGCCAAAGTCGTATCCAAGTTGGACCCATCCAAACTTGCGTCAATGTTGCACTCCAAAGTTGCTTGACTTTGGAGTCGTACAAGTGTGAATGGAGCCTTAGGTACGACTTTCATGCAACTTTTGAAGGTTAGCATTGAAATCTGGCTCTCAAGTTGCATGAAAGTAGGACCACAGTAGAACATGAACTACTTGAAGTCGTTGCAGCTTTAAGTCGTACATATATGAATGGTTATCATTGGAAAACATGGGGTACGACTTGTCATGCAACTTTAAAGTCCAACATTGCATGACAAGTCGCACAAGCGTGAATAGAGCCTTAACCCTCAAAAAGCTGCATGTAAAAAACATTCAAGTACAATTTTCATGCAACGTGGTGCAACAGAGGGTCTGGCTTTGCAGAAGGGACAACAAGTCACATCCAGGTCGCACCCATCCAAAGTTGCATCAAAGTTGCACTCCAAAGACACCCGACTTTTGGAGTTGTACAAGTGTGACTGGAGTCATACCTGTGACTTGTCGTACCACTTTTGACATCAAAGTCTCAAGAGAAGTCGTACCCCATGTTTTACAATAATAAATATTCATATAGGTGCAACTTAACGTTGCAGCGACTTCAAAGTAGTTCATGCATAACTGTGGTCACACCTGAATGTTTTACATGCAACAGTGGATCCGACTGCAAAGGGACAGCGAGTCACACCCATCCAAAGTTGCACTTGGTCAATGGATAGATTTGGGTACAATCAGCCTGCCCATACATGGATCAGATTTTGAACAGTCCCTGCTGAACTGGCGGAATTTTCGATCCACGTATGGCTGGCTTTACCTGTACAGGTGGTAAAGGTGAACTAACCAGTTAGGGGGATTTCTTATTTCCTGTTGTTGAAGATAAAGGAGTTGGGAGCCTGGTCCCCACCCAGGTGCTCACCAAAACATCTTCAACATATTTTTGGATGATGGTACTACTTTTAAAAAGGTTTTCATTTACCTATTATTTCTGTTTGCAGAGGCCATTTCAAATGTTTTCATTATTTCCAGTTGTGTCATAAACAGGAAATGAATGGGAGGTGGATCTCCCCAATGAGAGATTGGCCAATACTATTTCATTTAAACATACTTCCAGGTTTGTGGATTATACTGGCCACTTCCTACTGTAGTAGGACCTAAAACCGCCCTTAAATATTCAAGATGTGGCCTGACAAGGATTTTAAACAATTAGCACATTGATAAAATTCACCTCAAGCTGATCGCTTTTAAATGTTTGTTAAAAAAATGGATTTAAAAGATTACAGGGTTGCTTTAATTAATTAGTCATGTGACACACAGTTACAATGATAATAGATTATGGAATCCGTCCAGCCCTGCCTTGGGGGCTTGCTAATTACAGAGACAGGAGCAAAAAAAAAAAAAGGGGGGGGGAGCAAACCTTCCCTTTATCCTAGTAAAGATCTGGTCTGGTCAACAATATGTGCTCAGTAAAGCCAGCCTATAGATGGGGGAAAATCTAACGATTTCCTTCCCTGCATGGTTGCAGGAAAGTAAACAGCATCATCTATGGCTTGCTTAACCGCTTCAGCCCCAGAAGATTTTACCCCCTTCCTGGCCAGAGCACTTTTTGCGATCCAGCACTGCGTCGCTTTAACGGACATTGCGCGGTCGTGCGACGTTGCACCCAAACAAAATTGATGTCCTTTTTTTTCCCCATAAACAGAGCTTTCTTTTGGTGGTATTTGATCACCACTGTGGTATTTATTTTTTGTGCTATAAACAAAAAAAAAAAAAAAAAAAAAAAAAAAATGCAATATTTTTTACTTTTTGCTATAATAAATATCCCCCAAAAATATATAAAAAAAACTATTTTTTTTCCCTCAGTTTAGGCCGATATGTATTCTTCGACATATTTTTGGTAAAAAAAAAAAAAAAAAAAAAAAAAATTAAATAAAACGTATATTGATTGGTTTGCGCAAAAGTCTACAAAATAGGGGATAGATTTATGGCATTTTTATTATGGTTTTTTTTTTTTTTACTGGTAATGGCGGCGATCTGCGATCTTTATCAGGACTGGGACATTATGGCGGACACGTCGGACAATTTTGACACATTTTTTGGGACCAGTGACATTTATACGGTGATCAGTGCTCTAAAAATCCATTGATTACTGTAAAAATGTCTCTGGAAGAAAAGGGGTTAACACTAGGGGGCGATCAAGGGGTTAACTGTGTTCCCTAGTGTGTGTTCCAACTTAAGGGGGAGGGGACTGTGTAGGGGTGATGACAGATCGCTATTCATACTCTGTATGAACAGACGATCAGTCTCTTCTCCCCTCAGAGAACCGGAAACTGTGTGTTTGCACACACAGATCCGGGTTCTCGGTGTGCCCCGAACGATCACGGAAGCCCGTCGGTGATCGCGACCGCCAGGCACTCTCATCAGCTCCGTGGGCGCCTCTAGTGGCCCAAATCAGGAAGCGACGCAACATGACGGCGATTCGCGCAGCCGAGCCATGTTGCCGCATGTCCCCCGCCGGCGCTCCTTGCTCCTCCCTCTCAAGCAATGCCCCCCAGAGAAAGCCGCTTGCCATGGGGGCACTGCTGCATGCTCGCACCAGAGCTGCTGCTCTATACGTCTATAAGACCCAATGAGCCGTGGCTCGGCCCCGTTCCCCGCTCTCTCCTCGTTGCTCACTGGTTGATGGGCTAATGGGCTCCCGCTGCTGTCTCAGCCAATGAGGAGGGGAGGAGGAAAGAAGATTGATGATGATTAAAGTCTTCTAGACAGGTAATGAAGCTTAAAGTGTATGTTTTTCCAACATTTCACATTCCTGATATGTGTCTCTGTTACCATGTACTTGTATTAAAAATCTCCTGTTCTCTTTGTATCGCTCAATACAATCTCCTGCGCTCGGGAGCTTGGTCAACAGAGTAGGTGGTGTAGCCAACCCTTTTACAAAAGTATATGGAACGTCGCAGGTCTTGCTGCCCTCCTCAGAACAATGGGTATCCTTAGAACTGAGACATACAAAGAGGAACGGAGGGCGCACCGACCTTGTGCATTACCAAAGATAACATTTATTTATAAAATATAACAAGAATTATACTCACAAACAAGCTTTAAAACAAGGCTTATACATGCTCCAGCAATTACGGGCAGTATCTCTAGATGCCTGCAACCTGGACCAGATATTTGGAGGAACCAAACGCGTTACGGGGGGGACCCTGTTCTTCAAAGCCACAGCAATGGTGGCTCTGAAGAAGAGGGTTCTCCCTCGTAATGTGTAAGCCGTTTGTGATGCCATCTGGTTCCTCCAAATATCTGGTCCAGGTTGCAGGCGTCTAGAGATGCTGCCCGTAATTGCTGGAGCATTTATAAGCCTTGTTTAAAGCTCGTTTGTGAGTATAATTCCTGTTATATTTTATAAATAAAATGTTATCTTTGGTAATGCACAAGGTCGGTGCGCCCTTTTCTCTTTGTATTGCTTCCTTTGTGTGAAATATCTGGTAATCCTGCCAGTCCCTCTGCTTTCCTGTTGCAAACAGGAAACACATCCATCACTGTGTGGTCAGTTTGTTTCTTTCCCCCTGCTGACACCCCCCCAACCCCCCAGCAGTGAAGCTTTCCACTATGATAATCACTGTGCTGCTGTTTCTCTGCCTCCTGCTGACACATTCCCCTGCATAGCTCTTCACTGGGAAGATCAGTGTTCTGCTATTTCTCTGCTCCTGCTGACACATTCCCCTGCATAGCTCGTTACTGGGAAGATCATGTACTACCGTTTCTCTGCCCCTTGCTGGCACATTCCCCTGCATAGTTCTTCACTGGGAAGATCAGTGTCCTGCTGTTTCTCTGCCCCCTGCTGACACATTCTCCTGCATAGCTCTTCACTGGGAAGATTAGTGTACTACTGTTTCTCTGCCCCTTGCTGGCACATTCCCCTGCATAGTTCTTCACTGGGAAGATCAGCGTTCTGCTGTTTGTCTGCCTCCTGCTGACACATTCCCCTGCATAGCTCTTTACTGGAAAGATTAGTGTACTGCTGTTTCTCTGCATTCTGCTGACATATTCCCCTGCATATCTCTTGACTGGGAAGAACAGAGCACTGCTGTTTCTCTGGTTTCTGCTGGCATCCCCCCCTGCACAGTTGCACACTATGAAGATCTGTGTACTGCTGTTTCTCTGCCTCCTGCCGACATGCCCCCCTTGCCCATTTGGTCACAGTATATTTATGCCGCTGCATTTTAGACTGGCCCTTAGGCTGCAGATACAGCGGCCAGGGGCGTACACGTGCCACGGCAGGAATTATAGTCCTTTTGGCAGGTGTAGTGCCCGATAATCACGACCCATTCAAGTGAACATGCAGTCCCCCCAGAACCATGTGAATTGTGTTACGGTAGTGTGGTGAACAAGGAGTTAGTTAATACCTCCTCACTGCCTCTCAAATGCTCTCTTCAGAGACAAGCATTCGTGAACGAGCCCCAATGCAGCTGCAAACAGAGATCATGTGATCACTTGTAAAAAAAGGTATTTACACAGAAACGATTTGCCTTGCATTCTATTTTAAACTGAATGGTTTTGTATCCCAAGGTGAAGGTTCACATATACTTTAAGAGCATGCTGCAGCTTTAAATGGTTATATATTGCAGGGAGATTAAGAGCAATTGGTTTCAACACAGGAGAGGACTTGTTACAGGTGTCACAAAAAAAAAAAAAGGGTAGAAAATAGAGCCAAGGCTTTGTTGTGGATCTGTCCACATGCCTGGACTGGCAGTTAGCTCAGCACTACAGTGACTGGGGAGGGGGCTGAGAGCACAGACTCACAGTCACCAGCTCTCTGCTATGAATCTGCAAAAAACCCCATACTTCTCATTTAAGAATGGAGATCTGCTTTAAAGTATTTGTAATTTTTTTTTTTTTTTTTTTTTAAACATGTCATACATACAGTACCCGCTCTGTGCAACAGAATTGCACAGAGCGGCCCTAAGGCCTCTTGTACCTGGAGCTTGAAAAAACTCAGTACAGCTTTTTTTCTTTTAACTGAGCTAAAATACAGTCCATTATTTCTTATGCGCCCATGTGCAGCCTATGCACACGGGCACATAAACAAAAGCTGTGCATTCTTCAGAAAAAAAAAAAAAAAAAAAATCTGCATTTTTGGTCAGCAATTTACGCCTTGTGGGCGATTGTGCAGAAATTTCCATTTACATATTGTGCAGAACAAAAACGTGAGAATAAGTTTTTGCACATGCATGCGAATTTGCGTTAAAGCATATGTGTGAAAATACATACATACAAAAAAAAAAAAAAAGTCTGAAAAGTAGATGCTCAAACCGGAGTATCGTGTGCAAGAGGCCTAAACCTCTTCTGGGGTCCTCCACCAGCACTCCTGCTCCTTCTCTTCTCTGAGTGTGCCACCATAGGAAGCCGCTTCTTATAATAGCACACCCGTGGCTCTATCCTGAACCGCGCTGCCTGAGTCCCCATAGACACAGACAGCGCGGCTTGGCCACACCCCCACTCTCTCAGCAAAGCTGCGAGAGTGGGGGAGAACCATTACAGACAGGCACAGTGCTGGAGAGAGAGAGAGAGAGAGAGAGAGAAGAGAGAGAGAGAGAGAGAGAGAGAGAGAGAGAGAGAGAGAGAGAGAGAGAGAGAGAGAGAGAGAGAGAGAGAGAGAGAGAGAGAGAGAGAGAGAGAGAGAGAGAGAGAGAGAGAGAGAGAGAGAGAGAGAGAGAGAGAGAGAGAGAGAGAGAGAGAGAGAGAGAGAGAGAGAGACTACAGACATAATGCAAGGAATGCTTTAAGGTAAATAATATTTAGGTTTTAGAACGTCTTTAACAGTTTCCATAGGGGGAATAGCCTCATATATTGCGACAGTTGATAAGGTGGTCAGAGAACAATTCCCTACCTGACAGCCCCAGTGGCAGAGCAGTTGAATTCAACGTTCCTCCAGCTGATCCACAACAGCCCCCCTGGAGATAAAATACCTGTGAATGAAAGACAAGCATTGTGTTATTTAGCATTTTTTACCGAGAATACCCATCCCAGTAAAATACGGCAAAGGTACAATGAACCCTTGTGATGTATACAGGGAAATGCCTGGTCTTCCAGTTTTCACCCAGGTAATGCTGGAGTGCACCAGTCCATGTCAGCAGCTTGGTTATCTGGGAACCCTTTTAGCTTACCTGTTTGTAATATAGTAGAGGAATCTCAAACACTCCCACTCTCTCACATACAGAAAGTCCGACATATGGAAGTATCAGCACTATGAGGTTTTTCAAAGCCATCAGATTCAAACCTGCCTTGGAAGTCTGATAAGTAACACAGCAAGCAGAAAGAGAGGAAGCTGCTAACCCTAAAAATGATATTCTCTTAGGTCGGCTAAATGTCCCATTGAAGTAGAATTCTAGGCTAAGCATAACTAATCTTAAAATGCTCCCTCCCCCTGATAACACCTATGCGGACTAACCAGTATAAGAAAGATGCACATACTTTATTTTCAGCCCACTCCGGTACAATCACGTGACCCCGTGTGTCAGCTGCAGGGGGAGAGGAGAAAGCGCTCAATGACGAATGGTAAAGCCTGCAGTGTGACGCCACCCATAGGCACATCTGTTGTGTGGGGGGGGGGGGGGGGGGTTTTCCCTCTTTCCCATCCAGCTGTCGCTGACTGCCACAGGGAGCTGGATCATGTGACCAGACTGGAGCAGGCTGAAAATAGGTACAGTGGGGCAAAAAAGGATTTAGTCAGCCACCAAATCGTGGAAAGTTCTCCACTTAAAAAGATGAGCGAGGCCTGTAATTGTCATCATAGGTATACCTCAACTATGAGAGACAAAATGTGCAAACAAATCCAGACAATCACATTGTCTGATTTTTGAAAGAATTTATTTGCAAATAAGGTGGAAAAAAAAAGTACTTGGTCAATATCAAAAGTTCATCTCAATACTTTGTTATATATCCTTTGTTGGCAATGACAGAGGTCAAACGTTTTCTGTAAGTCTTCACAAGGTTGTCACACACTGTTGCTGGTATGTTGGCCCATTCCTCCATGCAGATCTCCTCTAGAGCAGGGATGTTGTGGGGCTGTCGCTGGGTAACGCGGACTTTCAACTCCTCCAAAGGTTTTCTATGGGGTTGAGATCTGGAGACTGGCTAGGCCACTCCAGGACCTTGAAATGCCTCTTACGAAGTGATGTGTTCAAAACGTGCCATTTTGTAATGGCTTTCTTCTGGCCACTCTGCCATAAAGCCCAACTCTATGAGCGTACGGCTTATTGTCGTCCTATTACAGATACTCCAGTCCCAGCTGTGGAACTCTGCAGCTCCTCCTGGGTTATCTTAGGTCTCTGAGCTGCCTCTCTGATTAATGCCCTCCTTGCCCGGTCCGTGAGTTTTGGTGTGCGGCCGTCTCTTGGCAGGTTTGCTGTTGTGCCATGTTCTTTCCATTTGGTTATGATAGATTTGATGGTGCTCCTAGGGATCATCAAAGATTTGGATATTTTTTTATAACCTAACCCTGACTTGTACTTCTCAACAACATTGTCCCTTACTTGTTTGGAGAGTTCCTTGGTCTTCATGGCAGTGTTTTGGTTAGTGGTGCCTCTTGCTTAGGTGTTGCAGCCTCTGGGGCCTTTCAAAAAAGGTGTGTATATGTAATGACAGGTCATGTGACACTTAGATTGCACACAGGTGGACATCATTTCACTAAATTATGTGACTTCTGAAGGTAATTGGTTGCACCAGAGCTTTTTATGGAGTTCATACCAAAGGGGGTGAATACATACGCACATGAAAATTATCAGTTTTTTTATTTTGAAAAATAGTTTTATGTATATATTTTTCTAATTTTACTTCACCAACTTAGACTATTGTGTTCTGATCCATCACATATAACTCAGATTAAAAAAAATCATTGAACTAAAGGCTGTAATGTAACATAATAGGTAAAAAGCCAAGGGGGGTGAATACTGTTGCAAGGCACTATATGTAGGAGGATTTGTTTCATCTCTTTGTATCACCTGAGACCAATAATTTCACTGGACCGCCCCTAAAAGTTCATTGTATATTCTTGTAAAGAAAATATAGAAGCATCCCAGGGCATCTACCCCTTTTAATTTGTACTAAAAATCTTGATTTAAAAAAAAACAAAAAAACAAAAACCCTATTCTTGGCTCGAAGGGCTATTGCTCTTAGTGGAATCAGTCTGCTCCACCATCTAGCCGTCAATGGATTCAGATGGTGAATCAATACTGCCATATGAAAAAATTAATTTTTGGAGCATAGGGGTTGTCCCAGCAATATGATAAAGTGTGGAACATCTGTGTCCTCCACTCTTATGCCCCGTACACGCGGTTCAGAATTTCCGAAAATGTGTGATAGGACCTTGTTGTCGGAAATTCCGACCGTGTGTAGGCTCCATCACACATTTTCCATCGGATTTTCCGACACACAAAGTTTGAGAGCAGGCTATAAAATTTTCCGACAACAAAATCCGTTGTCGGAAATTCCGATCGTGTGTACACAAATCCGACGGACAAAGTGCCACGCATGCTCAGAATAAATAAAGAGATGAAAGCTATTGGCCACTGCCCCGTTTATAGTCCCGATGTACGATGTTTTACGTCACCGCGTTCAGAATGATCGGATTTTCCGACAACTTTGTGTGACCGTGTGTATGCAAACAAGTTGAGCCAACATCCGTCGGAAAAAATCCTAGGATTTTGTTGTCGGAATGTCCAAACAAAGTCCGACCATGTGTACGTGGCATTAACATTTCTAGTCTGTGAGCAACTTCTTCTCTATACTTAACGTGTGTGAGAATGGGGAAATAGGATCTTGTACTGGACAATGTAATAAACTAAATCAAATTACTTTGTACTTGTAGGCAATTGCTTTTTATTAGAACAGGACATTCAGGAATATACCACTGTGAACATGTACTCCTTGTGTATTTATGTGCCAAACACTGTAATTCTTTATGCTTATGTTGAGCGTGTTTGATGCAGTACTAATATGTTTTTGCATATTAGTCAATAAAAAGACCTAAAAATATAATAATAATAATAATATATTATATACCGTATATACTCAAGTATAAGCCGAGTTTTTCCAGGCACATTTTTTTTGTGCTGAAAATGCCCCCCTCGGCTTATACTCGAGTCAAGCACTTTCTGCAGCAGAGAATGCCATTTTCCGAACCGACTTTGGGGCCCCGTATCTCAGGGACCACTTGGTGCTAGGAAACCCAGCTTTGTTGTAGTGCTAGTTCCACTGGGTTGCACACCAAATTTGGGGTTTCCAGCCACCAGTGGCAGGGTTGATACAGGGCCCCAAGTCGGTCAACTGTGTCCATCTGCAGCAATGTCATTTCGGGACCCTTTGGGTCAGAGACCCCAAATTTTGGCTGCAGCTAGGGGGCCATCAAGGAACCCTAACTACCGAGTTTGAAGTTCGGGGGACCTATGGCTGCAATGGGCACAGTGAGGCTGCAAATGGGCACAGTCCGGCAGCAAATGGGCATTGTTGACCCTCTTTTCCACTTACAGTAGCTGCGCATTTCTCACCCTAGCTTATACTCGAGTCAATACGTTTTCCCAGTTTTTGTGGTAAAATTAGGTGCCTCGGCTTATATTCGGGTCGGCTTATACTCGAGTATATACGGTATTTATATTCTTAAAAAAAAAAAAAAAAAAAAAAAACATTAAACAAGAAAAAAAAAGGGGGAAATTTTTCTTGCTCGAGTACTTACTTGGCGAGCTCCAGCCTGTTGTTAATGGCCGCCCAGTGAAGGAGAGTGACATTTTCATTGTCTGGTTGCCGGACGTCGTAGCCAGCCTCTACTAGCTCTCTACAGCGATCAAACAGGCCGTGCCTAGAAGAACAAATGTTTAATACATTAATACAGATACGAGAGACCTGATCAAATGTTAAGGTGTCACCTAGTCAATTATGAAATGGCATAGCACTTTTGCCACTGGCTTCAACTGGATCCCTGTTATGAACTAGATCCTTCTGTGAATGGACCACATTCTGTGTCCACGAAAGAAAAGCCAACGTGTCCCACCACCTTCTAAACTCACTGATGGTTCACCCCCTGGAGCCTCCCGCCTGATTCAACCTTAGGAAGTGACCAGTTTATTTGAATATGGAATTTTCTTTATAGTTCTATAGAAGGCATGCATTATTTGAAGCAGCGCACATTCACTTTTTAAACACCCTATCCACGAGTGTCCTGTGTATAGTGTCTGCATGTCGCACTCCTTCTCCTCACTCCGGTATGGAGGAATTATGAGTGTCCTGTGTATGGTGTCTGCATGTCGCACTCCTTCTCCTCACTCCGGTATGGAGGAATTATGAGTGTTCTGTGTATGGTGTCTGCATGTCGTCCTCCTTCTCCTCACTCCGGTATGGAGGAATTATGAGTGTCCTGTGTATGGTGTCTGCATGTCGTCCTCCTTCTCCTCACTCCCGGTAATGGAGGAATTATGAGTGTCCTGTGTATGGTGTCTGCATGTCGTCCTCCTTCTCCTCACTCCGGTATGGAGGAATTAGGAGTGTCCTGTGTATGGTGTCTGCATGTCGTCCTCCTCCTCCTCACTCCGGTATGGAGGAATTATGAGTGTCCTGTGTATGGTGTCTGCATGTCGTCCTCCTTCTCCTCACTCCAGTATGGAGGAATTATGAGTGTCCTGTGTATGGTGTCTGCAGGTTGCACTCCTTCTCCTCACTCCGGTATGGAGGAATTATGAGTGTCCTGTGTATGGTGACTGCATGTCGTCCTCCTTCTCCTCACTCCGGTATGGAGGAATTATGAGTGTCCTGTGTATGGTGTCTGCATGTCGGCCTCCTTCTCCTCACTCCGGATGAGGAATTAGGAGTGTCCTGTGTATGGTGTCTGCATGTCGTCCTCCTCCTCCTCACTCCGGTATGGAGGAATTATGAGTGTCCTGTGTATGGTGTCTGCATGTCCGTCCTCCTTCCCTCACTCCAGTATGGAGGAATTATGAGTGTCCTGTGTATGGTGTCTGCATGTTTGCACTCCTTCTCCTCACTCCGGTATGGAGGATTATGAGTGTCCTGTGTATGGTGACTGCATGTCGTCCTCCTTCTCCTCACTCCGGTATGGAGGAATTATGAGTGTCCCTGTGTATGGTGTCTGCATGTCGCACTCCTTCTCCTCACTCCGGTATGGAGGAATTATGAGTGTCCTGTGTATGGTGTCTGCATGTCGCACTCCTTCTCCTCACTCCGGTATGGAGGAATTATGAGTGTCCTGTGTATGGTGTCTGCATGTCGTCCTCCTTCTCCTCACTCCGGTATGGAGGAATTAGGAGTGTCCTGTGTATGGTGTCTGCATGTCGTCCTCCTTCTCCTCACTCCGGTATGGAGGAATTATGAGTGTCCTGTGTATGGTGTCTGCATGTTGCACTCCTTCTCCCTCACTCCAGTATGGAGGAATTATGAGTGTCCTGTGTATGGTGTCTGCATTCGCACTCCTTCTCCTCACTCGGTATGGAGGAATTATGAGTGTCCTGTGTATGGTGTCTGCATGTCGCACTCCTTCTCCTCACTCCGGTATGGAGGAATTATGAGTGTCCCTATGTATGGTGTCTGCATGTTGCACTCCTTTCTCCTCACTCCGGTATGGAGGAATTATGAGTGTCCTGTGTATGGTGTCTGCATGTCGCACTCCTTCTCCTCACTCCGGTATGGAGGAATTATGAGTGTCCTGTGTATGGTGTCTGCATGTCGCACTCCTTCTCCTCACTCCGGTATGGAGGAATTATGAGTGTCCTATGTATGGTGTCTGCATGTTGCACTCCTTCTCCTCACTCCAGTATGGAGGAATTATGAGTGTCCTGTGTATGGTGTCTGCATGTTGCACTCCTTCTCCTCACTCCGGTATGGAGGAATTATGAGTGTCCTGTGTATGGTGTCTGCATGTCGCACTCCTTCTCCTCACTCCGGTATGGAGGAATTATGAGTGTCCTGTGTATGTGTCTGCATGTCGCACTCCTTCTCCTCACTCCGGTATGGAGGAATTATGAGTGTCCTGTGTATGGTGTCTGCATGTCGCACTCCTTCTCCTCACTCGGTAGGGAGGAATTATGAGTGTCCTATGTATGGTGTCTGCATGTCGCACACCTTCTGTTCACTCTGGTATGGAGGAATTATGAGAACAGACTGACAAAGGGCAATCTGAATCATCGCTGTAAAATAAACAGCAGTGTGTACACATTGATATAATAACGCTCTGCTGAATGCTGGGGAATAAGAGTTCTGAAATTATCCGACATATACAAATAAAGAATGCGGAGGAACAAAGAAGCAGAATAGAGAGGAAAACCATTAACATAAAAGGATTAAAAAAAAAAAAAAAAAAGGGAAGGAAGATGGAGAGAAAAAAAAAAAGAAAGCAAAAAAATAAAATAAACAGAGATGGAGAGAAAGATAGAATGATGAAGGGAAGTAGAGGGAGATGGACAGAGGAGGAGAGAGCAGGAAGTGGAAGCCTGGTGAGAAGAAGGGGAAGAGGAGAAAGATGAAGAGGGGAAAGTGTAGGCCAGAGAGAGGATTAGGAAGAGAGAGAAATAGGGAGCAGAGGGCAAGCGCGAGAGCGAGCAACCAGAGGCGAGAGCGAGCAACAGAGGGCGAGAGCGAGCAACAGAGGGCGAGAGCGAGCAACAGAGGGCAAGCGCGAGAGCAAGCGCGAGAGCGAGCAAGAGAGAGAGCAAGCGCGAGAGCGAGCAAGAGAGCAAGCGCGAGCAAGAGAGAGAGCAAGCGCGAGCAAGAGAGAGCAAGCGCGAGCAAGAGAGAGAGCGAGAGCGAGCAAGAGAGAGAGCAAGCGCGAGCAAGAGAGAGAGCGAGCGAGAGCGAGCAAGAGAGAGAGCGAGCGAGAGCGAGCAGAGAGAGAGAGCGGCGCGCGCGAGCGAGAGCGAGCAAGAGAGAGCAAGCGCGAGAGTAAGCAAGGGAGAGCAAGTGCGAGAGGAGCAAGAGAGAGCGAGCAAGAGCGAGCAAGAGAGAGAGCAAGCGCGAGAGCGGGCAAGAGAGAGAGCGAGCGAGCGCGAGCGAGAGCGAGCAAGAGAGAGCAAGCGCGAGAGCAAGCAAGGAGAGCAAGTGCTGAGAGTGAGCAAGAGAGAGAGCGAGCGAGAGCGAGCAAGAGAGAGAGCGAGCGAGAGCGAGCAAGGAGAGAGAGCGAGCGAGCGCGAGCGAGAGCGAGCAAGCGCGAGAGTAAGCAAGGGAGAGCAAGTGCGAGAGTGAGCAAGAGAGAGAGCGAGCAAGAGCGAGCAAGAGAGAGAGCAAGCGCGAGAGCGAGCAAGAGAGCGAGCAAGAGAGAGAGCGAGCGCGAGCAAGAGAGAGAGCGAGCGCGAGCAAGAGAGAGAGCGAGAGCGAGCAAGAGAGAGAGCGAGAGCGAGCAAGAGAGAGAGCGAGAGCGAGCAAGAGAGAGAGCGAGCGAGAGCGAGCAAGAGAGAGAGCGAGCCAGAGAGAGAGCGAGCAAGAGAGGAGAGCGAGCGAGAGCGAGCAAGAGAGAGAGCGAGCAAGAGAGAGAGCGAGCAAGAGAGAGCGAGCAAGAGAGAGCAAGCGCGAGAGTAAGCAAGGGAGAGCAAGTGCGAGAGTGAGCAGAGAGAGAGCGAGCAAGAGAGTGAGCTACAGGGGGCAAGAGTGTGAGCGAGCAACAGGGGGGCAAGAGTGTGAGCGAGCAACAGGGGGGCAAGAGTGTGAGCGAGCAACAGGGGGGCAAGAGTGTGAGCGAGCAACAGGGGGGCAAGAGTGTGAGCGAGCAACAGGGGGGCAGAGTGTGAGCGAGCAACAGGGGGCAAGAGTGTGAGCGAGCAACAGGGGGGCAAGAGTGTGAGCGAGCAACAGGGGGGCAAGAGTGTGAGCGAGCAACAGGGGGGCAAGAGTGTGAGCGAGCAACAGGGGGGCAAGAGTGTGAGCGAGCAACAGGGGGGCAAGAGTGTGAGCGAGCAACAGGGGGGCAAGAGTGTGAGCGAGCAACAGGGGGGCAAGAGTGTGAGCGAGCAACAGGGGGGCAAGAGTGTGAGCGAGCAACAGGGGGGCAAGAGTGTGAGCGAGCAACAGGGGGGCAAGAGTGTGAGCGAGCAACAGGGGGGCAAGAGTGTGAGCGAGCAACAGGGGGGCAAGAGTGTGAGCGAGCAACAGGGGGGCAAGAGTGTGAGCGAGCAACAGGGGGGCAAGAGTGTGAGCGAGCAACAGGGGGGCCAAGAGTGTGAGCGAGCAACAGGGGGGCAAGAGTGTGAGCGAGCAACAGGGGGGCAAGAGTGTGAGCGAGCAACAGGGGGCAAGAGTGTGAGCGAGCAACAGGGGGCAAGAGTGTGAGCGAGCAACAGGGGGGCAAGAGTGTGAGCGAGCAACAGGGGGGCAAGAGTGTGAGCGAGCAACAGGGGGGCAAGAGTGTGAGCGAGCAACAGGGGGGCAAGAGTGTGAGCGAGCAACAGGGGGGCAAGAGTGTGAGCGAGCAACAGGGGGGCAAGAGTGTGAGCGAGCAACAGGGGGGCAAGAGTGTGAGCGAGCAACAGGGGGGCAAGAGTGTGAGCGAGCAACAGGGGGGCAAGAGTGTGAGCGAGCAACAGGGGGGCAAGAGTGTGAGCGAGCAACAGGGGGGCAAGAGTGTGAGCGAGCAACAGGGGGGCAAGAGTGTGAGCGAGCAACAGGGGGGCAAGAGTGTGAGCGAGCAACAGGGGGGCAAGAGTGTGAGCGAGCAACAGGGGGGCAAGAGTGTGAGCGAGCAACAGGGGGGCAAGAGTGTGAGCGAGCAACAGGGGGGCAAGAGTGTGAGCGAGCAACAGGGGGGCAAGAGTGTGAGCGAGCTACAGAGTGTGAGGAAGTGAGAGGGAGCACGAGGAAGTGAGAGGGAGCACGAGCAAGAGAGAGTGCGAACTCCACCCAAATTTGGGTGAGCCGGTACTCCGTTCACCTGATTGAACCAGTGAGACTTACAGACAACAGGACCCTGCCACCTTATTTCCTTTTTCTTAGAGTAAGAGAGAGAGCGGGACATCGAGCAAAATGGAGAGCGTGCAAGTGAGAGAGCAACCAAGAGAAAACATGAGGGGGGGGGGGGAGAAGAGTGGAAGAGAAACGAGAGGAAGATTAGAGAAAGAGATGGGGGGGGGGGGGGAGCAGAGTGAGCCTTGTACACCACTATAAGTCCCCCCCTCCCCCGGCGTGGTTCCATTACTCACTGTGTGGCTTTGACAATATCCCAGTTGCTGTAGTCCTCCAGCACCGGCGGGTTGGCCGTCTCCTGGTCTGGTTGTCCTCCATGTTGGTGGTGGTGCCCATGTTGGTGCCCATGGGGATGCTTACACTTAGGACACAGAGAGAGAAGACAATGAAGTCATAAAGTAGAAGTGACCGCCCTGACATGGATGATGATGGTCACAGTTGCTTGTGCTCACAACCGAACCATCAAGCCATCCAATGGCTGGTGTCATTACTGATCACATGTGCATCACCGTGGCAACTGCAGATCAGATAGAGGCCAAGATGGCGGCTTCCATTGGCTGTAATCATTATTATTATTATATAGGATTTATATCACACCAACAGTTTACGAAGCGCTGTACAATGTAGGGGGGGGGGGAGAAGTACAATTACACTAGTGGATTGAGTTCCACTTTAAATATAAAAGGGAGGAAGAGTTCTCCTTTAAGCCCATCCTGAGCAGAAGGACTACAAGTCCCAGCACAGCCATGCAGAATATTTTAGAGAGGGGGGGGGGGTCACCAGTCCAGGTGTAGCACAGAGCTCCCCCCCCCCCCCCTCTTATGTGGGGCTCCTCCATCCCTAAATCCTGCCTATTGGGGCGAGGCCTGAGTTAAATAAAAAAACAATAATCCGCTGGCCACTTACCGGGGAGCTCATGGTGACCCCGCTCCGTCTCCAGCCGCTTCCCTGTGTTACCACGAGCACACACTTCCTGGTTACCAGGTACAGCGCTCATCTGATTGGCGGAGCGCTCTCCAAGTCCCACCCGCTCACTTCGCCCTGTCACTCAACGCGGAAGGACCAATGGGAGCGAGGCGGGGCAAGGGGGGTGTGTCCGGTGTTTCGTCAGATTCGGCGACCTGACACATTCTTGTCTGCTGAGGCGCAGAGTGGGCGGGAAAACTGCTCTGACTGGAAATAGATGTTGGAGAAGAGGAGGGAGGGGGAGGTGCAGGGAGGGTGTACTGGGGGTAATAAACATTCCACACACCTGACATTGGGGTGAAGTAATCCCAACACTACTTGTCTGCCGGACACTGTCACCCCCTTCCTGCCCAGGCCAATATTCAACGTATTCTCACTTTGAATGATTGTGCGGCTATTCAGTGCCCACCAGTGCTGCCAATAACTTGTGCTGTCTATCAGTGCCCATCCGTGATGCTAATCAGTGCCCACCAGTGCTGCCTATCACTGCCCACCAGTGCTGACAATCAGTGCTCACCAGTGCTGCCTATCACTGCCAGTCAGTGCTGCCTATCACTGCCAATCAGTGCTGCCAATCAGTGCCCATCAGTTCTGCCTATCACTGCCAATCAGTGCCCACCAGTGCTGCATATCACTGCCCATCAGTGCCCACCAGTGCTGCCTATCAGTGCCCATCAGTGCTGACAATCAGTGCTCACCAGTGCTGCCAATCAGTGCCCACCAGTGCTGTCTATCAGTGCCCATCCGTGCTGCCAATCAGTGCCCATCAGTGATGCAAATCAGTGCCCACCAGTGCTGCCCATCAGTGCTGCCAAACAGTGCCCAGTGCCCACCAGTGCTGCCTATCAGTAGCCATCCGTGCTGCCAATCAGTGCCCATCAGTGCTGCCTATCACTGCCCACCAATGCTGCCAATCACTGCCCATCAGTACTGCCAATCACTGCCCACCAGTGCTGCCAATCACTGCCCACCAGTGCTGCCTATCAGTGCTCACCAGTGCTGCCTATCACTGCCCACCAGTGCTGCCTATCAGTGCCCATCAGTGCTGCCAATCAGTGCCCACCAGTGCTGCCTATCACTGCCCATCAGTGCTGCCAATCAGTGCCCACGAGTGCTGCCTATCACTGCCCACCAGTGCTTCCTATCAGTGCCCATCAGTGCTGCCAATCAGTGCCCACCAGTGCTGCCTATCACTGCCTATCAGTGTTGCCAATCAGTGCCCATCAGTGCCGTCAATCAGTGCTGCCAATCAGGGCGTTTAACCATTGTCACTGTATATGTATTTCTAATCAGATAAAGATTTCATAAACAGGAGCACCAGTCACTTTATATGCTATTTACATTAATTACTCCCTTTTGGAGTCACCGTTCACTTAATGTACTAATTATGTTTATCTGAATATGGATTTATCAGTGAAGTTTTATATACACGTTTTTTAATAAGACATGTATTATTTAAAGCAGCGCCACATCCACCTTTTAAGCACCCTATTCATTTTTGACCCTACTTCGGTATCTAGTCAGAGTGGAGGCAGCAATTACACACACACACCAATAAAAATCTGTCCATAGCGCGGAATCACCTCACACTCTATGATGCTTTAATTACTTCTAAGACTATGTATTTGATTTTATCTGTTATTGGTTTTAATATCGGACATCTGTATTAATAAAGAAAATGCGGGGGGGATGGCATAAACAGACACGCTGATTGAGCGCGCCGCGATCCCCGGGCTCCAGCAAGACGGGCAGCGGTAGCACGGCGGGCTCCTGACCGACAGAGGCATGTCCACACACGCCGCCGCACAGCTGCACATCCGCTTGGCGTTGGAAAGAGCCAGGTAAACGGGACCAGAGCCTACCTCACAGCGCAGAGCGTGGACCCCGGGTGTACGGCAAAGAGGATGGCGGTCCTGGAGGGAAATAAGCACGGCTCCCCTGACCTGAAGGGAGGACCGAGGATGACCGGACACGATTCCCCCGCACAGGGCCGAGGAGCGGCTGGCTTTGGGAGGGGTAACATAAGACCCGGTCGTGGCCATTCACCCTTAAGACCCCTTTCACACTGGAGCGTTTTGCAGGCGCTATAGTGTTAAAAATAGCGTCTGCAAACCGCCCTAAAACAGCAGCTCCATTCACTCCAGTGTGAAAGCCCGAGGGCTTTCACACTGGAGCGGTGCGCTGACAGGGCGTCAAAAAAAGTTCTCCCAGCAGCTTCTTTGGAGCGGTGAACTCACCGCTCCTCCACCGCTGCTCCCTATTGAAATCAATGGGGCAGCACTGCGATACTGCCGGCAAAATGCCGCTCCATCTGCGTTTTGCAGGCGGATTCAACCCCTGGTGGGGGGTTAAAACCGCCCCGCTAGCGGCTGAATTATTCACAATGAGATCCAAAAAAGACCACTCGTTTACATTACTCATGTATAATCAGACATGTGATACCCAACGCGTTTCAAGGTCATTATTATTCGTCAGGAGCGAGTGGTATGAGTATAACATGGTATCTACAATTCATAAGGGAAAACAATAAGTAAAAAATGTACAGCATACGTAATATTAAACAAAATTATTATTTCCAGACAAGCAATATACTGTATTTATTGGCGTTTTTTCACTTTTTCACCCTGAAAATAGAACTTTGTATTAAAGAGGCCGCCGAGTAAACAGGAGATTCTCGCTGTATTTAATCTGACAGCTCTTGTCCCGCCCCCCTCCCTGTCCCCTCCGAGGCAGCAGTAATCTGAGGTGAGGCTGCAGATGGGCACTGATCAGGCTGCATTAACGGCAATGGTGAGGCTGCATATGGGCATTGATCAAGCTGCAATGATGGGCAATTGTGAGGTTGGAGATGGGCATTGATCAGGCTGCATTCATGGCAATGGTGAGGCTGCATATGGGCATTGATCAAGCTGCAATGATGGGCAATTGTGAGGTTGGAGATGGGCATTGATCAGGCTGCATTCATGGCAATGGTGAGGCTGCATATGGGCATTGATCAAGCTGCAATGATGGGCAATTGTGAGGTTGGAGATGGGCATTGATCAGGCTGCATTCATGGCAATTGTGAGGCTGCAGATGGACATTGATCAAGCTGCATTGATGGGCAATTGTGAGGCTGCAGATGGGCATTGATCAAGCTGCATTGATGGGCAATTGTGAGGCTGCAGATGGACATTGATCAAGCTGCATTGATGGGCAATTGTGAGGCTGCAGATGGACATTGATCAAGCTGCATTGATGGGCAATTGTGAGGCTGCAGATGGACATTGATGGGCACTGACCCTTATTTTGCTTCAAAGTTCTTTTTTTTAAATTTAGTTTTTTTTCCTGAAACTTCCCTCCTAAAATGAAGGTGCATGTTATATGCCGATGAATACGGTATATATTTTATAAATACATCAATCTACTAACCGTATAGAGACAGATGTCTTGATATAATACATCTAGGATTGTGTATGGATAAAAGAGGGAGAAAGAACGAGGAAAACATGGAAATATGGCTATGCTGGCCTCACAGTGCCCAAGGAAGACACGGACGGACGTGGCCAACCCAGGGACGGCACAGAAAGGGGGGGTAACAGAAAGGGGGGAGGAGCCCGACCCAGGAAGCCAGCCAGTCCACACCAAAGCGGAGATGTTGTAAATATGGCAATAAGTACATAGATAAATTAATAGATGATAGTGTATGCATATATGAATGACATGCATATACAAGATTTGTGTACGTCCCACAGCCAGGGCCGTTTTTAAGGCAGGGCAAAAGGGGCAGCTGCCCTGGGCCTGTCATTGTTGTGGGTCCCAAAGCAGCTGCCTCATACTTGACAACTATCCTGGTTTAAATTCCCTCGTCCCTTTAGTCCCGTGCTGTGTCCCCATATCTCAGTGTGAAGTGCTGCTACTAATGCTGCCCAGCTCTGCCCTATTGTTGTGTAAAGATGACTCACTAGCAGACCCTGTGTTTACATGTAAATTGCCGTCATTCATATGTAAATAGTGGCGGCATTCATATGTAAATAACAGCGGCCGATGGCATTGATATGTATATCATGTCCCCCTGAGGTCATATCCACAGTAATCTCTAGCAACCAATCAACAAGCAGAAATCATGTGCTGTAACCAGTGGCGTAGCGTGGGTTGTCAGCACCCGGGGCAAGGCAAGTAATTTGCACCCCCCCACTAACCTGCGGACTTTTATCACTCCCTGAGTCCCTTCAAATACAATAGTACTGACCTACCTGATTCCTATACTGACCATTACACGCTACACTGACCACTATACTATACTGTCCACTACACTAAGAACTACACTGACCACTATGCTGTCCACTACACTGACCACTACACTACACTGACCACTATACTGACCACTACACTGAGAACTACACTGTCCACTACACTATACTGACCACTATACTACACTGAGAAATACACTACAGTGACCATTACACTGTCCGCTACACTACACTGACCACTACACTAACCACTATACTGTCCACTATACTGACCACTACACTGAGAACTACACTACACTGACCACTATACTGTCCACTACACTACACTGACCACTATACTACACTGTCTACTACACTACACTGACCACTATACAGACCACAATACTACACTGACCACTACACTACACTGACCACTACACTATACTGACCACAATACTACACTGTCCACTACACTACACTGACCACTACACTACACTGACCACTACACTGTCCACTACACTACACTGACCACTATACAGACCACAATACTACACTGACCACTACACTACACTGTCCACTATACTACACTGACCACTACATTATACTGACCACTACACTATACTGACCACAATACTACACTGTCCACTACACTACACTGACCACTACACTACACTGACCACTACACTGTCCACTACACTATACTGACTACAATACTACACTGTCCACTACACTATACTGACCACTACACTGTCCACTATACTACACTCACCACTACACTATACAGACCACAATACTACACAGACCACTACACTATACTGACTACAATACTACACAGACCACTACACTATACTGACTACAATACTACACTGTCCACTACACTATACTGACCACTACACTGTCCACTATACTACACTATACAGACCACAATACTACACTGACCCCTACACTATACAGACTACAACACTACACTGTCCACTACACTACACTGACCACAATACTACACAGACTACAATACTACACTGTCCACTATACTACACTACACTGTCCACTACACTACACTGACCACTACACTGTCCACTACACTACACTGTCCACTATACTACACTGTCTACTACACTACACTGTCCACTACACTACACTGACTACTACACTGTCCACTACACTACACTGTCCACTACACTACACTGACCACTACACTACACTGTCCACTACACTACACTGTCCACTACACTATCCACTACACTACACTGACTACTACACTGTCCACTACACTACACTGACCACTACACTACACTGTCCACTACACTACACTGTCCACTACACCGACCACTACACTATACTGACCACTACATTATACTGACCACTACACTACACTGACCACTACACTGTCCACTACACTGACCACTACACTGTCCACTACACTACACTGACCACTACACTACACTGTCCACTACACCAACCACTACACTGACCACTACACTATACTGACCACTACACTGTCCACTACACTACACTGTCCACTACACTGTCCACTACACTGTCCACTACACTACACTGACCACTACACTACACTACACTGTCCACTACACTACACTGTCCACTACACCGACCACTACACTACACTGACCACTACACTATACTGACCACTACACTGTCCACTACACTACATTGACCACTACACTACACTGTCCACTACACTACACTGTCCACTACACTACACTGACCACTACACTACACTGACCACTACACTACACTGACCACTATACTACACTGTCCACTACACTACACACTATACTGTCCTGCCTAATCTTCCTATACTGACACTACATATATGGCGCCTGTCTCTTCTCTCCCCCCCGCCCCCCCTCCTCACCTTCTTGTCTTGCATCGGTCTGGAGGATAGGAGGAGGAGGAGAAGACAGCGGCCCCGGCGGCTCACACTCTCCAGTGCTTGTCTCCCCTGCGCTCCGGCCGCCATATTCAGTGTTTCCCGGCGCACTGTGATTGGGCTTATGGGGGTCATGTGCGGAGGCGGGACTTCAGGAGCAACCATGATCGCGGATAGGCCAGCCCCACGCCGCACATGACCCCCATACGCCCAATAACAGGGCGCCAAACACTGGACGTGGCGGCGGAGCGCGGGGGACACAGGAAATGAAATTAGGAGGAGGCAGCCAGTAGTGACACTACTGACACGAAATTGCGCCCCCTTAAATGTCGCGCCCGGGGCCACGGCACCCCCCGCACCCCCCACGCTACGCCACTGGCTGTAACCTCTAGCAACTAATCAGTGAGCCGTAATGTGTGCTGTAACCTCTAGCAACCAGTCAATGAGCGGTAATGATACACTGTAACCTCTGGCAACAAATCGCATTAGCTGCCTGATCTGATTCAGTAAACTGATTTTGAGTCTAGCTGATATTTATTGTATGTCTCAGAGCAGGTGGAGAGCAAACTGCATGGGGGATGGGGGCCCAAGAAAAGTTTTGCCCAGGGTCCAATCAATATTAAAGACGGCCCTGCCCACAGCCACCCCAAAACCAGAGAAGGAAAGGGGGACAAAAAGAGAAAGAAGAAAAAAGAAAGAAAAGGGGAATCGGAGAGGAAAAGAAAAAGGGAGAGAAAGAAAGGAAAAAGGAAAAAGAAAGAAAAAACAGAAAATGAATACTCTGGTATTAAACCTGAACCCACCTTACTTAGTGGATATACGGCATAGAAACTGGAAAAAATCCCAGAAAGAGATAATAGGGAGAGACGGGGAACCAGAAGGCCAAGGGATAAAATATTGTCGCAGGATTATCTTATCTACACAAAAAAAAAGGTGAAAGGAGGTGGAAGGAACCCAAGGAGGGGGTAGCTGAATCCATGAAAGTGTGTGTCTGGGAGGGAGAAGTGGTACTACAAAGCCCAGCAGTGAACTTGCACAGACCAGCAGAGGAATTGAGATCAAATCAGGGACAGCCTCTACAGGGAAGGTGCAGTATGCCAACTCTTTGAATTGTGACCCTAATACTGAACCCATTATATCTCAACCAGAGTTTATAGTGGATTGGGATTTAAGAGAACATTTAAGAACACTCCCAACAAAGAATGATTTTCAGTTACTTATAACTGCTGTTGAAACATCATGTAAACGGGCTGTGGAGGGGTTAAGGGAGGATATAGGACCATAGTTGCCAACATTGTAAAAAAAATTTTCGGGACACTTTTTTGGCTGTAGTCACACTATAATTGGGGGGGGGGGGGGCATGTGTTTGTAGGCGTGTCATAGGAAAAAGAAAAAATGCGGCACGCTTTGCACGCCGCACAAAACAATGGGCGTGGTTTACGTGAAATTGTGGGCGTGGCTTACATGGGCGTGGTTTAAATGGGATGTGGTTAGAGTCTGAGATGAATGAGGGATGGAGAAGGAAAGGGGGAAAGGGGGGTAGAGGGAGAGGGATGGAGGGACAGCAGGCCCAGATCCTACACCACAATAGCAATGTGTATTCCAGAGTTAAACAATCAGCAGATAAAGATACTCCAAACACCTGGTGTTGGCGTTTCAATCATCCCGGCACATGGTTGTTATGGTGTCAGGATGATTGAAGCGCATTATTTCTATTATTACATTGTAATATAAAATTAAATCATTCAACTCACCATAATGCAGAATCAGTGGGACCACTGAGCGTGTCACCTGCCACGTCGCCTGCCACCAGATGCCATCAGGTTCCCCCAGCAGAGTCCATCCTTACATCAGGGGCCCCCAGCAGAGTCCGCCCTTACATCAGGTGTCCCCAGCAGAGTCCGTCCTGACATCAGGTGCCCCAGCAGAGTGCCTCCTTCCATCAGGCATTCCCAGCGGAGTGCCTCCTTACATCATGTGTCCCCAGGACAGTACCTCTTACATCAGGTATCCCCAATGGAGTGGCTCTTACATCAGGTGTCCCCAGTAAAGTACCTCTTACATCAGGTGTCCCCAGCTGAGTGCCTCTTACATCAGGTGTCCCCAGCGGAGTGCCTCTTACATCAGGTGTCCCCAGCGGAGTGCCTCAAATCAGTGCCCCCAGCGGAGTGTTGTCTTAAGATGGAGTGTTGGCTGCAGTCTAGCTATATCTCCTCAAGAGTGGTGACAAGGGGAGAGAGGTGTGTGGGTGGAGGCATGGTGACTTGGGGTGTTACAGGCTGACTTGGAGAAGGGTGGAGGCATGGTGGTGATTTGGGTGTGCAGGCATGATGGTGACCTGGGGGGTGCAGGCATGGTGGTGACTAGGCCGGAGGGGGTGCAGGCATGGTGGTGACTAGGCCGGAGGGGGTGCAGGCATGGTGATGACTTGGGGGAGGGGGTGCAGGCATGGGGGCTGCAGGTATGGTGGTGATATGGGGGGAGGGGGTGCAGGTATAATGGCGACATGGGGGGAACAGGTATGGTGATGACATGGGGGAGGGGGCTGCAGGTATGGTGGTGATATGGGGGGAGGGGGTTGCAGGTTATGGTGGTGACACGGGGGAGAGGGGGGAAGCAGGTATGGTGGTGACACGGGGGGAGGGGGGAAGCAGGTATGGTGGTAAATCGGGGGGGAGCAGGTATGGTGGTGACACGGGGGGAGGGGGGAAGCAGGTATGGTGGTGACACGGGGGGAGCAGGTATGGTGGTGACACGGGGGGGAGGGGGGAAGCAGGTATGGTGGTGACACGGGGGGGGGGAGCCGATATGGTGGTGACACGGGGGGATGGGGAAGCAGGTATGGTGGTGACACGGGGGGAGCAGGTACGGTGGTGACACGGGGGAGGCAGGAAACAGGTATGGTGGTGACATGGGGGGACGAGGTGCAAGGGGGAGCCAAGACCATCAGTGCACTGTCCCCAGCCAGCGGAGCCACAGTCCATCCATTAGTGTGACTGTGTCCCTGCTCATCGCAAGGGGGGAGCCAGGACCATCAGTGCACTGTCCCCAGCCAGCGAGCCCCGGTCCTTCAATGAGTGGTGCTCGTCAGACACTTTCACACACAGGGCAGAGCGGAGGGTTGGCGGCGGCGGCGACTGAACATTTCCTTGTGTTCAGTGGAGAGCGAGGAGGGGTCGCCAATCCCTGTAGCCAATAGGCTTCAGTGTACAATAGAATTTTCTATTTGTACACTGAAGAGAGAAGCCGATTGGCTGCCCCTCTCCCCTGCACTGAACACAAGGGGACAATTGGGACACAGAGTGGAAGAAATGGAGATGGGTCAGGAGGATAACTAGACAGGCAGTGGTTGATATTCAAGATATGACAAAAAATCATGAAGAAGTGTTGAACTCTCTGTTGGATCAGATGGATAATCATGAAAATAGAGACCGTAGGCAGAATATATGTATAAGGGGCCTGCCTGGGATAAAACAACACACTGAACTGCTTCCAAAAGTGATCAGTCTATTCCAGTCAATTCTGGGGACATCTGTACCGGATAAGATTGAAATTGACAGAGTGCACCGTGTCCTTCTCCCAACCCCCCAAAATACAGAGAGACCAAGAGATGTCATTTGTAAAATGCACAGATAGATATCCAGTAAAAGAAGCCATTATGAATACAGTCCGCAATAAACCCACGATTGATTTTGAGGTTGCACAAATAGCTTTGTTTCCAGATCTATCACATAGAACACTTATGCAAACGAAGAATGAGTAAACCTCTGCTGGAAGCCCTACGGGCAGTTGATGTCAAATATCGTTTAGGGTTATAGCAACACGGAATGGGAAAACAGCAAACACTTCAAAATAAAGATGACCTACAGCATTTCATAGAAGTGCTGGAGCTCCCTCAAGTGGACTTTCCAGATTGAAGATCGAATAACTGTAATGCCGTGTACACACAAGCGGAATTTCCGACAGAAAGAGTCCGATGGGAGCTCTTCATCGTATATTCCAATCGTGGGTATGCCCCATCGGCCTTTTTCTGTCGAAAATTCAGACGGACTTAGATAGAGAACATGCTTGACTGTATGCTGTTCCGATGCACCAAAAACGACGCATGCTCTGAAGCAAGTACGAGACGGAAGCTATTGGCTACTGGATATTGAACTTCCGTTTTCTAGGCCTGTTGTACGTGTTGTACGATACTGCGTTCTGGACGGTCGGAATTTGGTGTGACCGTGTGTATGCAAGACAGCTTGAGTGGAATTCTGTTGGAACTCCGTCAGAAAAACCTTCAGAGTTTATTCCGATGGCAAAACCGGTCGTGTGTACAGGGCATTAGTCATCATTACAACGACCAGAACGGTGGCAACAGGCGCCTGCTAAAGCCAGAGGGAAGAATCATTTGGACAGACAGGATTATAATTTAGCCCTAGAAGGACATACCTGAATAGGGGGTGAGGTCAATAGGAAAGGAGTTAACTGCCTAGAGTAAGAATGGGAAGAAGGGATTATGTAGATTGTAAAGATATGGATGGGGGGGGGTTCCTTAATTTTTTGTTTTTTTTCCTTTCTCTCTCTCTTCCTCTCTCTCCCCCTCTCCTCTACTGTTTGAATCCCTGATGCAAAATGCTGAAGTATTGTGAAATAATAATGTTATAGGAATATAAATGTTCATGTTTTTTAATAATTTCTCCCCCAATAGGTTGGTGCCAAGACAAGGGACTTTGTTTTCTGCCAAGGGGCAGAAGGGGAGGGGACTCCGGACATGGGTGGTACACCCCCTGCCCGTATCCATCTTCCCCTTAGGGGGTGTTCGACACACAGTGGTATATTATGTTATTTGTCGTGGAAGTCTTTTGTCGCGGTTTGTGGGGGTGTTTTTTTTTCCTCTCATTAGATGCAGCCAAGGGGAGAAAACACATAGGGTTTGAACAAATACCGACCGAGCGCAACAACATAATAAGAGACCCATGGAACTATATGTACTGAGATAATGGCAGGTAGAATAAAGATTGTATCATATAATGTGAGAGGGCTTTGTTCATCTGGTAAGAGGGGCCGTCTCTAGCACGAACTGCGTCACATGAAGATAGAGATAGTGTTTCTGCAGGAGACGCACTTCGTGACAGGGTTGGCTCCTTGTATGTGTCTCTTTTTCCATATAATCAATGGTTCCATGCACCATCACCAGTTCCAAAGGGCTAGAGGAGTTACAATAGCTATCCATAAATCATGCCCCTTGGTACCTACAGAAATACGAGTAGACCCTGAGGGTCATTTTCTCTCTGTTAAGGGTAAGATCCAGGGCCAGTGTTATACCTTTGCTACTATATATGCCCGCAATAATCATACTGTTCAATTTCTAACGAATACTTTGGATATTCTGGGGGAGTTTAGCGAAGATTTTTTGGTTGTGGGAGGGGACTTTATTATTACTTTGGATCCCAGTTTGGATACCTCTTTGAGGAAAACCTTTTTGTCCCATGGAGCTTTAAGGCATATTAAGCAGCGCCTTCGCTCTCTGCATTTGGTAGACAGTTGGAGGGTGATGCATGAGCGAGCCAGGGATTTCAGTTACTATTCCAAAACACATAACACATATTCAAGGATTGACTTGTCGATGGCGGATCAGTATTACATGAATTATGTGTGCTCATCTACTATCGAGTCGATCACTATATCAGACCATGCTCCAATAAGTTTAACCGATTCAATACAGGGCAGTTCCACCCCCTTCCTTCCCAGGCCAAATTTTAGTTTTCAGCACTGTCGCACTTTGAACGTCAATTGCGCGGTCGTGCGACGTTGTACCCAAAAAAAATTGACGTCCTTTTTTCACCACAAATAGAGCTTTCTTTTGGTGGTATTTGATCGCCTCTGCAGTTTTTATTTTTTGCGCTATAAACAAAAGAAGAGCGACAATTTTGAAAAAAACACAATATTTTTTACTTTTTGCCATAATAAATATCCCAATTTTTTTTTTAAAAAACAAATTTTTTCCTCAGTTTCGGCCGATACGTATTCTTCTACATATTTTTGGTAAAAAAAAATCGCAATAAGCGTATATTGATTGGTTTGCGCAAAAGTTATAGCGTCTACAAAATAGGGGATAGATTTATGGCATTTTTAAAAAAAAAAAATTATTTATTTTTTTAGCGGCGATCGCGATTTTTTTTCGTGACTGCGACATTATGGCGGACACATCGGACACTTTTGACACATTTTTGGGACCGTTCACATTTATTCAGCGATCAATGCTATACAATTGCATTGATTACTGTGTAAATGTGACAGGCAGTGAAGGGGTTAACCACTAGGGGGCGGGGAGGGGTTAATATGTTTCCTAGGGAGTGATTACTAACTGAAGGGGGAGGGGACGCTCAAGGGGAGGAGACCAATCAGTGTTCCTCCGTTCTGGGAACACAGATCGCTCTCCTCAGAGCTGACAGGCTGTGGATCTGTGTGTTTACACACACAGATCCACATGACGGCCCGGTTAACGGGCAACCGCGGGTGCCCGGCGGACATCGCGGCCGCCGGGCACACGCACCGGGTCCCGAGGAACGCGGCGCGCGCGCGCCCCCTAGGCGGCCGGGAATCCCAGGACGTCATATGACGCCCACCCAGGATGGGAGATCCCATCCCAGGACGTCATATGACTATGGGCGGGTAGGGAAGTGGTTAAGGATTTGTTCTGCATCTGTTGGTAGTACGGAACGAACATGGCATTTGAATGAATCTATTTTGGATGATAAACAGAATGCGGAGTCCCTGTCTCGTGCATTAGCATTATATTTTGAAGTGAATACATCTGAAGAGGTATCAAGTGGTAAGGGAGGCCCATAAGGCAGTTATCAGAGGGGAATAGATTTTAATGGGTATGCGTATTGGAAAAGAGAGACAGAGGGAAATGGTAGAGCTTTTGGAGGAAATCCATAAAGTTGAAATTAAACATAAGGCCCATTTAAATCCCGGGGATGTGCAGAGATTGGAGAAATTGCGGGTCGACCTGAAGCAGATTCTTGATCGGAAATTTCAAAATAAGCGCAGGTATTTCGCCCACAGTTTCTATGAACAGGGGAATAAGGGTGGGAAGTTACTGGCTAGACAATTAAGGAAACAACAATAGTCACACCATTTTCACACTTTAAAGGTACGCGATAAACAGATGCTTTCCCCAGCAATAGCAGCTGAATACCACAGCTTCTAGAGGTCTTTGTATAATATAGATCCAGCCTCTACAGGAGCTGCAGAGGATGGACGTGCGGATAGAATTCAGGAATATCTTAAGCCTTCAGATTTGCAGTCCATCCCATCTGCGGCCCTGGAAGAAATGGAAAGGGCAATCTCTATGGAAGAGCTGGGTGGAGTGATTGCTGCTTTGCCAATGGGTAAAAGCCCGGGACCAGACAGCTTTACAAATACGTACTATAAAAAGTATCTCTCAATTTTACTGGCCCCTCTTTGTAGGTTCCATCTCAGCTTCAAACCCATTGCCCCCAGAGGCATTGTTGACCAATTGTTGACCTATGTGACCGTTCTCCTGAAGCCGGGGAAGGACCCTCAGCATTGTGATCCCCTCCAGCAACAATAGATCCCCCAACAGCCAGCATCATTAGACCCTCCAGCACACCCCAGCACCCCTTGCCGTTACACACAGTACCATTCAGCACTGGAGGTGCCAGAACTGCATTCCTGCTGAAAAAAGCTTTGGTTGTATCTGATTAAGCAATGCGTTGCCTTTTCCCAGCATGGTTGAGTGCTCACTTATTCATCAGTGAAGATATACACCCTCTCTAAGGAGCCTGGGGTGCACAATGTTTATTCAGTACCAATGGGAGGCTGCAATTGGGCATGGGCTTTTGCTCAAGGAATGAGTGGGACTGAGGCTAGAAGGTAGTGTGTACTGGATGGAGGGCTTGGGTTCTGGTTAGGCAGGGTTGGGTTGCTCCTCAGGAGGTCCCAAAATGGTGATATTTTTGTGCCCCGCCCTGACCATCACAGGAACTCTGTGAAGACCCATGCAAGGGACCACAGTGAGCCTCTTGAATCATCCAAGCCAAGTAAGAAAGAGTTAAAGTGTTACTAAACCCAGGACCCTGCATTCACTATATCTGGAGTACACAGAACATGGAAATGCAATTATTTTAGTTAATATAAACTGCTAACTACCTTTTTTAATCAGCAGTATATAGTATTCTTGTGACTTCTACTTCTTCTGGTTAAAGCTTGTAGGAGGAGTTTTCACTGTACTCTGTCCTGTTAGGCTGCAGGACCCCTGACCCTCTGTCTGGACAGTGCTGATTGGCCCTGTGGTGATCACATGCACCTCCCTAAGAAAAAAAACACTCCAGCGATGCACACCAAATTGAGCATGTGCAGAGTGACTCCAAAGGCTCTGTACCATCAGGACATGGATTGTTGAAGAAGGGGAGGATTAGAGAAGACAGGATCAAACAGCCTTTTTACACTATGTGCAGGATTAACCCCTTAGGCTCCACAGTGGGTATAACAAGCATGCTTTACTGCAGTGGTTCTCAACTCCAGTCCTCAGGACCCACCAACAGGCCAGGTTTGCAAGATAGCTGAAATACATCACAGGTGATATCACTTGCTGCTCAGTGATTGCAGTATTCTAGTCTGCAACTCCCCAAGGTAATACATAAAACCTGACCTGTTGGTGGGTCCCGAGGACTGGAGTTGAGAACCACTGCTTTACTGTATATACAGACTGATTTTACTTGTTGTGGGTTTAGTAACAATTTAATTAATGTACAATTACCAAAAGGGTATAGTCATTTCCTGAGATTAAAGTGACTCAGGCGCTTCCCAAAAAAAAAAAAAAAAATACAAAGCCTGGCTTCTGTAATAGATAACACTGATTACTCACCATCTGGGCGTTCAGCAAGTCAGAATTCTTCAAGCCATACAGGCTACGGCAAAATCTTCATCATTTAACAATATGGTTTGGGTGGCTCATACATCACTACTGTTTCTTTCAGTGATGGGGATCAGCTGAAGGACGAGCAGAGTGGGGAGAAATGTTATGCAACACACCCGGATAGAGCGTCACATGAAAGAACGCATCCCCAGCATCCCTTTAGACATACACACCCCTTCCTGCTGGGTGCTGCAGATTTTAACTGAGCAATCTGCTGATCAGTTGCTTGAGCATGCATGTCTAAAGGGATGCAAGAGATATGTTCTTGCATGTAACGCTTGGGAAAAAATGATTGATGGCAGAGAAAGCTAATACCTGTAAGAGGCAGTCAATGACAGTACAGATTAGCAGAAGAAGAGAGTGACGTTGTTCAGGCAGGGAATGAAGGTAGGCTCGAGATAGCTGCTGGAGCTTCAAAGGGGTATATTTCAGAGATGCAAGTTTGCAGGGAATTGAGCGTAATCAGTTTCAACACAGGAGAGGACTTGCTACAAGTGTGGTAACAAAATGGTAGGACTAGAGATCAGCTTTAATGAAATCAGCAATAAAAAAGACAAAATATATTAAAAACTGCATATTTTATTCAGGAAAAATATCAAGTGAGTTGTCCATAACACTGAACTATACAAGAGAGACATTCTGCACAGACCTCGCACAAACTCTCCACCTTCAGGTTCATGTATTCTATTTTCAAAGGATAGACAAACTCCAGACTCCCAGCTGTGGTGACACTACAGATCCCACCATTGGGAGTCATGCCTGTGGCGGTCAGAGTCTTGGAATGCCTCCTGGGACTTGTAGTTCCTCAACAGTTTGAGGGCCGAAGATTGGCTGCAACTGAGAGGATCAACTATTTATTGCAAGGGCTCTGGATATAAAAATGAAAAGATTTAGATACACTACACAGGCAAGCTATGATAACACTCCTTAGTTAGAACTATTGGAAGAAGCATAGCTTCTGTAGTGGGCAGGCTGCTCGGTTATCCTCCTAGTGGCATGGTGGAACCCTTGTCACCTTCCTACACTACATACACACTGTTCTTCTTTGAGATATGATTTCTGATTTTAGCACTAGTCCTGCTGGCAGTGATCATACTCATCTCAACCATTCTGATACCACACAGATCTGTTTATAGAAGATGTTTTCTACTAGCCCTGAAAAATGTTACGCAGATCCCCAAAACGTGTTGGTTTCCTTCAATAAACTTTTGCTCCGAAATATGATTCCAGATATGAAGCCCTGCTGGCAGTGATCATACTCATCTCAACCATTCTGATACCACACAGATCTGTTTATGGAAGATGTTTTCTACTAGCCCTGAAAAATGTTGCGCAGACCCCCAAAACGTGTTGGTTTCCTTCAATAAACTTTTACTCCGAAATATGATTCCAGATATGAAGCCCTGCTGGCAGTGATCATCATACTCATCTCAACCATTCCTAAACCACACAGATCTGCGTACAGTATATAAGATGTTTATTACTAGAAAAACATGGCGCAGATCTTCAAAATGTGTTGGTTTCCTTCAATACATTTTTTCTTTAAGATATGATTCCAGATATTATCAACATTACTCATTTCAACTATTCCAATACCACGCGGATCTGTTCATGGAAAATGTTTACTACTAGTCCTGTAAAAAATGTGGCACAGATTCCCGAGATGTGTTGTTTCCTTCAATAAACTTTTGCCTCAGGATTTGAATCCAGATATTATCACAAGCTTTGCTATGACCATGAGCAAATTTATCTCCACCTTTCCTATACCACATAGATCTGTTTAGGTAGGATGATTGCTACTAGCCCTAAAAAATGTGGCACAGATCTCCAAAATGTCAAAATGTGTTGGTTTTCTTTAATACGTTTTTTTCATCAAGATATGATTCCAGATATCAACATTACTCATCTCAACCATTCCAATACCACACAGATCTGTTTATGGAAGATGTTTACTACTAGCCCTGAAAAATGTGGCACAGATTCCTGAAACGTGTTGGTTTCCTTCAATAAACTTTTGCTTTGAGATGTGATTCTAGATATTAGTACAAGCCCTGCTGACAGTGATCATACTCATCCCAACCATTCCAATAGGTAACGATGTGTTTATATAAAATGTTTACTACTAGACCTGAAAAGTGTGGCACAGATCTCCAAAACGTGTTGGTTTTCTTCAATAAGCTTTTTCTTCAAGATATAATTCTAAATATTAGCACAAGCCCTGCTGACAGTGATCATACTTATCTCAACCGTTCCTCTACCACACAGATCTGTGTATATAAGATGTTTATTGCAAGCCCTCAAAAATGTGGCGCAGATTCCCTAAACGTGTTGGTTTCCTTCAAAATACTTTTGCTTTGAGATGCGATTCCAGATATTAGCACAAGCCCTGCTGACAGTGATCATACTCATCTCAGCCATTCCTATACCACACAGATCTGTGTATATAAGATGTTTTTTTGACTAGCTCTTAAAAAAATGGGGTGCAGATTGCCAAAACGGGTTTTCTTCAATAGGTTTATGCTTCAAAATATGATTCCAGATATTAGCACAAGCCCTGCTGACAGCGATCATAGTCAACACAACTGTTCCTTTACCACACAGATCTGTTTATGGAAGGTGTTTACTACTAGCCCTGAAAAATGTGGCACAGATTCCTGAAACGTGTTGGTTTCCTTCAATAAACTTTTGCTTTGAGATGTGATTCTAGATATCAGAACAAGCCCTGCTGACAGGGATCATATTCATCTAAACCTTTCCTATAGCATACTGATCTGTTTGTATAAAATGTTTATTACTAGCCTTGAAAAATGTGGCGCAGATCTCCAAAACATGTTGGTTTCCTTCAATAAGCCTTTTCTTCGAGATATGATTCTAAATCTTAGCACAAGCCCTGTTGACAGTGATCATACTAATCTCAAATGTTCCTATACCACCCAGATCTGTGTGTATAAGATGTTTATTGCAAGCACTGAAAAATGGGATGCAGATCCCCGAAACATGTTGGTTTACTTAAAAAAGTTATTTAGTCAAGCTAGGATTCCAGATATCAACATTACTCATCTCAACCATTCCAATACCACACAGATCTGTTTATGGAAGATATTTACCACTAGCCCTGTGGCGCAGGTTCCCGAAACGTGTTTGTTTCCTTCAATAAAATTTTGCTTTGAGATGCGTTTCCAGATATTAGCACAAGCCCTGCTGCCAGTGATCATACTCATCTCAGTCGTTTCTATACCATACACATCCGTTTATATAAAATGTTTATTACAAGTTTTGAAAAGTATGGCGCAGATTCCCAAAACGTGTGGTTTTCAGTAAGCTTTTGCTTCAAGATATGATTCCAGAGATTAGCACAGGCCCCGCTGACAGTAATCATACTCATCTCAGCCATTCCTATACCATTCTGATCTGTTTATATAAGATCTTTATTACTAGCTTTGAAAAATGTGGTACAGATCCACGAAACGTGTTGGTTTCCTTCAATAGGCTGTGAAAATGCAGCAGCTCATATCCACGAAACGTGTTGGTTTCCTTCAATAGGCTGTGAAAATGCAGCAGCTCATATGTGCAATATTAAAAATAGCAACCTCAATGACATGTCTAGATCATTCATCAGCCATGGAAGCACGCATTAGGGAGCTTTACAAATTCTTTCCCTGGTAGGTGGGGTATACGCTGTATATATATATGGGTATACATTGTAAGTCCATTCTTCTAGTTCAGACGTTGTTTTAAAAAATGCAGCTGAGGGTAGGTAGCTGTGGAAGGCATTATGAGGTCCTGGCTTTTTTATTTTCTAAAATCAGTTTTCTCTCCAAAAGTTGTATTTCAGATTTAATTATGTCTTTTGACAACCCAAGTTTTTTTTTTCTTTTTTTAAATAGAAAATGAAATTTTGTGTGCTTTGTAAAACAAAAAAAATGTCCAATAAGAATAGCTGTTTCTTAAAAAAAAAAATTAGAACAGTACTTTTACAGTTTCACCATGAATTTTCATTGTTTTCCCTGAACTATATCGTGGCAATTAAAATATTCCTGGCAGCAACCGATACGGGACGGCATCCGTATAGAGCTTCCAGTCTTTGCCGTACTTGCTGGAGCATCGATGCTCGTCGCGGATGCAGCGATGGACGAGCAGGATGGTCATGTAGATGATATAGAAATAAGGCAGTAAGTGGTCGAACCCACAGGCCAGGCAGTAGGACAGAGATCCCATCAGGTCTCCGGTGTAGTTCATGTGCCGGGCCAGCCCCCAGAAGCCGGAGATCATTAGCTTGCTGTGGTGCTTCTTGCTGTCAGTAGACGTGTAAGAACATTCGATGAATTTTGGCTTCTTGCCCCAGATGACGCAGTTGCCGTTGGTGCGCCTGAACAGGTCTTTCTGATGGTTGGTCATCCTGAAGATGTAGTACCCAACGAGCCCCAGCAAAAGTATTGCTGCAGAAGCTGTTGTTGAGAGCTGTACTGGGTTGTACACCAAATATAAACCCTGAAAAAAAGAAAATACATATTAAATATTGATATTAATACAATTGACTTAATAAAATTGCATTCTTTAACCATTTGAAAAGTTCATCGTTATGGGTGAATTTTAAAGTGAAACTATAGGGCAAAAACAAAAATAATATATATAGGATATAGTCTGTCAATAGCATTGATACAGAGGTTTTTGGTTTCCCCAAAACTACGCCCCCCCCCCCCCCATAACTATTTATAAAAGTTTGCAAATATCTCAGCATTCATGATGTAATATGTCTAATATGGTAATTTCCTATAATCGCCAGCTCCATCTAGTGGCCACAATGCAGGATTTTTCTTGAAATACCGCTATCAGGAAAATGCTGCATTATGGCCACTAGATGGTACTGACAATCATAAGAATTAAGCATATTAGACACATTGGGGCACATTTATCAAAACTGAAGCAGAAAGAAACTTGAACTATCTGTTGTATCTGCTGTGGGAGGAGTTGTCGGGTGGAAAAACTGAGTGATGGAGTGTTAGACTGTCGTGGCCCGTGAGGGAGCCCCCTTTTTCGGTACCACAACCACAACCAATCTAGACGGTACCACAAAACTGAATGAAAGCTCTTCTGATATAAGGGAAGGGTCGGAGATAGTGGTGACATAATTGCCCAAATACATTATGGCCAGTGGTGATGTCACTGCTATCCCTGCCCCTTTGCTTACATGGCAGAGATTCCCTATGATGTCAGCTGTTCCTAAGGACGCCGGTGGGTGCCAGCACCAACTGCTTCCTTAGGAACCAGTGAAAGCAGGAAGCTGTCATATACAGAAGTGGAAGAAATACTGCTTCTATATATGGATGCTTGACTCCCATCGAACAAGGAGCCGGACAAGCAAAAGTTTAGGTGTTCGTATGTATCGTTGACTTATCCTTACTGGAAATCATAGTAGAGAGATCTCACTGTTGTATTCAAGGCATATGAGAAACCAGTGGCTCATACAGCCCACAAGGCCCTAACTATGACTGAAATATTCACTTCTGGGTGGACCGACCCTTTAATAAATGATTCTGTTCCAGCTTTTGGATTGGTTGGCCCCTTCCACCCCTTTACCTGTAATGTGTAGAGGAAAGGCAACCAGACGCAGTCTCCCCATCCCAGGTACCAGCCGAAATGGTCGTGGCAGATGTCAATGGTTTTCAAGTACCAAGCTTCGTTCCAGAAGAAGTCCACCACATAGATGGCCTACATGCAAAAAAGTGGATGGTTAGCACCTTGTGTACATACCTAGAGTGGCAAGTTTTACATTTCTTATTGGATGCAAGGAAATCAAATGTGCAATTACTGACCAGTTTTCAGAAGATGTGGCTCGGGGTTGGGTGGACTCGGTGACATTGATGGACATAAATCTTTATTGACTATATGGTGAGGTCAAGTTAAACACAGGCTTGCGCATTTTGGCTTTACACCCAGATAGCAAGGATAACTTGTCACAAATTTGTGGCAGTGTTGGACATAAATCTTTATTGACTATATGGTGAGGTCAAGTTAAACACAGGCTTACGCGTTTTGGCTTTACACCCAGATAGCAAGAATAACTTGTCACAAATTTGTGGCAGTGTTGAATTGTAAGTCTTGCTGCACGTTTTCACGGGCAAGTTGAACACTTGCAGAGCACATGAAGCACAAGTTCTAGTTGACACTTTGTAGCAAATTTTGCATGACAAGTCTCTAGCAAGGGCAAAGTTGCAGTGGTGAGTCTACAACAAGAGCTCTGCAAGTCACAGTGACCCCTGTGGTGGGATGACTATTGCACAACATAAGTGAACCAGAACTTGCAGAATGTTTGAAAAAGAAAGTTGATCTGGAGTCATGCAATGCGGACTTGCTGCAATGAAACCTGTGAAGCCTGGCAAGTCTAGCTATAGCTTAGCAAGTCATTTTCAAACTTGCAGCTCAATTGCTTGCTATCTGGGCAGCTGTATAGCCGAAACGCGTAAGCCTGTGTTTTAACTGGATCTCAACCTGTAGTTAAAAAGATTTATGTCCATCAATGTCACTGAGTTGCTGGCTCTACTTTGTTGAATCATTTGTCAGAATGTGGAGACACTCATGTCTGAGCACCAGTGATTCCAAGTTCGGTGGGTCCATGTAGTTGACTTGTACTTGGTGGACTGTGAGAGCATTGTGTGTATAAGGAAAAGGGAACTCAAATCAAATTCAGCACTTGTATTTTACAACTTCCAGTGCTGCTTCCCTGAACTTCCAGTCTTCACAGGAAAGATGTATATCTAAACTGCAGGAATTCAGCCAGTCCAGCTGGCATACTATGATTTAAGTCTAAGGATGTGCATGCCACCTCCTGGACTTATCTCTTTAGTTTACATCTGACAGTATTATGAAGCTCCAGGAGCACAGCTATCACTACACTCCCAGAGCTCTAAAAAAAAAAAAAAAAAAGACACTGGGGTTTAGACATGTGCAATTTGTTTAGTTCCGAATTCGTTTAACAAATTTAGACAAATTCATTAATTCCAAACTTCCAAATATTCGAATAACCAATTTTTTCCAAAAATTCGGAAATTTAGGAAAGTCGAAAATTCAGAAATTTGAAAATAAGAATGAAAACCCAAAAATTCAAAAGAACGAAAATCCGAAAATAGGAACGAAAATCCGAAAATTCAAAATTCAAAGATCTGAAATAATTACTAACTAATAATAACTTACCTATTAAATTATAGGTATTGAAATTTACTTTCAAAATTGGCTGTTAGTGAACGTAACGAATACGAATTTATCCGAAGTTATGAATTATTCGTAATAACAAATGCCTTATCTAAACGAATGGAACGTAATGAACTAATATTAATAAATAATAATAATAATATCAAAAAACATATTATTATTTATTATTTATTATTTCGCTCCATTCCATTTGTTTAGATGCGGCATTCGTTATTTTTTGGATAATTCGTAAGTTCAGATAAATTTGTATTCGTTACCTTCACTAACAGACAAATTTGAAACGAAATTCCAATACCTATAATTTAATGGTTAGTTATTGGTTAGTTAGTTGTTATTTTGAATTTTTGGATTTTCGGATTTTCATTCTTATTTTTGGAATTTCGAATTCCGAATTTTCGAATTTTTTAATTCCGAATTTTTTAATTTTTGGGACTTTGAATTGTTTATTTTTTTTTAATTTAGAATTTTTTAATTCCGAATTTTCAAATTTCTGAATTTTTTAATTCCGAATTTTCGAATTTCTGAATATTTGAATTTTTGAATTTCTGAATTTTCAAAGTTTCGAGTTTACGAATCTCCGAATTCAGAATTTTCGGGGAAAAAAAAACAAAAACAAATGAAACAAAAACGAACACATTTTTCGACAGTGCACATGTCTACTGAGGATGATTTACTAAAACTGGAGAGTCCAAAATCTGGGGCGGATGTGCATGTTAGCCAATCAGCTTCTAACTTCAGCTTGTTCAATTAAACGTTGACAATAAAACCTGGAAGCTGATTGGCTGCCATGCACAGCTGCACCAGATTTTGCAGTTTAAAGTTTTAGTAAATCCCCCCCCATGTCTTCTCACACACAGCTTCTCTGCCCATCACCTCTGCTGCTTAAGTGCCTAAAAACTGAGCATATGATATCGCTTTAAAAGTATTTGGAATAACTATCCTTAGACAACAAAAGCTCAGCCTCGATAGATCATTCGGTCTTTTTCTGCCATCGATCTTCTATGTTCCTGAAAGGTGTTCAGCCTTCTTCATGAACAGAGTCTCAGAACTTACCTGGAGAACATTGACCAGGATCATGGAGTTGGTGACCTGTCCGTACAGCTCCTGCTGCTTGGCTGCATAGGACAGGTTGATGAGGGTCCAAGCCACAATGCCCGGCCGCCCGTTGAAGAACAGCTTAAAGTCAAACCACTTTCCAATGCGAGGGTTAAATTCAATCCCCATCATGTAGTCATAGATGACATTTCCGGTGAATTTACTGCCAGAAAACAGAGAATGAGAAATTATCATTAATAGATCTTCCAATGGCCCACAGAACTGGGATGTGTGGAATTGTTTTACTCCCTTATAATATTCCTATTCTGATGGTACATTGAGGAGGTCGGGAAGGTAGTTGTCAGAGCTCCTGGTGAGGTGAGTGATAGCGTACACCCTAAACCTCCCGCCAACTCTCCCTATAACCCCAACCCAGAATTCGCCCTCACAGACACCTTTCCTGGAACCCCAACATTAACTCCTTGTAACTCTGTATCTACCCCTCCATGTAACCCCAACACTATCCCTCCATCTAACCCCAACACCAACCCCTTCTAACTTTGTATCTAGCACTCCATCTAACCCTCACACTATCCCTCCATCTAACCCCAACACCAACCCCTTCTAACTTTGTATCTACCACTCCATCTAACCCTCATACAATCCCTCCATCTACCCCCAACACCTTCTAACTCTGTATGTACCCCTCCATGTAACCCCAACACTACCCCTCCATCTACCCCCAACACCAACCCCTTCTAACTCTGTATCTACCCCTCCATGTAACCCCAACACTACCCCTCCATCTACCCTCAACACCAACACCTTCTAACTCTGTATCTGCCCCTCCATGTAACCCCAACACTACCCCTCCATCTACCCCCAACACCAACTCCTTCTAACTCTGTATCTGCCCCTCCATGTAACCCCAACACTACCCCTCCATCTACCCCCAACACCAACACCTTCTAACTCTGTATGTACCCCTCCATGTAACCCCAACACTACCCCTCCATCTACCCCCAACACCAACCCCTTCTAACTCTGTATGTACCCCTCCATGTAACCCCAACACTACCCCTCCATCTACCCCCAACACCAACTCCTTCTAACTCTGTATATACCCCATCCATGTAACCTCCAACACTACCCCTCCATCTACCCCCAACACCAACTCCTTCTAACTCTGTATGTACCCCTCCATGTAACCCCAACACTACCCCTCCATCTACCCCAACACCAACTCCTTCTAACTCTGTATGTACCCCATCCATGTAACCTCCAACACTACCCCTCCATCTACCCCCAACACCAACTCCTTCTAACTCTGTATCTACCCCTCCATGTAACCCCAACACTATCCCTCCATCTACCCCCAACACCAACCCCTTCTAACTTTGTATCTAGCACTCCATCTAACCCTCACACTATCCCTCCATCTACCCCCAACCCCAACTCCTTCTAACTCTGTATCTACCCCTCCATGTAACCCCAACACTACCCCTCCATCTACCCCCAACACCAACCCCTTCTAACTTTGTATCTAGCACTCCATCTAACCCTCACACTATCCCTCCATCTAACCCCAACTCCTTCTAACTTTGTATCTACCACTCCATCTAACCCTCACACTACCCCTCCATCTACCCCCAACACCAACTCCTTCTAACTCTGTATGTACCCCTCCATGTAACCCCAACACTACCCCTCCATCTACCCCCAACACCAACTCCTTCTAACTCTGTATGTACCCCATCCATGTAACCTCCAACACTACCCCTCCATCTACCCCCAACACCAACTCCTTCTAACTCTGTATCTACCCCTCTATGTAACCCCAACACTACCCCTCCATCTACCCCCAACACCAACCCCTTCTAACTTTGTATCTAGCACTCCATCTAATCCTCACACTATCCCTCCATCTAACCCCAACTCCTTCTAACTTTGTATCTACCACTCCATCTAACCCTCACACTATCCCCCCATCTACCCCCAACCCCAACTCCTTCTAACTCTGTATCTACCCCTCTATGTAACCCCAACACTATCCCTCCATCTACCCCCAACCCCAACTCCTTCTAACTCTGTATCTACCCCTCTATGTAACCCTAACACTATCCCTCCATCTACCCCCAACCCCAACTCCTTCTAACTCTGTATCTACCCCTCTATGTAACCCCAACACTATCCCTCCATCTACCCCCAACCCCAACTCCTTCTAACTCTGTATCTACCCCTCTATGTAACCCCAACACTATCCCTCCATCTACCCCCAACCCCAACTCCTTCTAACTCTGTATGTACCCCATCCATGTAACCCCAACACTACCCCTCCATCTACCCCCAACACCAACTCCTTCTAACTCTGTATGTACCCCATCCATGTAACCCCAACACTACCCCTCCATCTACCGCAACCCCAACTCCTTCTAACTCTGTATGTACCCCATCCATGTAACCCTAACATTACCCCTCCATCTACCCCCAACACCAACCCCTTCTAACTCTGTATCTACCCCTCCATGTAACCCCAACACTACCCCTCCATCTACCCCCAACACCAACTCCTTCTAACTCTGTATCTGCCCCTCTATGTAACCCCAACACTATCCCTCCATCTACCCCCAACCCCAACTCCTTCTAACTCTGTATCTACCCCTCTATGTAACCCCAACACTATCCCTCCATCTACCCCCAACCCCAACTCCTTCTAACTCTGTATGTACCCCATCCATGTAACCCCAACACTACCCCTCCATCTACCCCCAACACCAACTCCTTCTAACTCTGTATGTACCCCATCCATGTAACCCCAACACTACCCCTCCATCTACCGCAACCCCAACTCCTTCTAACTCTGTATGTACCCCATCCATGTAACCCTAACATTACTCCTCCATCTACCCCCAACACCAACACCTTCTAACTCTGTATCTACCCCTCCATGTAACCCCAACACTATCCCTCCATCTAACCCCAACTCCTTCTAACTTTGTATCTACCACTCCATCTAACCCTCACACTATCCCTCCGTGCAGGGCAGCCATCAGAAATTTTTGGGCCCCACACACAGCTTTAGGTCTGGGTACAATCAGTTTAGATTAAGCAGATTGGACTAATCAGATTGAACTCCATATCTCCATAGAATCAGATTGGACCAATCTGATTAATCTAAACTGATTGTATGGAGATTGGTCCAATTGGATTGGTCCAATGTGACTGTATGGAGATTGGTCCAATCTGATTGTATGGGGATTGGTCCAATGTAATTGTATGGGGATTGGCCCAATCTGATTGTATGGGGATTAGTCCAATCTGATTGTACGGGGATTAGTACAATCTGATTGTATGGGGATTGGCCCAATCTGATTGTATGGGGATTAGTCCAATCTGATTGTATGGGGATTAGTCCAATCTGATTGTATGGGGATTAGTCCAATCTGACTGTATGGGGATTGGTCCAATCTGATTGCATGGGGATTGGTCCAATCTGATTGATACAATCTGATTCATCTGACTATATGGATATTAATTGCCTCCGATTGGTCCAATCTGATTGTATGGAGATTGGACCAATCCCCTACACAATCAGATTGGACCAATGTGATTGTATGGAGATTGATTGCCTCCGATTGTATGGAGTTTGGACTGCATGGGGATTGCATGGGGATTAGTCCAATGTGATTGTATGGAGATTGGTCCAATCTGATTGTATGTGGATTAGTCAAATGTGATTGTATAGAGATTGGTTCAATGTGATTGTATGGGGATTGTTCCAATGTGATTGTATGGAGATTGGTCCAATGTGATTGTATGGTGATTAGTCCAAACTGATTGTATGGAGATTGGACTCCATATTTCCATGCAATTAGATTGGACCAATTTCCATACAATAAGATTGGATTAATCAGATTGGACTAATCAGATTGGACTCCATATTTCCATGCAATTAGATTGGACCAATTTCCATACAATAAGATTGGATTAATCAGATTGGACTAATCAAATTGGACTCCATATTTCTATGCAATTAGATTGGACCAATTTCCATACAATAAGATTGGATTAATCAGATTGGACTAATCAGATTGATCTAATTGCATGGAAATATGGAGTCCAATCTGATTAGTTAAATCTGATTAATCCGATTTGCATGTATGGAGATTGACTGCCTCTAATTGGTCCAATCTGGTTGCATAGAGATTGGTTCGATCTTAATGGTCCATACAATTGATTGGTCCTTACCATACATCTTATGTATGGAGATTTGTCCTATCTGATTGGATCAATCTGATTGTATGGAGATTGGTCCAGTCTGACTGTATAGAAATTGTTGTGATCTGATTGTATGGAGATTAGTGTGCACACTGGTTGGTCGAATTTGATCATATGTTGATTTTTCTAATCTGATTGTATTGAGATTGGTTGCCTCTAATTGGTCCGATCTGATTGCATAGAGATTGGTTCCATCTTTATGGTCCAAACGATTGATTGGTCCTATCTTATGTATGGAGATTTGTCCAATCTGATTGTATGAAGATTGGTCCAGTCTGAATGTATAGAAATTGTTGTGATCTGATTGTATGGAAATTAGTGCACTCTGGTTGGTCCAATCTGATCATATGTTGATTGGATCAATCTGATTGTACGGAGACCGGTCTGATCTGATTGGTCAAATCGATCAGTTTGTCACTCAAGAACTCATTTATTTGAATATTCAGAGTAGGATCGGATTTATCCTCAAAAGTCCATCATGCCAAGTGTTGTAGTTGTGGATGCCGAACACTCCCCTCCCCCCCTATAATCCTAATATAAACCCTCCTCCAACTCTCACACAAACTCTCCCTTGTTTCCAAATTTCCTGAATTATCGAATTTTTGGAAATTCGGAATTCAAAAATTAGTAAATTCAAAAATTCCAAAATACAAAAATAAGAAAGAAAATCCAAAAATTCAAAAGAACGAACATCCGAAAAATTCTAACTAACTAGCTAATAATAACTATTAAATTATAGGTATTGGAATTTCCTTTCAAATTTGTCTGTTAGTGAATGAATACAAATTTATCTGAAGTTACTAATTATCCGAAATAACGAATGCCACATCTAAACAAATGGAACAGAACGTAATAATAATAATAAATAATAATAATCATTTTTTATTTATATTATTGTTATTTATTTATTATTACTTTGCTATGTTCCATTTGTTTAGATGCAGCATTCGTTATTTCGAAACTTCGGATAAATTAATATTCGTTACGTGCACTAGCAGCCAAATTTTAAAGGAAATTCCAAAACCTATAATGTAATAGTGAGTAATATTTAGGTTATTATTAGTTATTATTTCAGATTTCCGAATTTATGGGTTTTCGGATTTTAGAATTTCCGAATTTTGAATTTGCGAACGTTCTTATTTTATGATTTTCGTTCTTTTGAATTTCCGAATTTTTTTTCGAATTTGCGAAATTTAATTTTGAAAATGCTGATATTTTCGAATTAACAAATTTGTTGAAATTCATTAAAAAATGAATTCGGAACTAAAGGAATGGCACATGTCTACCCCAAACCCAGGTTCGTTTTTAAGGCAGGGCAAAAGGGGCAGCTGCCCTGGGCCCTGTCATTGTTGTGGGGCCCAAAGCAGCTGTCTCATGCTTGCCAACTCTCCTGTTTTTTTTCCGTCGTCTCTTGAGGTTTTAGTCCTGTGCTGTGTCCCAATATCTCAGTGTGAAGTGCTGCTACTACTGCTGCCCGACTCTGCCCTTTTGTTGTATAAAGATGACTCACCTGCAGACACCTGTGTTTACATGTAAATTACCGGCATTCATATGTAAATAGCGGCAGCATTCATATGTAAATAGGGACGGCCAGCGGCATTGATATGTATATCATGCCCCCCTGAGGTCATATCCACAGTAATCTCTAGCAACCAATCAACAAGCAGAAATCATGTGCTGTAGCCTCTAGCAACTAATCAGTGAGCCGTAATATGTGTGCTGTAACCTCTAGCAACCAGTCAGTGAGCGGTAATGATACACTGTAACCTCTGGTAACCAATCGCAATAGCTGCCTGATCTGATTCAGTAAACTAATTTTGAGTCTAGCTGCTATTTATTGTATGTCTCAGAGCAGGTGGAGAGCAAAACTGCGTGGGGGGGGGGGGGGGGGGGGGGCCAAGAAAAGTTTTGCCCAGGGTCCAATCAATATTAAAGACGGCCCTGCCCAAACCCCAGGAACAGAGTTGAGATCTTTCGTATAAACTCAGGGAGATATTTCTGCTGGTGACCCCAACAAATATTAGAATTCAGAGGGTGACCAAGCCACCCAGACCTCCCCTATACCTGAAATGTCACTTGTGGGTGGAGGACCCTTTTGAGTGTTCGTGGTATGAGAGCTCTTACCAGTCTTTGGCATTTGTTGGGAAGAAATAAGCTTTGATCATAACGAACGTGGACACGGTGTAGCCCAGTATGTTCGTGCACCATAACAAGGGGATCCAGTTGTCGATGATGATGGTTGGAGAGAACCAGTGGAAGTGGTAGGCATTGGCAAACCATACTATGTGTGTGATGATCCAGGCCTGGAGCCCGTTAACTTCATACTTGTTGATTATTCCTGGAGAAAAGGAGAAGGCAATGGAGGTCAGTGCTGCTATCTGGTTCTATGTACAATGAAAAGCGCTACGGGATATGCTATAGGGATGAACAGTTTGGAAAGTCTTTGTTTATACTTCAGTCTAGTGGAATCAGCAAAAAGGAAGATGAGCCGATCAGCCCTGGGCTTAGATGTCCACTGACCTCAGGGATATTATAAGGAACATGAACCTGAAACACTTTTTGGGTTTATGTGTGATATTCCACTGGGAAAAAAGCAAGGCATAGAGGAACTTGACTGGCCTGCACAGAACTCTGACCTCAACCCTACTGAACTGAACCTCTGGGATGAATTGGAACGCCAATGGTGTACCAGGTCTTCTCCTCCAACATCAGTACCTGACCTCACAAATGGGCACAAAGTCCTACGGCCACACTTCTGGAAGAATGGTCAAACATTCCCATAGACACACTCCTAAACCTTATGGAAAGCCTTCCCAGAAGAGTTGAAGCTGTTATAGCTGCCAAGGGTGGGCCAACTTAATATTGAACCCTTACGGACTAAGACTGGGATGCCATTAAAGTTCATGGGTGTGTAAAGGCAGGTGTCCCAATACTTTTGATAATATAATGTATGTGATTCTGCGCAGCTGCACTATAGCAGTAAAACTACAGTGCGCGGTCGGCAAGTGGCTCACCAGCCGGTGTTCGAGCTCCTTCTTGGACACCTCCAACATAGCCTGGGAGAAATTTATGGCAGATATCTGGAATTAGCATATACAGGAACACCTGGAAAAAAAGAGAAAAATCATCATTAGGTCCTGTTCACACCATTCTGTGGCACCATTGTTTTCTACGGGGCTTATTACAGAATAAATCACAGCGCTGCAACATGTTGGTTGAAGGTCCTACTTACTCGATGCATTTTCCTTACACGGCTGTGGCCCCCAGTTCTAATACATTAAATGGGCTTTCAAAAAGGCGACAGCTATTTTATAGCTGAAAGTGAAAATTGGTATATTAATAATACATAACTGTCCAATACATACCCGTCCACATTACAGAAGAAAAAACTTCTTGTGGTCTCCAAGGTATAGGTTAATAATATACCAATTTTTGCTTTATTGTTACAAAAAAAAGTTAAAAACAGCTATGATGGAGAAATGTTAAATATCATATTTAAATTCTATTATATATATATATATATATATATATATATATATATATATATATATATATATATATATATATAAATAAAATTATATATAAAAATTATATATATAAAAATTAAAATTATATATAAAAATTAATTCATACCCCTTAAAATTTTCCACGTTTTGTCATGTTACAACCAAAAAGGAGGCACTTGAACCTCCTAAAATCAACTGTAGTGTAATTTGAATTCTATAATTACCTGGAAAGATACCCAGGCTGCGTAGATATAAACAGCTTTCCAGGTCAGCAACGGGGTCTTGTTCCATATGTCGGCCAGCTGGGTTTTTCCAGAGTACAAGTCAAGAAGAGGTCCGGTGAGGGCACATTGGTACTGATCACATGACATCACAAAATAATAGACAATGAGTGGAGCAAACATCAATAGGAAGATGACACTGCCCAGCGAGAACCAGTCCACTTCCCTGCCAAGAGATGTAAGAGATTGGTTGCATTTTGGGTTCCTACACAAAGAAACCTAAACTATATGGGACAAAGTTAAACCTAAACTATATGGGCAAAGTTGTTTCTGGATCCAGACCATCGCACCTACATGCACAAACGTATGTGTTTGCTCCACATGAGTGAATTCACATTTCCAGTGAACAGTGCCCTGACCTCAACCCTTTGGGATAAATTGGAACAAGCTGAGTCTTCTCCTCCAACATCTCCATTAAGACCTGGTTTTACCAGTTTGGCGTGGAGGAGCTCAAGCGTCCTGCACAGAGCTCTGACTTCAACCCTACTGAACATCTACAGCATACAAAGACACTGTAGACAATTGAGCTCTTCCAACCTTGTAGTAACAGTTTGGTAAAGACCCTTTTCTGTTCCAGCATGACTGAGCCATTGTGTACAAAGCCAGTCCCATAAAGACCAGTTTGGTGTGGAGAAACTGGAGTGTCCTGTACAGTGCCCTGACCTCAACCCTTTGGAATAAATTGGAACAAGCCGGGTCTTCTCCTCCAACATCTCCATTAAGACCTGGTTTTACCAGTTTGGTGTGGAGGAGCTCAAGCGTCCTGCACAGAGCCCTGACTTCAACCCTACTGAACATCTACAGCATACAAAGACACTGTAGACAATTGAGCTCTTCCAACCTTGTAGTAACAGTTTGGTAAAGACCCTTTTCTGTTCCAGCATGACTGAGCCATTGTGTACAAAGCCAGTCCCATAAAGACCAGTTTGGTGTGGAGAAACTGGAGTGTCCTGTACAGTGCTCTGACCTCAACCCTTTGGGATAAATTGGAACAAGCCGGGTCTTCTCCATCAAGACCTGGTTTTACCAGTTTGGTGTGGAGGAGCTCAAGCGTCCTGCACAGAGCCCTGACTTCAACCCTACTGAACATCTTTGGGATGAATTGGAATGAGTCAGGTCTTCTCCTCCAATATCTCCATTAAGACATGGTTTTACTAGTTCGGTGGGGAGGGACTCAAGTGTCCTGCACAGAACTCTGACCTCAATCCTACTGAACTGAACCTTTGGGATGAATTGGTGTACCAAATCTTCTCATCCAACATCAGTATCTGACCTCACAAATGGGCACAAAGTCCTACGACCACACTCCAAAATATTTAGGAAAACCTTCCTAAAAGAGTGGAGGCTTTATAGTCGTACAGGGGTGGTCCAACTCTTTATTAATGGTTTTGGAACGGGATGTCCAACAAGCTCATTTAGGCGTGTTGGTCAGGTGAGCACAAACCTCTGGCCATATAGTACATAAATCTGGAAAGAGATGTTTTTTTTTTTCATTTATTTAGTCCAACAAAGAATCAGCTAATACGAAGTAGATGTAGATAAAGGTCAAAACCCATCAAAATGCAAACAATTGCTAATTATATATCGAATGATCGTCATGGAAATTGTTCATTTTTTTCAATTGTCTATGCCATTGGATGGAGTAGATTTTGACAGTTGTTGCAAAGTTTACTCCTTTGTGTGACTGTTCAATTCGATATCATTAATAAACGTCTGTGGAGAAAATCTGTTCACTCAATTTTTTGCAAATTATTGGCTAATTATAGTTATTTTCTGCATAAGAGAAACTGATAATCACACATCTTCATCGAAACTGAAAGGATAGTCATCCAATCACTGGCCAGTCTAAGTAGTGATTTATGGAGGAATTCTTACCAGGCTCTGCCCCATTGCCCGTCACCTTCTTTTGCTCCGTTAGCGATTTTCTTGTGATCTCTTTTAGCTGCATGCTGTTTCCTATGTTCACCCATTTTTATACTGAAAGACAAGAGAGAAAAAACGTTAAAGTGTATGTAAACCCTAAATAAGCTTCTCTTATTTGTTCACACAATAAATTCCGTTATTATCTCAGAATTCTATTTTATTTTCTATGAATTTTGTGTTATTATTTCGTAATTTTGTGTTATTATCTCAGAATTCTATTAATTATCTCAGATTTTTTTTTTTAATTGTCTCAGAATTCTATTTTATTATATCAAAATTTGATTTTATTATATCAAAATTTGATTTTAAAATTCGATTTTATTATATCAAAATTCGATTTTATTTGATCAAAATTCCAATGTATTATAACAGAATTTTGTGTCATCTTCGAATTTTATTTTATTATCTCAGAATTTTGTGCTATTATCTCAGATTTAGGTTTAACCACATGCTCTCACACTTTGAATGACAATTGCGCGGTCATGCAGCACTGCACACGTGCTATTTAATCACCACTGGGTTTTTAACCTCCGGAAGATTTACCCCCCCTTCATGACCCGGCCATTTTTCGCGATAGGGCACTGCGTTACCTGAAGGCCCCTTTCACACTGGGGTGGTTTGCAGGCGTTATTGCGCTAAAAATAGCGCCTGCAAACCGCCCCTAAACAGCCTTCGCTGTTTGTTCAGTGTGAAAGCCCGAGGGCTTTCACACTGAAGCGGTGCGCTGGCAGGAGAAGAAAAAATCTCCTGCAAGCCGCATCTTTGGAGCGGTGAAGGAGTGGTGTATTCACCGCTCCTTCACCGCTCCTGCCCATTGAAATCAATGGGACAGCGAGGCTATACCGCGGTAATACCGCGGCCATAGCCGCGCTACACGAGGGGTTTTAACCCTTTTTCGGCCGCCAGCGGGGGGTTAAAACCGCACCGCTAGCGGCCGAATACCGCGGTAAAACAGCACTAAAAATAGCGCTGTTTTACCGCCGACGCCCCCTACCGCCCCAGTGTGAAAGGGGCCTAAATGACAATTGTGTGGTCGTGCGAACCTATACCCAAAAAAAAAAAAAAATGATGTCCTTTTTTCCCCACAAATAGAGCTTTCTGTTGGTGGTATTTGATAGACATGTGCACGGCCAAAGAATTTGTTTGTTTTTGTTTCATTCGTTTTTTTGTTTTGTTTTGTTTTTTTTGGATCATTCGTTATGATTGCAATTCGTAAATTCGTAAATCCGAAAATAAGAAAGAAAACCTGAAAATTCGAAAAAACGAAATCCGAAAATTCTAAATAATAACTAACTATTAAATCATAGGTATTGGGATTTCCTTTCAAATTTGGCTGTTAGTGAACATAACAAATACAAATTTATCCGAAGTTACAAATTATCCAAAACAACGAATGCTGCATCTAAACAAATAGAACGGAATAAATTAATAATAAATAATAATAAAACGTTTTAATTATTACTATTATTGCTATTTGAATTATTTATTATTATTAATGCATTACATTACATTCGTTTAGATACGGCATTTGTTATTTTGGATAAGTCGTAACTTTGGATGAATTCGTTACGTTCACTAACAGCCAAATTTGAAAGGAAATTACAATACCTATAATTTAATAGTTAGTTATTATTTCAGATTTTCGCATTTTCAGGTTTTTGGATTTTCAAATTTCAAACGTACAAATTTTCAAATATTCGAATTTACGAATATTTGGAAAAATTTGTTAAACTAATTTGTCGAAATTCGTTAAAAAACTAATTTGGGACGAAACGAATTGCACATGTCTAGTATTTGATTACCTCTGCGGTTTTTTATTTTTTGAGCGATAAACAAAAAAAAGAACGTCAATTTTTGAAGAAAAAAAAAAAAAAAAAACAATATTTTTTACTTTCTGTTAAAAAACATATCCATTAAAAAACAACAAAAGAAATCTAATTTCGTCATAAATTATCTTCAAAATTTAGGCCAATATGTATTCTGCTACATGTCTTTGGTAAAAAAAAATTCCCAATAAGCGTGTATTGATTGTAGACGCTATAACGCTCGCGTAAACCAAACTGTGGGATATATTTATGGAATTTTCATTTATTTAGTGTTTTATACTAGTTATGGCGGTGTTCTGTCAAAATTCATCAAGATCTACAATTTTGTCACTTCCTCTTACTGTAAACCATCAATATTTGTGAGATTTTGACGACTTGCTGTTTTGACACAAGGCAACCGTATACACGCCGGTACATAAACACTTTCCTGTTTTGACACAACAGCGGGTAACGAGGAAAAAGTTGACGCCGCCTTGGAGGCGGCCATTTTGTTGGTTAGTATCGGAGCGACTATCCATGTCTGCTCATAATACCGTGTATTGGAGCGTATACGGTTGCCGGTGTGGTGTCAAAACAGCAAGTCGTCGAAATCTCCAATTACTGATGCTATATCTCCAATTACTGATGCTTTATCTCCAATTACTGATGGTTTACAGTAACAGGAAGTGACATAATTGGAGATTTTGATGAATTGGCTATTTTGACAGAACAGCGGCAATCAGCAACTTGTAGCAGGACTGCGATATTGCGGTGGACATTCTGACGCTAACTGACACTTTTGACACTTTGTGGGAACCAGTGACACTACAACAGTGATCAGTGCTACAAATACGCACTGTCACTGCACTAATGACACTGGCTGGGGGAGGAGTTAAACATTCCAGTGTTTTTGTGTTTACAGTGTGGCACTTTCACTAGGGGGAAGTGATGGATTTTATTCCCCTTTGCGGGAACACGGAATCCCTACCCCCCCCCCCCCCCCCCATCTGTCAGAACTGAGATATGCCTTCTTTATATAGGCATATCTCAGTTCTCTGTGTATTGCAGACAATCAGTGGGTGCCAGAGGACACTGAGTGCCCGGCACACGCAGATCGGTTTCTGCTGTGATTACTCACAGCAGAAGTGGTCCCCCTGCAGGCAGAAGTGCAGAATCACATGTACTGTCCATGATTTTGCATAGGGGAGCCACCCTGTAGGGGCAGATGGGAAGTGGTTAAAGAGACCTTCCACTTCCCCAGCAAAAAATTCTAAGTCAGCAGCTACACATACCATAGCTGCTGACTTTTAACCACTTAAGGACCGAGCCTCTTTTTTGAGATTTGTTGTTTACAAGTTAAAAACAGTTTTTTTTACTAGAAAATTACTTAGAACCCCAAAACCTTATACATTTTTTTTCTAACACCCTTGAGAATAAAATGGCGGTCGTCGCAATACTTTCTGTCACACCGTATTTGCGCAGCGGTCTTACAAGCGCACTTTTTTTGTAAAAAATCAATTTTTTGAATTAGAAAAATAAGACAACAGTAAAGTTAGCCCAATTTTTTTTATATTGTGAAAGATAATGTTACGCCGAGTAAATTGATACCCAACATGTCACGCTTCAAAATTGCGCCCGTGGAATGGCGACAAAATTTTACCCTTAAAAATCACCATAGGCGATGTTTAAAAAAATGTCTACAGGTTGCATGTTTTGAGTTACAGAGGAGGTCTAGGGCTGGAATTATTGCTCTCACTCTACTGATCGCAGCGATACCTCACATGTGTGGTTTGACCACAGTTTTCATATGCGGGCGCAAGTCGCGTATGCGTTCGTTTTTGCATGCGAGCTCGGCGGGACGAACGCATTTAAAAATGTTTTTATTTCTTATTTATTTTACCTTTTATTTTTTATTTTTACACTGTTCTTTTAAATAAAAAAAAAATTGTGTCACTTTTATTCCTATTACAAGGAATGTAAACATTCCTTGTAATAGAAAAAAAGCATGGCAGGACCTCTTAAATATGAGATCTGGGGGTCAAAAAGATCTCAGATCTCATATTTACACTAAAATGCAATTTTAAAAAAATGGCCCTTTAAGAGTGACGTTTTGACGTCGCTTCCACCCTGCAATGATATGGAGATGGGTGGGGGCCATCTTCCCCTCACTCGTCTCCATGTCAAGCAAGGGGAAACATCCGATCGCCTCCGCCGCTGCCGACGGATCCGGTAAGCGGCGGAGGGCAACAGAGCGCGGTGGGAGGGGGCCCTCTCCCGCCGCTGATAAAAGTGATCTTGTGGCGAATCCGCCGCAGAAACCACTCTTATCAGAAAGCGGACCACCGGCCGCAGAAGAGGATACCGGGGTTATGGCAGCTAGCTGCTGCCATAACAAAGATATCCTTCTTCAAACTTAGGGCGTATATCGGCATGCGGCGGTCCGTAAGTGGTTAATATTAGGACACTTACCTGTCCTGGAATCCAGCGATGTTGGCACCCCAGCCGATGTTTCCGCCAGCTCTCGGGTGCTGCCTCCGCCATTTGTAGTAAGGGAACCAGTGAAGCTTTTTTGGCTTGGCAGCCGGTTCTCAAATGCGCATGCGCGCTGCACTTTCTGAACGGCCCGGCGGCGAGGGAAGGAGGAGAGGGGCTGCACTTCAGAGTGATCTTGCTGTGGCGAGATCTCTCGGAAGTGGGGACGGGTGCCCGATCCTCCCTCCCCTTCTGAAAGGTGCCAAATGTAGCACCGGGTGGGGGGGGGGGGGCTGATAAGCATTGTCTCCCCTTAAATTTTTTTTGTTTCTAGAGTGAAGAAACGCTTTAATAAAGACTTTTTGTTAATTCAAGTTTGTTTTTTCTAATCAAATAATTTTTTTATTAGTTTTTTATAATACAACATTTTAAAGAGGAAGTAAACTCTCACACTCTGATGCTTCTTTTCATTTAGTCCATTATAATAAGTAATTGTCAAACTATAACCACTAAATTACCAGCCCAAATCGCATATAACTTACTGTTTAAAGGAACTTTAAAAAACTTGTTTCCAGGGGTAAGGCAGCGCCATCTTAAGTATTGTTTTCTGAGTCCACAGTAGAGTCTATTTCCACCCTTACATTGAGCACTTCCTGTACTGTTAACCAAGCCTCCTTCTCAATCCAACGTTTCTATGGCAACCCTGCTCATAGCTGACTTGTTTTATTTCATAGTATTTACTTGTGCCGATTATCTAGTGTTTGCTCATGTCAGTCTTATCAGCTTCAGCTGATAAGACTGCAGTAATGCTGTCCCATGCCCAGGCTTACACTCCATGTGATGTCACATGGTCACATGGGGTGTAGTAGGAATCTCTGAGTGATTATGCAGTCTCGTGGGATTTCAGTGTTGTGCTGTAGGAAGTCCTGATAATAGATAGACAAGTACACAGAGTGTGCCGTAAATCAGGGGAGATATAGGCATGCTCAGTGACGTCATTCTAAAGAAGAAAAAGGATTACAACAATACTAAAGTGGAGTTCCACCCACTTTTACAACTCTTCAGCATCCCTCACTAAACTCTGTACTGTAAACGAATTGGATATTTTTTAAAAAAAATTCTCAGCAACTACTGTATATCTGCTGTATTTATTTTTCACTTCCTCCTCCCTGGCCGTGGCCCATCGCATCATTTCCTGTTTGCAATGCCTTCTGGGAAGGGGCGGCAACTTCCTCTGACACTGCCGTTGCTATGGAAACCTGACCTGAAACCTATTACACTGCTTGTGCTGCACTGAGCATGTACGAGATCTGCAAGGATGAGATACAGTCTGGCTTCAGATGCCCACACTTAAGATGGCCACGGCCTGCTGTAAGTTTATAAAATAACAAACTACTGCTATAAACAAACAAAACAGACCTTAGTTTACAGACTAACTTTACTAGAATACATTAAGCTTGTGTATTATAGGGGTATTTTTATTTTTAAAAAGTATAATTTCGGCCGGAACACCACTTAAGCAAGTAAGGAGATATCTACAAGCAGTGTTCATTAGGGTTTTGTATGCTGATTTACATGGGACAACGTTGTGGGGGAGAGTTTACAACCAATTTAAAAGACACATCAAAACATTTTCCTCAAATAACCAAAACTACACACAAAAAAAAAAAAAAAATCATAAACATCTCCATATTTATGCTCATCAGCACGCGATTCAATCTTTATTCAAGACCCTTCGTCTCATTATTACTCCTTAATGGAATATATTATTAATAATATATTAATATTTTAATATTTATACATTTTTTTTAACTAGTCCCAGAACTCTTCCATAAACTCAGAATGATTAAAAATAATTTTCTAAAAGGTATGATCAGGAGGAATATCATACCATTGTGTGGTTTTGTGGTACTTTATATTTTTAGGTGGGTTGATATTCCATAAAGGATCAGCAATGAGAAGTACATAAGGATCATTCTAATGGATTCACCCACATCATCAGAGGCAATAAATCTGATCAATGGAGGAAGAATAAAGGAAACTCTTCCTATTCTAGGATTCTAGGGTAGTGCCGGAGTAATGTACATAAAAGCTTCCTTGTTTCCATGAACTGGTTAGGCAGGTAAGTGAATACATTTGTACAGTCATCACATGGAAATATTGTATTTGAATAATAGATGAACATTTCATATTACAGCAACACTCAGCAGCTGAGATGATGATACTCAAAGTTAGCCAGGTCTGTAGGAACAAGAAAATCCAGTTTACATTCATTGAGCTCATCGTTATTATTATCGTAATTAAAAAGAAATGTTTCTTGGCACAGTTTGTAATGTTATCTGTGTTGGAGGTGATCAGATCTTCTTTATTAAATAAGCAATTTCTGCTTCCTACTTAAAGCAGACCTTCACCCTTAAGCAAGCGTCGCGTTACCTTGCCTCTGTGTGCTTGCGTTTTTTTTTTGAGAGTTTCCACGCGTCGCATTTAGGGCAGCCTATTCATTTCAATGGGCTGCCCTACGTGCGTAAAAAACGTGACAGTGCAGATATGATTCCTAAAATCACGCTGCATCAAACTGCATGCGTTTTGGCAGGCGTAAAAAAAACACATGCGTTTGCCAGATGCATGGGGGTGCTATTAAGAATTATTAGTACCCACATTCGTCTGCAGAAGGCAGCGTGTTTTCATGTAGTGAGGGAAATCATGCAATTTGTATATATATATATATATATATATATATATATATATATATATACACACACATACATACAAATATATATATATATATATATATAGATAGATAGATAGATAGATAGATAGATAGATAGATAGATAGATAGATAGATAGATAGATAGATAGATAGATAGATAGATAGATAGATTTCTTTTGGTGGTATTTGATCAGCTCTCGAGTTTTAACAAAAAAAAAAAAGACTGACAATTTTGAAAAAAAAAACAAAAAAAACATATTTTTTACTTTCTGCTATAAAACATATTCAATAATAAAAAAAAAAAATTCAAAAAGTGGGTAGACCCCTCACATTTTTGTAAATATTTTATTCTATATTTTCACGTGACAACACTGAAGAAATGAGCGCTGATGGAAACATGGGCTGGGGTGCCGACATCGCTGGATTCCAGGACAGGTAAGTGTCCTACACTATGTGTAGCTGCTGATTTTAAATTTTTTGCTGGGGAAGTAGAACTTCTCTTTAACTACTTCCCGTCCCCCCCTACAGGGTGGCTCTCCTATGCAAAATCAGGTACAGTATATACAGTATGTATTCTGCTACATATTTTTGGTTAACCACTTCAGCTCTGGAAGGTTTACTCATGATCAGGCCTTTTTTTGCTATATGGCACTGCGTTACTTTGACAATTGCGCGGTCATGTAACGCTGTACCCAAATATAATTGATGTCCTTTTTTCCCCACAAATAGAGCTTTCTTTCGGTGACATTTGATCACCTCTGTGTTTTTTTATATTTTGCGCTATAAACAAAAAAAGGCCGTCAATTCTAAAAAAAAAAAAAAAAGACAATATGTTTTACTTTCTGCTATAATCATATCTAAAAAGTTTTTGAAAAAATCAAATTTTTTTCATCAATTTAGATCAAAATGTATTCTGCTACATATTTTTGGTAAAAAAAAAAATCCCAATAAGCCTATATTGATTGGTTTGCACAAAAGTTTTAGCGTCACAAAACTATGAAATATATACTGGAATTTTTATTTATTTATTTATTTATTTTTATACTAGTAACAGCGGCGATCGGCGACTTATTGCGGGACTGCGATATTGCGGCGGACAATCTGACACTGACACGTTTTGGGGACCAGTGACACCAATTCATTGATCAGTGCTAAAAAATATACACTGCCACAGTACTAATGACACTGGCAGGGAAGGGGTTACAACTCTAGGGCGAGCCAAAGGTTCAAATGTTTGCCTAAACCATGTTTATGTGTACACAGTGTGATGTTTTTACTGAGGGATGTGCTTTGCAGGGGGGAAAAAAAATCATCACATCGCCGCTGACAGGAAGAAGCTCTACGTTGTTTACATTCTTTTTTCTTTTTTTCTTCTCAGTAAATCTGCTCTAGGGCGGTCGGCAGGTGGTTATTATTATTGGGTTTTTTTTGGTTTTTTTTGTGACATTTATTTGCAATGCAAAGCAGCGATTAATTGTTGTTTCTCAATTAGGCAAAAATTATATATGTGTGCCCTGCCCTTCCCCCCCAGATGCATGCACAAAGACAGCAATTGCAGAAGTCCTAAACCTTTGCCGTTTTTTTGCGCATACATGAGAAATCCTAAAGCTCAGGTCCAATGACTTTGCCTAGGCAGAGATGATGTCATCAGCCTGCGACAGGTTGTCAGGGGAAGTACTGTGATCTCTGTGGGAGGTAATAAATACATGAAAGTGTTACACTGACACATTGTTTTAGTAGGCATTGAAAGTGATATTAACCAGTTCCCGCCCGGCCTACAGCAGAATGGCTGGGCGGTCCTTTCGTCCCTCCAGGTGGATGCCCTCCCCTTCTTGCCACGCATGTGAGCCTGCAGTGCGGCGATCGGTGGTGAGTTGTGTCCCACAGCGCATTAGACACGTGTGATTAGTTTCGTACGAATCGGAAATTCGTACAAATTTCAGAAAATTTGTAATTTTCGTAAGGATCCGAAATACAAATTTTTTTATGCATACGAATTTTGTACGAAATACGAAATTTTGTTTACGAACTTCGGATAAATTTATCATAACGAACTTTCGTTATTGTTACGCAAAGTTAACAAAACTAAAAGTTAAAAACCCAGGAAGTCAGCACAGCACAGGGATGGTGGGACCCCTCATAATGATAAATTTATCAAAACGAACTTTCGTTATTGTTACGAAAATTTTACGAACCTAACGAAAATTCATATTTCGTACGAATCTGAATTGAATTTCGGACACGAATTACAAATTAATTTCAATACGAAAAATTGATTTCAACGGAACGAAACAAAACAAATTTATTGACGGCGCACATCTACAGCGCATCATCGATCAGGGTAAAGAGCTGATGACGTAGGCTCTTTACTATGTGATCGGCTGTGTCCAATCACAGTTGATCACATGTAAACAAAAAATGGTTATCGGCATTTCCTTTGCTCTGCGCTGTCAGTGTCTGCGGAAACGAAAACCAGCTTTCCAGTTACAGGGGACATTTACACTGATAATCGTTGCCCATTAGTGCCACCTATCGGTGGAGCCTCATCAGTGCCCTGATTATCAGTGCTGCCTATCAGTACCCATCAGTGCCACCTCATCAGTGCAGCCTCATCAGTGCCCATCAGTGCCACCTCATTAGTGCAGCCTCATCAGTGCCAATAATGCACCCTATCAGTGCCCATCAGTGCAGCCTCAACAGCGCATATCAGTGAAGAAGAAAAATTACTTATTTGCAAAATTGTATAACAGAAATGAAGAAAAAGGGGTTTAATTTCAAAATGTGCGGGTTTTTTTCGTTTGTTTAGCAAAAAAAAAACAAAAACAGTGGTGATTAAATACCACCAAAAAAAGCTCTATGCTTCTCATAAAAATATCATATGGGTACAGTGTTGTATGATCACTCAATTGTTATTCAAAGTGTGACAGCGCTGAAAGCTGAAAATTATCCTGGGCGGGAAGGGGGTAAAAGTGCCCTGTAGACAAGTGGTTAAACACCCTGCATAATCAGCAGCTGATTTAATCACTTACTGAGTATGGGGTGTCTTTAGCTTTAATCCTTACCTATGTTCCAGTTTATTCTGGTGCCATGACCGCTGGTTTCCTGTTTCGGGGTGACTCCCTTCTCCTGAGCGGTCCTATGGAGCTACCCTTAGGGCCGGTGCTACCACTAGGCAAACTGTACTGTGGGAGACCAGGCCAGATATAGTGAATGCAGGCTCCTGGGGAGAATAGATATAGTGAATGCAGAGTCCTGGGGAGACTAGATATAGTGAATGCAGAGTCCTGGGCAGACTAGATATAGTGAATGCAGGGTCCTAGGGAGATCAGATATAGTGAATGCAGAGTCCTGAGGAGACTAGATATAGTGAATGCAGAGTCCTGGGGAGACCAGATATAGTGAATGCAGGCTCCTGGGGAGACCAGATATAGTGAATGCAGGTTCCTGGGGAGACCATATATAGTGAATGCAGGCTTCTGGGGAGACCAGATATAGTGAATGCAGGCTCCTGGGGAGACCAGATATAGTGAATGCAGGCTCCTGGAGAGACCAGATATAGTGAATGCAGGCTCCTGGGGAGACCAGATATAGTGAATGCAGGGTCCTGGGGAGACTAGATATAGTGAATGCAGAGTCCTGGGGAGACCAGATATAGTGAATGCAGAGTCCTGGGGAGACAAGATATAGTGAATGCAGGGTCCTGGGGAGACCAGATATAGTGAATGCAGGCTCCTTGGGAGACCAGATATAGTGAATGCAGGGTCCTGGGGAGACCAGATATAGTGAATGCAGGCTCCTGGGGAGACCAGATATAGTGAATGCAGGCTCTGGTGGGAGACCAGATATAGTGAATGCAGGCTCCTGGGGAGACCAGATATAGTGGATGCAGGGTCCTGGGGAGACCAGATATAGTGAATGCAGGGTCCTGGGGAGACCATATATAGTTAATGCAGGGTCCTGGGGAGGCTAGATATAGTGAATGCAGAGTCCTGGGGAGACTAGATATAGTGAATGCAGGTTCCTGGGGAGACCAGATATAGTGAATGCAGGCTCCTGGGGAGACCAGATATAGTGAATGCAGGCTCCTGGGGAGACTAGATATAGTGGATGCAGAGTCCTGGGGAGACCAGATATAGTGAATGCAGGCTCCTGGGGAGACCATATATAGTTAATGCAGGGTCCTGGGGAGACTAGATATAGTGAATGCAGAGTCCTGGGGAGACTAGATATAGTAAATGCAAGTTCCTGGGGAGACCAGATATAGTGAATGCAGGCTCCTGGGGAGACCAGATATAGTGAATGCAGGCTCCTGGGGAGACTAGATATAGTGAATGCAGAGTCTTGGGGAGACTAGATATAGTGAATGCAGGGTCCTGGGGAGACTAGATATAGTGAATGCAGGGTCCTAGGGAGATCAGATATAGTAAATGCAGAGTCCTGGGGAGACTAGATATAGTGAATGCCGGGTCCTGGGGAGACCAGATATAGTGAATGCAGGGTCCTGGGGAGACCAGATATAGTGAATGCAGGCTCCTGGGGAGACCAGATATAGTGAATCCAGGCTCCTGTGGGAGACCAGATATAGTGAATGCAGGGTCCTGGGGAGACGAGATATAGTGAATGCAGGGTCCTGGGGAGACTAGATATAGTGAATGCAGAGTCCTGGGGAGACTAGATATAGTGAATGCAGAGTCCTGGGGAGACTAGATATAGTAAATGCAGGCTCCTGCAGAGACCAGATATAGTGAATGCAGGCTCCTGTGGGAGGCCAGATATAGTGAATGTAGGCTCCTGGGGAGACTAGATATAGTGAATGCAGGCTCCTGGGGAGACCAGATATAGTGAATGCAGGCTCTGGTGGGAGACCAGATATAGTGAATGCAGGCTCCTGGGGAGACCAGATATAGTGGATGCAGGGTCCTGGGGAGACCAGATATAGTGAATGCAGGCTCCTGGGGAGACCATATATAGTTAATGCAGGGTCCTGGGGAGACTAGATATAGTGAATGCAGAGTCCTGGGGAGACTAGATATAGTGAATGCAGGTTCCTGGGGAGACCAGATATAGTGAATGCAGGCTCCTGGGGAGACCAGATATAGTGAATGCAGGCTCCTGGGGAGACTAGATATAGTGAATGCAGAGTCTTGGGGAGACTAGATATAGTGAATGCAGAGTCCTGGGGAGACTAGATATAGTGAATGCAGGGTCCTAGGGAGATCAGATATAGTAAATGCAGAGTCCTGGGGAGACTAGATATAGTGAATGCCAGGTCCTGGGGAGACCAGATATAGTGAATGCAGAGTCCTGGGGAGACCAGATATAGTGAATGCAGGCTCCTGGGGAGACCCGATATAGTGAATGCAGGCTCCTGGGGAGACCAGATATAGTGAATGCAGACTCCTGGGGAGACCAGATATAGTGAATGCAGGGTCCTGGGGAGACCAGATATAGTGAATGCAGGGTCCTGGGGAGACTAGATATAGTGAATGCAGAGTCCTGGGGAGACTAGATATAGTGAATGCAGGCTCCTGGGGAGACCAGATATAGTGAATGCAGGGTCCTGGGGAGACCAGATATAGTGAATGCAGGCTCCTGGGGAGACCAGATATAGTGAATGCAGGCTCTGGTGGGAGACCAGATATAGTGAATGCAGGCTCCTGGGGAGACCAGATATAGTGGATGCAGGGTCCTGGGGAGACCAGATATAGTGAATGCAGGGTCCTGGGGAGACCATATATAGTTAATGCAGGGTCCTGGGGAGACTAGATATAGTGAATGCAGAGTCCTGGGGAGACTAGATATAGTGAATGCAGGTTCCTGGGGAGACCAGATATAGTGAATGCAGGCTCCTGGGGAGACCAGATATAGTGAATGCAGGCTCCTGGGGAGACTAGATATAGTGAATGCAGAGTCTTGGGGAGACTAGATATAGTGAATGCAGAGTCCTGGGGAGACTAGATATAGTGAATGCAGGGTCCTAGGGAGATCAGATATAGTAAATGCAGAGTCCTGGGGAGACTAGATATAGTGAATGCCAGGTCCTGGGGAGACCAGATATAGTGAATGCAGAGTCCTGGGGAGACCAGATATAGTGAATGCAGGCTCCTGGGGAGACCCGATATAGTGAATGCAGGCTCCTGGGGAGACCAGATATAGTGAATGCAGGCTCCTGGGGAGACCAGATATAGTGAATGCAGGGTCCTGGGGAGACCAGATATAGTGAATGCAGGGTCCTGGGGAGACTAGATATAGTGAATGCAGAGTCCTGGGGAGACTAGATATAGTGAATGCAGGCTCCTGGGGAGACCAGATATAGTGAATGCAGGGTCCTGGGGAGACCAGATATAGTGAATGCAGGCTCCTGGGGAGACCAGATATAGTGAATGCAGGCTCCTGGGGAGACCAGATATAGTGAATGCAGGCTCCTGGGGAGACCAGATATAGTGAATGTAGAGTCCTGGGGAGACCAGATATAGTGAATGCAGGCTCCTGTGGGAGACCAGATATAGTGAATGCAGGCTCCTGGGGAGACCAGATATAGTGAATGCAGGTTCCTGGGGAGACCAGATATAGTGAATGCAGGCTCCTGGGGAGACCAGATATAGTGAATGCAGGCTCCTCGGAAGACTAGATATAGTAAATGCAGAGTCCTGGGGAGACTAGATATAGTGAATGCAGAGTCCTGGGGAGACTAGATATAGTGAATGCAGGGTCCTAGGGAGATCAGATATAGTAAATGCAGAGTCCTGGGGAGACTAGATATAGTGAATGCAGAGTCCTGGGGAGACTAGATATAGCGATTGCAGGGTCCTGGGGAGACTAGATATAGCGAATGCAGGCTCCTGGGGAGACCAGATATAGTGAATGCAGGCTCATGGGGAGACCAGATATAGTGAATGCAGAGTCCTGGGGAGACCGGATATAGTGAATGCAGGCTCCTGTGGGAGACCAGATATAGTGAATGCAGGCTCCTGGGGAGACCAGATATAGTGAATGCAGGCTCCTGTGGAGACAAGATATAGTGAATGCAGGGTCCTGGGGAGACTAGATATAGTGAATGCAGAGTCCTGGGGAGACTAGATATAGTGAATGCAGGCTCCTGGGGAGACCAGATATAGTGAATGCAGGCTCCTATGGGAGACCAGATATAGTGAATGTAGGCTCCTGGGGAGACCAGATATAGTGAATGCAGGATCCTGGGGAGACCAGATATAGTGAATGCAGGCTCCTGGGGAGACCAGATATAGTGAATGCAGGGTCCTGGGGAGACCAGATATAGTGAATGCAGGGTCCTGGGGAGACCAGATATAGTGAATGCAGGGTCCTGGGGAGACCAAATATAGTGAATGCAGTGTCCTGGGGAGACTAGATATAGTGAATGCAGAGTCCTGGGGAGATTAGATATAGTGAATGCAGGCTCCTGGGGAGACCAGATATAGTGAATGCAGGCTCCTGTGGGAGACCAGATATAGTGAAAGTAGGCTCCTGGGGAGACCAGATATAGTGAATGCAGGCTCCTGAGGAGACCAGATATAGTGAATGCAGGGTCCTGAGGAGACTAGATATAGTGAATGCAGAGTCCTGGGGAGACTAGATATAGTGAATGCAGAGTCCTGGGGAGACCAGATACAGTGAATGCAGGCTCCCGGAGAGACCAGATATAGTGAATGCAGGCTCCTGGGGAGACCAGATATAGTGAATGCAGGGTCCTGGGGAGACCAGATATAGTGAATGCAGAGTCCTGGGGAGACCAGATATAGTGAATGCAGGGTCCTGGGGAGACCAGATATAGTGAATGCAGGGTCCTGGGGAGACCAGATATAGTGAATGCAGGGTCCTGGGGAGACCAGCTATAGTGAATGCAGGGTCCTGGGGAGACCGGATATAGTGAATGCAGGGTCCTTGGGAGACTAGGTATAGTGAATGCAGAGTCCTGGGGAGACTAGATATAGTGAATGCAGGGTCCTTGGGAGACTAGATATAGTGAATGCAGGGTCCTGGGGAGACCAGATATAGTGAATGCAGGCTCCCGGGGAGACCAGATATAGTGAATGCAGGCTCCTGGGAAGACCAGATATAGTGAATGCAGGCTCCTGGGGAGACCAGATATAGTGAATGCAGGCTCCTGGGGAGACCAGATATAGTGAATGCAGACTCCTGGGGAGACCAGATATAGTGAATGCAGGCTCCTGGGTAGACCAGATATAGTGAATGCAGGCTCCTGTGGGAGACCAGATATAGTGAATGCAGGCTCCTGTGGGGGACCAGATATAGTGAATGCAGGGTCCGGGGTTTAGTAACACTTTAAGTAATGCTAAGTGGAGTTTTCTTTCTCCAAGCACCGTGTGTAAACTGCTGACTGCCACTTCTGTAAAATGTGACCGCCAGCCGGGGGTTACATGTCAGCAAATATGGAAGGAAACCTTCGTCCTCAGAAATAGTAAACTTTGCACTAGAGAGTTATCATAGAGTGCTGAACAATGACCGCTCTTATCAGCTGTAGATTCTGTATATCAGGTAGTATAGTCGGCATCCCTGATGAAAACGGCTCTGGCAAGACCAGCTAACCACGCAGACTCTGTGCAGACAGACAAGTTCTGCATAGGGAGGGGAAGAGCAAAGCACACTCACTGTACACAGGGAGCAGAGCATGCATATGTAATGTGCAAACATTTCCTCCAGGATGTATAGTTAGGATTCAAGGCTGTATTTCGATATCCTGCTGCTCCACACACCACATAATGAGAACGCGCAATTTGTATAAGCCCCGCCCCTCGTGTCATGTGATTATTTTAGCAAAAAACCGAATGATTGAATGCGCTATTGGAGGCAGCATTGGTTTCCCTTTATATGCAATACTACTTTCCTCCTGTACACGAGAATAGAAAGATGGACCCACATTCCCCCTCCCAACACAAATCCCCTCCCCCCACAACCTCCCTTGTGCCCCCCCAACCTCTCATGATACCACAGTGCCCAGGGGGCAGCTGCCCCTCCTGCCCACCCCTTCTCCCGGCCCTGCTGCTTCCCCTAGCCGTATTATCAGAAATAATCTTTAAGAGCTTTCTTTTTCATTCACTTTTATCTTTCCAGCGCCTTTAAAAAAAAACTGCTTCAGGGAGTTCATGTTACCAGAACAGCGGAGAGTCTTGTGACTCTTCTCATCAGACCCTGCACCCCCCCTCCCCACCCCCACCACACACACACCCTGCAGCTTTTGCTGTTAAAAGTATAAAAAGAAAAACTTATAAAAGTATATAACAATAAAAAAGTATAAGGGCCAGTTTACACCTGTGCATTTTTAGTGCTTTTTGCATTTTGCAGATTTGCACTACAGCCCATTTAACATGGTTTCTTATGGAACACGTTCTGTAGAGCAAATCTGCAAAATGCAAAAAGCACTAAAAATGCCATAGGTGTGAATCCAGCCTAAGGGGCAGTTTACACCAGATGCAGTTCCGTGCGCTTTTTTTCTGCACAAAATGCATGCACAGTGTTTTCCATGTATTCCAATGGCTCTAGTTCACACCAATGCAGTCAGTTTCCGATCAGTTTCGGCCCCCGGAAACTGACTGCACGGTGTGAACTAGAGCCATTGGAATACATGGAAAACACTGTGCATGCATTTTTAGTGCAGAAAAAAAGTGCACGGAACTGCACCGAACTGCATGTGGCGTGAACTGGCCCTAAGGGCCAGTTCACGCCACATGCAGTCCAGTGCGTTTTTTTTTTCGGCATCAAAAACACATAGAAAGTAGGTTATATGGTTTTCAATGGCATAGTTCACGCCAGTGCTTGCAGTTCCAGAAAAAAAAGTAGAACGTGCTGTGATTTTCCTGCACTGGACTGTACTGGAACGCTGTAAAAAAGCATCAAAAACTCACAGGAACGCCCCGGAACGCACCAAAAACGCACTGCAACACCCATGTTCTTATTTAGGGCCGGTTCACACCATAGAAACGCAGTCCGGATGTGCTCCAGATTTTTTTTTTGCATGTGCGTTTTTGATGCGTTCCAGTGCGTTTTTGGTGCAGTCCAGTGCATTCCCCCCCCCCCTTTTTTTTATCTTAACCTTAAATAAGAGCATGGGTGTTCCAGTGCGTTTTTGGTGCGTTTAGGTGCGTTCCCGTGCCTTTTTGATGCTTTTTAGGGCCAGTTCACACCATAGAAAGCAGTCCGGATGCGTTCCAGGTGCTTTTCTGCATGCACGTTTTTGGTGCATTCCAGTGCTTTTTTGATGCAGTCCAGTGCTTCCCCCCCCTTTATTCTTAACCTTAAATAAGGACAAGTGTGTTGCAGTGCGTTTTTGGTGCATTTAGGTGCGTTCCAGTGCGTTTTTGATGCGTTTTAAGGCCAGTTCACACCAGATGCAGTTCCGTGCACTTCTGTTTTTTCTGCATCAATACAGTCAGTTCCGGTCAGTTTTCGGTCAGTTTGACCGGAAGCTGACCAGAAACTGACTGCATGGTGTGAACTAGAGCCATTGGAATGCATGGAAAACACTGTGCATGCATTTTTAGTGCAGAAAAAAAGCGCACGGAACTGAACAGAACTGCGTCTGGTGTGAGCTACAGCATTCCAGTACAGTCCAGTGCAGAAAAAATGCAGCACGTTCTACTTTTTTTTTCTGGAACTGGAACGCACTGGAACTGCAAGCACTGGTTGTGATCTATGCCATTGAAAACCATATAACCTACTTTCTATGCGTTTTTGATGCATTAAAAAAATGCACTGGACGCATAAGGTTAAGGGGAAAAAAAGGGGGGGGGGGATGCACTGGACTGCATAAAAAACGCACCAAAAATGCACTGGAACGCATCAAAAACGCGCATGCAAAAAAGCATCTGGAGCGCATCCGGACTGCATTTCTATGGTGTGAACCGGCCCTATTAAACTGAAAAAAACAATTGAACACGCCCCGCTGAAATATGTTTATTTAAACAAGAAAAACATATCCATGGGAAATGTCCTTCAAGAGGTTTTATCAGCCGCGCTGCGCCTGCATGGGCTGAAGTTCAGCAGATTGCTGGGGAGATAGTAGCGGGCATTCATGGCTTACGGGCCTATTGAGGTGAAAGAGTCTCATTATCGTTCGCTGTGTTTTCTGCTGACAGTGTGTGAACGATCTTCTCCAACCCATATCCGGCCCGGTGACAGAAATCATTTCTACATCATATTGTTGAGTGTTGGCGTATTATTTGTTTTTGAAAAAAAAAAAAAAAAAACAGACTTTGTCCTTTCATTTTTAATTTCCGATCTAATTTAAAGTTACCGGAATAGTAGGATTTTTCAATCAGCGCTCGTAGGTGTAATGCCCCCCACACACACGATGAGACTATTGGACAAACGATCGTCCGTTTTTTCTTGCATGCGAATCTCAGATCGAATCTGATGAGTTTACTAAAGTCACCAAAATTCCCGCACGACAGAAATAAAATTCGGAAGTGATGTAGTGTGTTGTAACGCATTTGTATTGCGTTTTCGAACGATAGCCGCGCTGATTAAACGAAAATCATACGGAAAAATTTTTCTCATGCATGTCCGATAGAATAATATCGGATGAACTGTCCTGATTGGCTCTCGAAAGCTCCATACGAACAATCCGATTATCGCACGATCGCTTTGAAAGCGGTATTTTCCGTACGATTTTCTGATCAGCCAATCATGGTAAAAATAAGTGCAAAATGCAGGACTTGGGTGGGTGTAAAAAGATGTCCGCTGCCGCCTTCTGCCTGCAGGGCTTACTGCGGACGAGTGCGAGGTGTACCAAGATGGCCGTCGTGGTGTTGTGACAGAAGGCCACTTCTGTTACCTATTCTGATGGGTCGCCAATTCTGATGGAACACCGATTGTCAGTTTATTACTGCCTCAGTAATCAGGGAACAATCAATGCGATTCCCAATGCTTTGGCCAACATGACAGCCAATCATGGTGATCACATGATTGATCTCTCCCGGCCCCAGCTGTCAGCCTATGTCAGTATATTAGACCCCTTTCACACTGGGGCCGTGGCCGCGTCAGCGCTAAAGCAGCGCTCGTTTTTAGCGGAGCTTTAACGCTGTTTAAGCGTCGCTTTTCGGCCGCTAGCGGGGCACTTTTAACCCTAATAATCCCAAATAAATGCCTGTGTTGCGGTGCTTCAGAAGCGCTTTTCAGGCACTTTGGAAGCGCTGTTCATTCATTTCAATGGGCAGGGCATTTTGGGAGCACTGTATACAGCGCCAAAACGCCTGAAAACCGCCTCAGTGTGAAAAAGGCGTCTTACTGCTGTATACAGCGCTCCCAAACCGCCCCAAAGATGCTGCTTGCAGGACTTTTCCTAACGTCCCGCAAGCACACCGCCCCCCAGTGTGAAAAGACACACTAAAAGGAATGGGAGGCGGTTTTCATGCGCTATTTAGAGGCCATTTATAGTGCTAAAACGCCTGAAAACCGCGGGGTCTTACTGTCACTGACAGCTACTGTTCTCTGCTAGTGATCAGGAGACAATTAGCGCGGTTCCCAATCACGTGGTCAACATAAAAGCCAATCATGGTGATCACATGAGGTTTGTTTGTATACAAGCCTCTGCAGCTCAAGCTGCCATTGTATTTCTTTTTTTCAAGCACCAGGGAAAGAAATACAGTATTTAAAGAGGCAGAGAATATATATATATATATTTTTTTTTACACATTTGTCAGCCTATAATAAAAAAACAGAAGTAGGATATTTATTAAAACCAAAATAAAAGCCTTATGTGTCCTTTAACCACTTACAGACCGGAAGGATTTTCCCCCTTAATGACTGGGCCATTTTTTGCGATACAGCATTGCATCGCTTTAACTGACAATTGCGCGGTCGTGCGACGTTGTACCCAAACAAAATTGACGTCCTTTTTTTCCCACAAATAGAGCTTTCTTTTGGTGTTTTTTGATCACCTCTGCGGTTTTTATTTTTTGCGCTATAAACAAAAAAAAGACTGACAATTTAAAAAAACAAACAAACAATATTTTTTACTTTTTGCTATAATAAATATCCAAAAAAAAACAAACAAACTGAATTTCTTCATCAGTTTAGGCCAATATGTATTCTTCTACATATTTTTGGTAAAAAAAAAAAATCGCAATAAGTGTATATTGATTGGTTTGCGCAAAAGTTCTAACGTCTACAAAATAGGGGATAGATTTATGGCATATTTATTATTTATTTTTTACTAGTAATGGCAGCGAACTGCGACATTGTGGCGGACAGATCGGACACTTTTGACACTTTTTTTTGTCACCATTGACATTTATACAGCGATCAGTGCTATAAAAATGCACTGATTACTGTGTAAATGTCACCTTCAAGGAAGGTGTTAACACTAGGGGGCGATCAACGGGTTAAATGTGTTCCCTAGGCGTGTTCTAACTGTGGGGGGATTAGGCTGACCGGAGGAGGAGAGAGATCGCTGTTCCTAATTACTAGGAACAGCAGATCTCTCGCTCTCCTCCCTTGTCAGAATGGGGATCTGTCTGTTTACATTGACAGATCCCCGTTCTGGCTCTGTTTCCCTCGGTCGCGGGTGGCCGGCGGACATCGTGCCCCCCCCCCCCGGCCACGCGCATTGGGCGCGCAAGCGCGGCTGCTGTGGCTCTTAAGGGGGCCGACACACAGGTACGCCGATTCGTGGGAAGGAGCCGACCTGCCGCAATATAATGACGCGGATGGTCGGCAAGTGGTTAACAATGATGTAGAAAATCTTTAGGCAAGCAGATGGGCAAACAAATGGAAAATTGTATCAAATTCTTACTTTAATTTTTCTTTCCTGGCACCAGTCCATGGCAGCATAACTACCACATGTATGCTGCCATGTTGGCGCCAGGAAAATAACATTATTGTCAAATTAATTGGACGCACATTTATGCTGTTAAATTTGGTCTGTGTATCTATGGAACAATGACTTCTGCTCATGAAAAAAAAGAAAACTGAAACGTGACTCTGAAATGTCTACTAGAGGTTTAGCATGACAGACGGAACACATGACAGGATGCCTGCAAGCCACAACCCCGGAGTGTCGGGTCATGTCAATAGGGAACCTCCTTTATCTGAAAATTGAACTGATGAAATGCCTAAAGCTATTACTAAGGTATATCTTCTGCTACTCTGCACTTCAAAAAAAAGCAACGTCAACCCTTGAGAAATAGAATAGTGAGGTGTTGTAACAGAGAGAGGTGTTTCTTATATACCGGTATTCATGACTAAGCCTATTTTTGAAATTTGGTGTTTACAAGTTAAAATCCGTATTTTTTGCTAGAAAATTACTTAGAACCCCCAGACATTATATATATATTGTAGCAGAGAATCTAAAGAATAAAATGGCGATTGTTGCAATATTTTATATCACACGGTATTTGTGCAGCGGTGTTTTAAACCCAAATTTTTGGGAAAAGGGACACTTTCATGAATTTAAAAAAAACAAACAGTAAAGTTACCCCAATTTGTTTGTATTATGTGAAAGATGACGTTACCCTGAGTAAATAGATACCAAACATGTCACGCTTTATAATTGCACGCGCTCGTGGAATGGCGACAAACTCTCCATAGGCGAAACTCTCCGTAGCTAAATATCTCCATAGGCGAAGCTTTAAATTTTTTTTATGGTTACCAGGTTAGAGTTACAGAGGAGGTCTAGTGCTAGAATTATTGTTCTCGCTCTGACGATCGCGGCGATATCACACATATGTGATTTGAACACCATTTACATATGCGGGCGCGACTTCCGTATGCGTTTTCTTTGCTGCGCGAGCTCGCGGCGACGGGGGCGCTTTGAAAAATGTTTTTTTCTTATTTATTTTATTTATTTTAATATTAATATTTTTTTTTTTTTTTTAACATTTTTGATCACTTTTATTGCTGTCACAAGGAATGTAAACATCCCTTGTGACAGTAATAGGTGGTGACAGGTACTCTTTATGGAGGGATCGGGGGCACTTCAAAGTATTCATATCGCCGTTTTCAACTATTCCGAATACTGTATATTTTTTTTTTTAAACCGGCGCCATTGGCAGCTGAGTAAACAGGAAGTGACGTCACGTCATGACCGGTTAAGGCTTCGTTCCAGACCGTCACTAGCCACCGGAGGCCCGATTGTTGATCGGGCCTCCCGGTGGAACGGGAGGCCCGGTAAGAGTTGCAGGAGGCGGCGGGAGGGGGCGGCCGCTCCTCCGGTGTAACAGCCGAGCGGCTTTTAACCGCATTGGTTGTTATCGCTGGAAAGCCGATCGCCGGCTCTAAAACACAGCACCGGGATGATGCCCGCAGCTGCGGGCATCATCCAGGTATAACCCCTGAAAGCCGAGTACGCACATCTGCATACGCTCGGCGGCAAGGGGTTATTTTAGACTCAGTGCTTCTCTGTTCCAGTGTTTCTCAACTCCAGTCCTCAAGGTGCCCCAACTGGTCATGTTTTCAGGATATCCCTCAGGTGAAAGGGCTGTGGTAACTGATCAAATCACCTGTGCAAAATAATGGAAAGCCTGAAAACATGACCTGTTGGGGCGCCTTGAGGACTGGAGTTGGAGGGACCAGCAGGGTGCTGTACATGGCTTCCTGAACACATCACAGCCCCCAGGCCTCAATACTCCTCTCCAGAGTCCTCAGTCCTGAGGAAAGCAGTGCGAGGAGTTATGCAAATATCAAAAAGCCCCGATGGGTGGGTGTCAGTCTGGAGGAGTGGTTGTTTCTAGGCAGGATTCCTGAAGTAACGCCCACACTGAGCCTAAAATCCAATAAATGAAAAGAGGGGGGCAGGAACAGCCAGGCTGGTGAGGAAAAGCCTAGATGATACTGGACGCCCTCCAGCCAGAAAATGAGGCGGGGCTCTATCTGGTTAGCTGCAGCTTCCAATGCACATTGTGAGAAGCTCGCAGTGTGCAGTCACATCAAAGCCAACAATTTCAATCCAGGAGAGGAGCCTGGAAACTGTGCAAACTGATTGGAAGGCTGGAAATTGGCTTTAAGACATGGCCCTTCGGCTAGTTATTTGTGTATGCGGCATTCTGCCTCTATGGCTCTAATGGATAAACACAATCCATTAACAGAAAATACTTTAGGAACCTCAAGAAATCGCATGAGACCAATAAATGTGGGAAAAAGAGAGAGCAGAACGTACAATCCCCTCATTCATATGTCTTGTGCAGCAAACAACAGTCCATTGTCAGGACTTAAAGCTCAGCTCCAGGCACTAAAACTTTCATTTAAAAATATTTCTTATTAGCCAAGAAGGATATACAATATCTCACAAAAGTCAGTACACCCCTCACATTTGTGTAAATCTTTTCTTCTATCTTTTCATGTGACAACACTGAAGAAATGACACTTTGCTACAATGTAAAGTAGTGAGTGTACAGCTTGTATAACAGTGGAAATTTGCTGTCCACTCAAAATAACTCAACACACAGCCATTAATGTCTAAACCGCTGGCAACAAAAGTGAGTACACCCCGAAGTGAAAATGTCCAAATTGGGAACAAAGTGTCAATATTTTGTGTGGCCACCATTATTTTCCAGCACTGCCTTAACCCATTTGGGCATGGAGTTCACCAGAGCTTCACAGGTTGTCACTGGAGTCCTCTTCCCCTCCTCCATGACGACATCACAGAGCTGGTGGATGTTAGAGACCTTGCACTCCTCCACCATTTGAGGATGTCCCACAGATGCTCAATAGGGTTTAGGTCTGGAGACATGTCTGGCCAGTCCATATCCTTAACCCTCAGATTCTTTAGCAAGGCAGTGGTCATCTTGGAGGTGTGTTTGGGGTGGTTATCATGTTGGAATACTGCCCTGCGGCCCAGTCTCTGAAGGGAGGGGATCATGCTCTGCTTCAGTATATCACAGTACATGTTGGCATTCATGGTTCCCTCAATGAACTGTAGCTCCCCAGTGCTGGTGTCTTGCCGAAAAAGTTCCCCCGGCGGATAATGACCCCCCTGTACTGCTCAGGCGCAGCGCTTGCGCAGTACGGTGTCTTGCCGAAAAAGTTCCCCCGGCGGATAATGACCCCCCTGTACTGCGCAGGCGCAGCGCTTGTGCAGTACAAAGCACTAGCGAGACAAAAATAGCCGAACATACACAGCTGAGAGTCAGCTGTGCACCGCGCCTGCGCAATGAAGACCACATTGAACACCACATTCTACCACACGCTCCCGATGCTACCAGACAATGCCGCGCGCTCCCGATGCTCGTGCTACTCTGCAAGGGGCGGCTATATTATGGCGTGTTTCAACACATTAAGGGCGGGTTTTGCAATCTTCATGGGCGATTTCAATACTTCTCATAATACTTTCCACAGTATATTGTTATAATGTTATGTGATATCACAGTAATACACCCGTCCCTTACAGAGTAGCACGAGCATCGGGAGCGTGCGGCAGCGTCGGGCACAATGTCCTGCTCATTGCGCAGGCGCCGTGTACAGCTGACTCACAGCTGTTCAACTTCGGATATTTTCTGCGGCTCCCTTGTTGTTCGTACTGCACAAGTGCTGCGCCTGCGCAGTACAGGGGGGGTCATTATCTGCCGAGGGGGACCTTTTTCGGCAGAACACCGGCAGCACTCATGCAGCCCCAGACCATGACACTCCCACCACCATGCTTGCCTGTAAGCAAGACACACTTGTCTTTGTACTCCTCACCTGGTTGCTGCCACACACGCTTGTCACCATCTGAACCAAATACGTTTATCTTGGTCTCATCAGACCACAGGACATGGTTCCAGTAATCCATGTCCTTAGTCTGCTTGTCATCAGCAAACTGTTTGCGGACTTTCTTGTGCATTATCTTTAGAAGAGGTTTCCTTCTGGGATGACAGTCATGCAGACCAAGTTGATGCAGTGTGCGGTGTATGGTCTGAGCACTGACAGGCTGACCCCCCACCCCTTCAACCTCTGCAGCAATGCTGGCAGCACTCATATGTCTATTTCCCAAAGACAACCTCTGGATATGACGCTGAGCACGCGCACTCAACTTCTTTGGTCGACCATGGCGAGGCCTGTTCTGAGTGGAACCTGTCCTGTTAAACCTCTGTATGGTCTTGGTCACTGTGCTGCAGCTCAGTTTCAGGGTCTTGGCAATCTTCTTATAGCCTAGGCCATCTTTATGTAGAGCAACCATTCTTTTTTTTTCAGATCCTCAGACAGTTCTTTGCCATGAGGTGCCATGTTGAACTTCCAGTGACCAGTATGAGAGAGTGAGAGCGATAACACCAAATTTAACACACCTGCTCCCCATTCACACCTGAGACCTTGTAACACTAACGAGTCACATGACACCGGGGAGGGAAAATGGCTAATTGGGCCCAATTTGGACATTTTCACTTAGGGGTGTACTGACTTTTGTTGCCAGCGGTTTAGACATTAATGTCTATGTGTTGAGTTATTTTGAGGGGACAGCAAATTTACACTGTTATACAAGCTGTACACTCACTACTTTACATTGTAGCAAAGCGTCATTTCTTCAGTGTTGTCACGTGAAAAGATAGAAGAAAAGATTTACAAAAATGAGAGGGGTGTACTCACTTTTGTGAGATACTGTATATCCAACAAATTAACAAATAAAAACCCTTGAATACAAAGTAACCTTCTATAAATAACTCGTATCTGTAAACTTATAACAATGTTGCAATCAAAAATCAAAACAAATAAATGTGTTGTGTAAACAGTTGATATATCTTCCTAAAAACACTTGCTGACCACCTTATACCAGATTTACTGCTACAGGGCGGCTGTTGTGCAGAATTTTGTGTGTATATATATATATATATATATATATATATATATATATATATATATATATACACTTTGTGTTTGCAGCTGTATTATTTGACCTTGTTTCTTTAGTCTCTGTCGTATGTTGTATTACTGATGTATGTATATAGGGAAGAGTGATGTGTTATGTTTTTCCTTGTCACCCCAGCATGCATTTCATAGCCCCAGGCATCAGTATGGGTGGAAAGTGTCACCTGTCTCCCACAGGGAGAGAATTTGGAAAATAACAATCCTTTGATGAAGGTGACAATAGCTGCCCTTTGTGTCACCCCTGAGTGACAGGGATCAGATCAGACTGATCTCCATCTGAATGTCACACCATGATGTCAGGGGATGGGGACTCCTATCCGGGATAATTAGAACTTTTACATTTCCAGCCTCTTGGCTGGCTCTGTGTATTGGCCAGCTGTGACCTTGCAGGGGTCCTGTTGTTTGACCCCCCCCCCCCAGGAAGAGATCCACGCTGTGATGTCGTTAGCAGTGGAATGTGACCCCCAATTTAAAGTGTATCTCATCCAGAGAACATAAATGTCATATATTGCAGATTACCATTCCTAAAGCTCCGTAAACACGATCAGAATATCCTCCAAAAAAATTTAAAGCGATCGTACACAGCTTTCGCCTGAAATTTTCAGAAGGGACATACACACATATCAGATATGTGTGTATCTCCCGTGGATATCAGATCGTAAAATTTTGGTTTTATAAGTACAGTTTTTTTCTTAAAATACAATAGAATAAAATACTTCCCGATTTCCTGTTACCTGATGTGGATGGGAGAGTCCTCACTGCTTTGATAGTGGGGGGGACTTCCCCGCCATTAGAATACACTGCTCAGTGATACCGGCTATAGCCAGCAGCATTGATCGTGCAGGGGGAATCCGGTGAGCTGGCTTTACAGAAATCATGTATGGTGTCAGTAGGGCAGTGGACGGTGTCAGTAGGGCAGTGGACGGTGTCAGTAGAGCAGTGGACGTTGTCAGTAGAGGAGTGGACGGTGTCAGTAGAGGAGTGGACGGTGTCAGTAGAGGAGTGGACGGTGTCAGTAGAGGAGTGGACGGTGTCAGTAGAGCAGTGGACGTTGTCAGTAGAGGAGTGGATGCTGTCAGTGGAGCAGTGGACGGTGTCAGTAGAGGAGTGGATGGTGTCAGTAGAGCAGTAGACGGTGTCAGTAGAGGAGTGGACGGTGTCAGTAGAGGAGTGGATGCTGTCAGTGGAGCAGTGGACGGTGTCAGTAGAGCAGTGGACGGTGTCAGTAGAGGAGTGGATGGTGTCAGTAGAGGAGTGGATGGTGTCAGTGGAGCAGTGGACGGTGTCAGTAGAGGAGTGGATGGTGTCAGTGGAGCAGTGGACGGTTTCAGTATGGCAGTGGAGGGTGTCAGTAGAGCAGTGGACGGTGTCAGTATGGCAGTGGAGGGTGTCAGTATGGCAGTGGAGGGTGTCAGTGGAGCAGTGGACGGTGTGAGTAGGGCAGTGGACGGTGTCAGTAGAGGAGTGGATGGTGTCAGTGGAGCAGTGGACGGTGTCAGTATGGCAGTGGACGCTGTCAGTATGGCAGTGGACGGTGTCAGTAGAGCAGTGGACGGTGTCAGTAGAGCAGTGGACGGTGACAGTAGAGCAGAGGACAGTGTCAGTAGAGGAGTGGATGGTGTCTGTAGGGCAGTGGATGGTGTCAGTAGAGGAGTGGATGGTGTCAGTAGAGGAGTGGATGGTGTCAGTAGAGGAGTGGATGGTGTCAGTAGAGGAGTGGATGGTGTCAGTGGAGCAGTGGACGGTGTCAGTATGGCAGTGGACGGTGTCAGTAGAGCAGTGGACGGTGACAGTAGAGCAGAGGACAGTGTCAGTAGAGGAGTGGATGGTGTCTGTAGGGCAGTGGATGGTGTCAGTAGAGGAGTGGATGGTGTCAGTAGAGGAGTGGATGGTGTCAGTAGAGGAGTGGATGGTGTCAGTAGAGGAGTGGATGGTGTCAGTAGAGGAGTGGACGGTGACAGTAGGGCAGTGGACGGTGTCAGTAGAGCAGTGGACGGTGACAGTAGAGCAGAGGACAGTGTCAGTAGAGGAGTGGATGGTGTCTGTAGGGCAGTGGATGGTGTCAGTAGAGGAGTGGATGGTGTCAGTAGAGGAGTGGATGGTGTCAGTAGAGGAGTGGATGGTGTCAGTAGAGGAGTGGATGGTGTCAGTGGAGCAGTGGACGGTGTCAGTATGGCAGTGGACGGTGTCAGTAGAGCAGTGGACGGTGTCAGCAGAGCAGTGAATGATCTCAGTAGAGCAGTGGACGGTGTCAGTAGAGCAATGGACAGTTGCAGTAGGGCAGTGGATGGTGTCAGTAGGGCAGTGGATGGTGTCAGTAGAGCAGTGGACAGTGTAAGTAGAGCAGTGGATGTGTCAGTAGAGCAGTGGACGGTGTCAGTAGGACAGTGGACGGTGTCAGTAGGGCAGTGGATGTGTCAGTAGAGCAGTGAATGGTGTCAGTAGAGCAGTGGACAGTGTAAGTAGAGCAGTGGATGTGTCAGTAGAGCAGTGGACGGTGACAGTAGGGCAGTGGATGGTGTCAGTAGGGCAGTGGACAGTGTAAGTAGAGCAGTGGATGTGTCAGTAGAGCAGTGGATGTGTCAGTAGAGCAGTGGACGATGACAGTAGGGCAGTGGACGGTGTCAGTTGGGCAGTGGATGGTGACAGTAGGGCAGTGGACGGTGTCAGTAGGGCAGTGGACGGTGTCAGTAGAGCAATGGACAGTTGCAGTAGGGCAGTGGATGGTGTCAGTAGGGCAGTGGACGGTGTCAGTAGAGCAGTGGATGGTGTAAGTAGGGCAGTGGATGGTGTCAGTAGGGCAGTGAATGGTGTCAGTAGAGCAGTGGACAGTGTAAGTAGAGCAGTGGATGGTGTTAGTAGGGCAGTGTACGGTGTCAGTAGAGCAATGGACAGTTGCAGTAGGGCTGTGGACGGAGTCAGTAGTTTATTTTTATTTGTTTTTACAATTGTAATTTTTTTTATCATTTATTTTTTTACAATTTGTTTAGGAGCCCCGTTTGCTTTGGTGAAATTGTAAAACTGTGTTTACTACACTTCAGTTTGTGAATGAACAGGAAGCCCCTCAGCACAGAGCACTTCCCATTCATTCACTGCCCCGTGCAGCTGAGGCTGCAGAAAAAGGCGTGCGTGTTTGAGCTTTGGGGTGCACACCCTAATGCAATAGGCTTGCGCACACCTATGACTAACGATCGGATTGTCGTCCGATCACTTAGAAAGTATTTTCCATCTGATTTTCTAATCATGTGTACTAGGCTTAAGTTTGTATCACCAGTAGGGTCATATTTAAACAAATTTGTTTTATCTACACCCTACAAAAGCACTTTATTGACGTGAATGTTTAGATAACGCAGCAGGTGGTGACCCCATATCAGGTTCTGAGCAATTTCTCTAACCATGACACAAAAAGCCAAATAGAATCTTTAAAGGTCTTATCATTGGCTTGTGCATTTTAAGTCTTGTGTAACACGCACGATCAATAAAAAAAAAAGTGACATCTGCATGAGGACAACAGCCTCTGGCAACAGGCCAGACCTTACCTTTACGTAATTTTTTAGGATGAATCAGACACACATTTAGTAAAGTCACAGTGTTGAAGAGCCAATACATAAACCACCTATTATTTATTTATATAGCTCCATCAATTTTCATAGTGATTTACATTGTATAGTACATTCACATCAGTCCCTGCCCTTAGAGCTTACACTCTAAATCCCTAACTCACATTCTTACATACCGTACACATAACTAAGGCCAATTTAGACAGAAGCCAATTAACCTACCAGCATGTCTTTGGAGTGTCGGAGAAAACACATACAGGGACAGGGAGAACATGCAAACTCCACGCAGGGAGGAGTGCCATGATTGGGATTCACTTTTAGGGTTTCCTTTATTTTAAAAAAAAAAAAAAACAACCTTTTCATTAGAATAAAAGCAAGTGGCATCTGTTCAGATGTGCAAATTAACAGCCAAAAGCTGCATGGAGTTAGATTGCTGCGCCACTGATTTTAGTGTAACATAGTAACATATATCTGATTTTAGTGTTACATTGTAACATATATCTGATTTTATTGTGATACTATAACCTATATCTGCTTTAAGTGTTGCATAGTAACATATATCTGATTTTAGCATTACATTGTAACATATATATGATTTTAGTGTAACATTATACCCTTTATCTGCTTTAAGTGCTGTATGTGCGGCACAGAGGTGTAGTGGGTAGCACTTTCGCCTAGCAGCAAAAAGGGGTCGCTGGTTCAAATTCTAACCACGACACTACCTGCCTGAAGTTTGCATGTTCTCCCTGTGCCTGCGTGGGTTTCCTCCGGGTGCTCCGGTTTCCTCCCACACTCCAAAGACATGCTGGTAAGTTAATTGGCTTCTGTCTAAATTGACCCCTAGTATATGTATGTGAGTTAGGGACCTTAGATTGTAAGCTCCTTGAGGGCAGGGACTGATGTGAATGTACAATGTATATGTAAAACGCTGCGTAAATTGACAGCGCTATATAAGTACCTTAAATAATAATAATAATTATAACATATATATGATATTAGCATTACACTGTAACATAGATCTGATTTTAGCATTACATTATCACATATATGATTTTAGCATTACATTATCACATATATGATTTTAGCGTTACATGGTAACATATATCTGATTTTAGCGTTACATTATCACATATCTGATTTTAGCGTTACATGGTAACATATATCTGATTTTAGCGTTACATTATCACATATATGATTTTAGCGTTACATTATCACATATCGGATTTTAGCGTTACATTATCACATATCTGATTTTAGCGTTACATGGTAACATATATCTGATTTTAGCATTACATTGTAACATATCTGATTTTAGTGTTACATTTATAACCTATATCTGCTTTTAGTGTTGCATCGTAACATATATACATAGTATTGTAACATATTGATGTGAATGTACATTATATATGTAAAGTGTTGCATAAACTTATGGCACTGTATACCTGTAACAAAGAAGTAATAAACATATATCTGATTTTAGTGTTACATTATAACTGTTATCTGCTTTAAAGTGGTTGTATACCCGCTGTCATTTTTTTTTTTTTTTTTACACCTGCAAGGGAAAAGGCATAATGAGCTAGTATGCACCGCATACTAGCTCATTATGAGATACTTACCTTAGAACGAGGCGCCGGCATCTCACCTGGTCCACGCCGAGGGAGCCGACATCTCCCCTCGGCGTGTCTTCCGGGTATCGCGGCTCCGGCGCTGTGAGTGGCCGGAGCCGCGATGTCGTCACTCCCGCGCATGCGCGCGGGAGACTTCTGCCCGGCAAGCTCCGGAGTTTGCCGGGCTGTCAGCCGAGAGTCCCCTGTGCGCATGCGCCGCTGCAGTTAGCGGCTCATTGCGAGGGGAATATCTCCTAAACCTTACAGGTTTAGGAGATATTTTTTTTACCTACAGGTAAGCCTTATTATAGGCTTACCTGTAGGTAAAAGTTACAAATATAGGTATACAACCGCTTTAAGTGTTGCATCGTAACATATATCTGATTTTAGCATTACATTGTCACATATATGATGTTAGGGTTACATTGTAGCGTATATATATATATATATATATATATATATATATATATGATTTTTAGTGTTACATTGTATCATATATCTATCTTTACATAACATATACAAGTTACTTTCTCTTATGCTCTGTACACACGACCGCACTTTACATCGGACGGAACCCCTAAGGACTTTTTTCGACGGAGTTCCGAAACGGACTTGCCTACACACGATCACACCAAAGTCCGATCGTTTCGAACGTGATGACGTAAGACCTGGACTAGAATAGGGAAGTTCATAGCCAGTAGCCAATAGCTGCCCTTGCGTCCTTTTTTTTTTGTCCGTTGGACTAGCATACAGACGAACTGATTTTTCGATCGGACTCGAGTCCGTCGGAAAGATTTGAAAGATGTTCTATTGCTAAAGTCCGACAGATTTTTCGACAGAAAAGGTCCGATGAAGCCCACACGCGATCGAATTGTCCGACGGATTCGTTCCGTCGGACCAGTTCGGTCGAAAAAGTCCGGTGGCGTGCACACGGCATAAGCGGTGATCTTCTGTGTGACCAATCGCAGATTTTCTTTAAAAAATATAAACTTTTTCTTTTAAAGTTTTTGATTTTCCAGCCCCCAACCCTCCTTGTCCTCTGAGGATTGAACATGAAGAATCGTTAACTGTTATCAGCATTCTCCTCCCAGAGAACAAAGATCATTCTATGTCGTTGTTCCGCATCCTGCTCTTGTTGTCCTGTAAATACCCATTTATTCTGCCAAGCATTCATTGATGTCCCTGCACATAGCTGTCTATAGGTGTAGAATGAAGCTGCTTTACCTGCTTTGTGCTCCTGTGTGTGTTGGCCTAGCTCCATGCAGATCCTTTGTGCAGGCAGGAGGATGTCTGCAAGGCAACTCTCTATGAGAATTCCCCCCCCCCCCCCTTCCTCCTCTCCCTTGCCCCTCCCATTAGGGTGACACACACAGGCAGCTGACCAATCACACACGTTCAGCACAAACACATCATCTTCCTTCCAACAGCTGGATTGGTGCAGCCGGCTCAAACCACCATCTGACAACCAGCATGTTACCATAACAGTCTGTCCACACTCATCCAGCTGGTGTGAGACTGAAGGTGCATGGAAGGCGATTATTGCAGCATGGCGCGTCATTCTGCATTCTCTTTTGAAGAGCGAAACGTGCCGGATTAAAAATAGAACAAAAGAAAATTAAAATTTTCAACTTGGCTGTGCGCAGTAAAATGCAAAATATTCAACAGCCGCTATTCACAGTAGTGAGTTACGACCCCGGTGATGGTTCTGGCTGTTAGATGAGTTGGTACATGTGTTGGAGCGTGTTCTAGATCAGGGGTAGTGAATTCAAATTCACGGGGGGACCGGTCAGAAAATTCTTCGTCTAGCGGAGGTCCGAGTGTCATATTGGTGCTGTGACTCCACATGATATCCTCCACATCGCAGCCTCCTGTGTACGTCACAGGCCCCTCATCTCAGACTCCTATCACAGACTGGTCCCCCCATCACAGTCTGGTCCCCCCATAACAGACTATTCCCCCCCATCACAGACTGGTCTCCCCATCACAGACTGGTCTCCCCATAACAGACTATTCCCCCCCCATCACAGACTGGTCTCCCCATAACAGACTATTCCCCCCCATCACAGACTGGTCTCCCCCATCACAGACTGGTCTCCCCCATCACAGACTGGTCTCCCCCATCACAGACTGGTCCCCCCATCACAGACTGGTCTCCCCCATAACAGACTATTCCCCCCCATCACAGACTGGTCCCCCCATCACAGACTGGTCTCCCCCATCACAGACTGGTCCCCCCCATCACAGACTGGTCCCCCCATCACAGACTGGTCTCCCCCCATCACAGACTGGTCCCCCTCATCACTGACTGGTCCCGCCATCACAGACTGATCCCCCCCATCACAGACCGGTCCCCCATCACAGACTGGTCCCCCCTTATCACAGATTGGTCCCCCATCACAGACTGGTCCCCCTTATCACAGACTGGTCCCCCCATCACACACTGGTCACCCCATCACAGACTGGTCCCCCATCACAGACTGGTCTCCCCATCACAGACTGGTCCCCCCCATCACAGACTGGTCCCCCCATCACAGACTGGTCTCCCCCATCACAGACTAGTCCCCCATCACAGACTAGTCTCCCCATCACAGACTGGTCCCCCCATCACAGACTGGTCTCCCCCATCACAGACTAGTCCCCCATCACAGACTGGTCTCCCCATCACAGACTGGTCCCCCCCATCACAGACTGGTCTGCCCATCACAGACTGGCCCCCCATCACAGACTGGTCCCCCCCATCACAGACTGGTCCCCCCATCACAGACTGGTCTCCCCCCATCACAGACTGGTCCCCCTCATCACAGACTGGTCCCGCCATCACAGACTGATCCCCCCATCACAGACCGGTCCCCCATCACAGACTGGTCCCCCCTTATCACAGATTGGTCCCCATCACAGACTGGTCCCCCCATCACAGACTGGTCCCCCCTTATCACAGACTGGTCTCCCCATAACAGACTATTCCCCCCCATCACAGACTGGTCTCCCCATAACAGACTATTCCCCCCCATCACAGACTGGTCCCCCCATCACAGACTGGTCTCCCCCATCACAGACTGGTCTCCCCCATCACAGACTGGTCCCCCTTATCACAGACTGGTCCCCCCATCACAGACTGGTCCCCCCATCACAGACTGGTCCCCCCATCACAGACTGGTCTCCCCCATCATAGACTGGTCCCCCCATCACAGACTGGTCCCCCCATCACAGACTGGTCCCCCCATCACAGACTGGTCTCCCCATAACAGACTATTCCCCCCCATCACAGACTGGTCTCCCCATAACAGACTATTCCCCCCCATCACAGACTGGTCTCCCCCATCACAGACTGGTCTCCCCCATCACAGACTGGTCCCCCTTATCACAGACTGGTCTCCCCCATCATAGACTGGTCCCCCCATCACAGACTGGTCCCCCCATCACAGACTGGTCCCCCCCATCACAGACTGGTCCCCCCATCACAGACTGGTCCCCCCATCACAGACTGGTCTCCCCATAACAGACTGGTCTCCCCCATAACAGACTATTCCCCCCCATCACAGACTGGTCTCCCCATCACAGACTGGTCTCGCCATAACAGACTATTCCCCCCCATCACAGACTGGTCTCCCCATCACAGACTGGTCTCGCCATAACAGACTATTCCCCCATCACAGACTGGTCTCCCCATCACAGACTGGTCTCCCCATAACAGACTATTCCCCCCCATCACAGACTGGTCTCCCCATCACAGACTGGTCTCCCCATAACAGACTATTCCCCCCCATCACAGACTGGTCTCCCCATCACAGACTGGTCTCCCCATAACAGACTATTCCCCCCCATCACAGACTGGTCTCCCCATCACAGACTGGTCTCCCCCATCACAGACTGGTCCCCCCATCACAGACTGGTCTCCCCCATCACAGACTCGTACCCCCCATCACAGACTGGTCTCCCCCATCACAGACTGGTCTCCCCATAACAGACTATTCCCCCCCATCACAGACTGGTCTCCCCATCACAGACTGGTCTCCCCATAACAGACTATTCCCCCCCATCACAGACTGGTCTTCCCATCACAGACTGGTCCCCCCCATCACAGACTGGTCCCCCCTTATCACAGACTGGTCCCCCCATCACAGACTGGTCCCCCCATCACAGACTGGTCCCCCCCATCACAGACTGGTCCCCCCTTATCACAGACTGGTCCGCCCATCACAGACTGGTCCCCCCATCACAGACTGGTCCCCCCCATCACAGACTGGTCCCCCCATCACAGACTGGTCCCCCCCATCACAGACTGGTCCCCTCCATCACAAACTGGTCTCCCCCATCACAGACTGGTCCCCCCCATCACAGACTGGTCCCCCCCATCACAGACTGGTCCCCTCCATCACAAACTGGTCTCCCCCATCACAGACTGGTCCCCCCCATCACAGACTGGTCCCCCATCACAGACTGGTCCCCCCTCATCACAGACTGGTCCCCCCCATCACAGACTGGTCTCCCCCATCACAGACTGGTCTCCCCCATCACAGACTGGTCTCCCCCATCACAGACTAGTCCCCCCATCACAGACTAGTCTCCCCATCACAGACTGGTCCCCCCCCCATCACAGACTGGTCTCCCCCATCACAGACTGGTCTCCCCCATCACAGACTGGTCCCCCCCATCACAGACTGGTCCCCTCCATCACAAACTGGTCTCCCCCATCACAGACTGGTCCCCCCATCACAGACTGGTCCCCCCATCACAGACTGGTCCCCCCTCATCACAGACTGGTCCCCCCCATCACAGACTGGTCTCCCCCATCACAGACTGGTCTCCCCCATCACAGACTAGTCCCCCCATCACAGACTAGTCTCCCCATCACAGACTGGTCCCCCCCATCACAGACTGGTCTCCCCCATCACAGACTGGTCTCCCCCATCACAGACTGGTCTCCCCCATCACAGACTGGTCCCCCCCATCACAGACTGGTCTCCCCCATCACAGACTGGCCCCCCCATCACAGACTGATCCCCCCATCACAGACCGGTCCCCCATCACAGACTGGTCCCCCCTTATCACAGATTGGTCCCCATCACAGACTGGTCCCCCCATCACAGACTGGTCCCCCCTTATCACAGACTGGTCCCCCATCACACACTGGTCTCCCCCATCACAGAGTGGTCTCCCCTCATCACAGACTGATCCCCCCCATCACAGACTGGTCTTCCCCATCACAGACTGGTCCCCCCCATCACAGGCTGGTCTCCCCCAATCACAGTCTGGTCCCCCCTCATCACAGAGTGGTCTCCCCTCATCATAGACTGGTCTCCCCCCATGACAGACTTGTCTCCCCTCATCACAGACTGGTCTCCCCCATCACAGACTGGTCCCCCATCACAGACTGGTCCCCCCATCACAGACTGGTCCCCCCATCACAGACTGGTCCCCCCTCATCACAGAGTGGTCTCCCCTCATCACAGACTGGTCTCCCCCATCACAGACTGGTCTCCCCTCATCACAGACTGGTCCCCCCATCACAGACTGGTCCCCCATCACAGATTGGTCTCCCCCATCACAGACTGGTCCCCCCATCACAGACTGGTCCCCCATCACAAACTGGTCCCCCCCATCACAGACTGGTCTCCCCCATCACAGACTGGTCTCCCCCCATCACAGACTGGTCCCCCTCATCACAGACTGGTCCCCCATCACAGACTGGTCCCCCCTTATCACAGATTGGTCCCCCATCACAGACTGGTCCCCCATCACAGACTGGTCCCCCCTTATCACAGACTGGTACCCCCATCACACACTGGTCACCCCCATCACAGATTGGTCCCCCATCACAGACTGGTCCCCCATCACAGACTGGTCTCCCCTATCATAGACTAGCACCCTCATCACAGATTGGTCTCCCCATCACAGAGTGGTCCCTCCTCATCACAGACTGATCCCCCCATCACAGACTGGTCTTCCCCATCACAAACTGGTCCCCCCATCACAGACTGGTCTCCCACAATCACAGTCTGGTCCCCCCTCATCACAGAGTCATCCCCCCCTTATCACAGACTGGTCCCCCCTTATCAGACTGGTCCCCCCTCATCACAGACTGGTCTCCCCCCATCACAGACTGGTCCCCATCACAGACTGGTCCCCCCATCACAGACTTGTCCCCCTTATCACAGACTGGTCCCCCATCACAGACTGGTCCCCCCTCATCACAGACTGGTCCCATCTCATCACAGGCTGGTCTCCCCCATCACAGACTGGTCTCCCCCCATCACAGACTGGTCTCCCCTCATCACAGACTGGTCTCCCCTCATCACAGACTGGTTTTCCCATCACAGACTGGTCCCCCATCACAGACTGGTCCCCCCATCACAGACTTGTCCCACTTATCACAGACTGGTCCCCCATCACAGACTGGTCCCCCCTCATCACAGACTGGTCCCCCCTCATCACAGACTGGTCTCCCCCATCACAGACTGGTCCCCCCTTATCACAGACTGGTCCCCCCTCATCACAGACTGGTCCACGTAATTACCACGTAATCAGCTGTGTCCAATGACAGCTGATCATGGATGTCAACCCAAGCTAGTTATCGGCTTTTCTTTCCTAATGCTGACAGAGTGAGGAGAGAAAAAGAGAGCCGATAACTGACTTGTGTTAAAGGGACATCGACACTGATATTCAGGGCACTGATTATCAGTGCAGGCCCAACAGTGCCCACCAGTGCTGCCAATTAGTGCTCATCAGTGCTGCCAATCAGTGTCCCCTATTAGTGTCCACCAGTGCGACCTATCAGTGCCAATCAGTGCCTCCTCATCAGTGCCCACCAGTGCAGCCTATAAGTGCAACCTTTCAGTGCCCTTCAGTGCCGCCTCATCAGCACAGATTTTTTCCCACAAATAGAGCTTTCTTTTGGTGGTATTTGATCACCTCTGCGGTTTTTATTTTTTGCTAAACAAATAAAAAAAAGCCAAAAATTTTGAAAAAAAAAAGTTTTTCTTTGTTTCTGTTATAAAATTTTGTAAATAAATACGTTTTCTCCTTCAATATTGGGGCACTGATGAGGCTGCACTGACGGGCACTGATAAGGCGGTACTGATGGACACTGATGAGGTGGCACCCATGAGGTGGCACTGATGAGGTAGCACTGATGGGCACTGGTAATGGGCACTAATATGCAGCACTGATGGGCATTGATAGGCGGTACTGATGGGCACTGATAGGTGGCACTCGTATGCAGCACTGATGGGCATTCATAGGTGGCACTGATGGGCACTGAAAGACTACACTGATGGGCACTGATAGGTGGCACTGATGGGCACTGATAGGCATCACTGATGAGGAGGCACTGGCAGGCATTTATGATGGACAATAATTGGCACCATTTATGGCCACTGATTGGCATCCCTGGTGGTCATGGGTGGGCATACCTAGTGGTCATGGGTGGGCATCATTGGTGGGCATCCCTGGTGGTCCTGGGTGGGCATCCTCAAGGTGGCTGCACTGATAATCAATCAGTGCAGACCACCCCCTGTAAGGAGAGCAGCCACTCGGCTCTCCTTTACTCGCGTCTGTCAGACACAATAGAGGAAAATCAGATACACGGCTTTTCCTGTTTACACTGCGATCAGCTGTGATTGGACACATCTGATCACGTGGTAAAGAGCCTCCATCAGAGGCTTTTTACCTAGATTGGAGTTGTGGCGCGTCAGACTGACACACCACACCACCAATCGCCATGCCGCGTGCCCCCGCGGGCGCGTGCTAGCTTTTTCTCCTGCTGGACGTCATATGACGCCCAGTCAGGATAACTGAACCACCTCTCAGCCATCATTCTGCTATAGGCCGGACGGGAAGTGGTTGAATATCACCAAAAGAAAGCTCTATTTGTGTGAAAAAAATTATAAAAATGTATTTAGGTACAGTGCTGCATGACCGCGCAATTGTCATTCAAAGTACGACAGCGCTGAAAGCTGAAAATTGGCCTGGGCAGGAAGGGGGTAAAAGTGCCCAGTAAGGTTTATTTATTTACACCTTTTTATATATATGATTTTTCCACAAATTTTAAAGATTTATTTACGTGTCTGATGAATTGTCTGACATACTTTTACATATTCAATAGTATATAGTGCATTTAAAAAGTATTCATACCCCTTGACATTTTCCACATTTTTTCATGGTACAACCAGAAACATAAATGTATTTTATTTGAATTTTATGTGATAGACCAACACAAAGTGGCTCATAATTGTGAAGTGGAAGGAAAATGATAAATGGTTTTCAACATGTTTTACCAATAAATATGTGAAAAGTGTGGGGGGTACATTTGTATGGCGCCACCCGGAGTCAATACTTTGTAGAACCTCCTTTCGCTGCAATTACAGCTGCAAGTCTTTTTGGGGATGTCTCTACCAGCTTTGCACATCTAGAGAGGGACATTTTTGCCCATTCTTCTCTGCAAAATATTTCAAGCTCTGTCAGATTGGATGGAGAGCGTCTGTGATCAGCAATTTTCAAGTCTTGCCACAGATTCTCATTGGATTTAGGTCTGGACTGTGACTGGGCCATTCTAACACATGAATATGCTTTGATCTAAACCATTCCATTGTAGCTCTGGCTGTATGTTTAGGGTCGTTGTCCTGCTGGAAGGTGAACCTCCGCCCCAGTCTCAAGTCTTTTGTAGACTCTCACAGGTTTTCTTCTAAGATTGTCCTGTATTTGGCTCCATCCATCTACCTATCAACTCTGACCAGCTTCCCTGTCCCTGCTGAAGAAAAGCATCCCCACAACATGATGCTGCCACCACCATGTTTCACAGTGGGGATGGTGTGTTCAGGGTGATGTGCAGTGTTAGTTTTCCACCGCACATAGTGTTTTGCTTTTAGGCCAAAAAGTTCAATTTTGGTCTCATCTGACCAGATCACCTTCTTCCACATGTTTGCTGTGTCCCCCACATGGCTTCTCACAAACAATAAACAGGACTTTTTATGGCTTTATTTCACCAATGTCTTTCTTCTTGTCACTCTTCCATAAAGGTCAGATTTGTGGAGAACACGACTAATATTTGTCCTGTGGACAGATTCCCCCACCTGAGCTGTGGATCTCTGCAGCTCCTCCAGAGTTACCATGGACCTCTTGGCTCTTCTCTGATGAATGCTCTCCTTGCCCGGCCGGTCAGTTTAGGTGGACGGCCATGTCTTGGTAGGTTTGCAGTTGTGCCATACTCTTTCCATTTTCCGATGATGGATTGAACAGAGCTCCGTGAGATGTTCAAAGCTTGGGATATTTTTTTTATAACCTAACCCTGCTTTATACTTCTCCACAACTTTATCCCTGACCTGTCTGGTGTGTTGCTTGTCCTTCTCAATGCTGTTTGTTCACTAAGGTTCTCTAACAAACCTCTGAGGGCTTCACAGAACAGCTGTATTTATACTGAGAATAATACACAGATGGACTCACTTATATTTATTTGTAAAAAAATTGGAAAACCATTTAGCATTTTTTTCCACTTCACAATTATGTGCCACTTTGTCTTGGTCTATCACATAGAATACATTTACGTTCTTGGTTGCATGACAAAATGTGGAACATTTCCATGGGGTATGAATACTTTTTCAAGGCACTGTAAATATAATACATGGATTTAGCCGAGGGATTGAAGTAGAACATGTCACTTTGTTATAGATACTTTCAGCAGGCATTTGGTCACACATCAAATAAACAGTGCCACTTCCACTTTCTAACTCTTAATTAATTCTGACTCTACCACGGTAGTAGTTTCAGTGGAGGCAGCAGCTTTTAACCGCTTCAATACCGGGCACTTTTACCCCCTTCTTGTCCGGGCCAATTTTCAGCTTTCGGCTCTGTCATACTTTGAACGACAATTGCGCAGTAATGCAACACTGTACCCAAATTAAATTTTTATATTTTTTTTCACACAAATAGAACTTTCTTTTGGTGGTAATCACTGCTGTTTTTTTTTTTTTGCTAAATAAACAAAAAAAAGACAGAAAAATTAGAAAAAAAAAACTGTTTTTCTTTGATTCTGTCAGAAAATTTTGTAAATAAGTAATTTTTTTCCTTCACTGATGTGCACTGATGAGGCGGCACTGATATGCAGCACTGATGAGTACTGATAGGTGCCACTTATGGGCAATCATAGGCAGCACAGATAGGCGGCACTGAAAGGTAGCACTGACTGGCATCACTGATGGGCACAGATTGACATTACTGAAGAGCCCAAATTAGCATCACTGATGGGTACAGATTGGCATCACTGATGGGTACAGATTGGCATTGCTGATAGGCACAGTTTGGCATCACTGATAGGCACAGATTGGCATCACTGCCGGGCACTGTTGGGGCCGTATTGATAGTCAGGGCACTGATTATCTGTACAGGTCTCCCCTGTGAGGAGATGCCACTGATCAGCTCTCTTCTCCTCACATTCTGTCAGCGTGAGGAGAGGAGAGTCAATAACCTGCATTTCCTTGTGTACATGTCATGAGCTGTGATTGGACACAGCTGATCACATGGGCAAAGAGCTGCATCATCAGCTTTTTACTGAGAACAGGGGTTGCACCGTGTTTCAGGGACACAGCGCGCCAGCGATCGCCATGCAAGCGCCCCTGCGGGTGTGCAAGCACGGTGAGACTGGGACGACGTCTTATGACGTACGAACAAGAGAGCACCCCGCCCACCGTCATTTGTCTATAGGGCGGGAGGTAGTTAAAGGTTTATTGGTTGTCCATAGCGTGGAACCTCCCTCTTTTATGTAAAGATATGCTTGTGTAGCATGGGTAGTTCATAAAATGTTTATAAGAAGTTCATAAAAATCCCATAGGAAGGGTGATGTACTTCAGTAGGCAGCTCCATCTGAGACAGGAACACATTTCTGAAATTGCAAAAGAGGAACTCAAAGGGGCGCCAGCTAAGTGCAGGATCAATTGGTTTATTATAATTAAATAGCCAAATGCAAACTCACAGAAATATAAGATCAAAGAGCTTATCTGTTCTGCAACCATGCCACATTGGATGGAAGCTGTTCACCAGATGAGCCGCATGTGACAGCATATAGCTGTCAGAAACCATGAAATCAGGCCGAGACAGAAGTACAATTAAATCACACTTGTTTAATAGTAAAAGTAAAAAGAACAAACGTAGCCAAAGTTCAGTAACCGGAACGGATAGTCAGACAAGCCAAACATCAGGGATCAGTGTAGTGGAACAGCAAGCAGGATCTGGAGCCATAAGGGATGTCAGCAAAGCAAGTCTTGAACAGGATAGCAGGAGATAATTTCTGTGATGTTGACCAAGGAGAAGGCAGAGCTCCTCTGGACCGGACAGCTTAAGTAGGCAGGACTAACAAGCAGGATATCATCAACAGGTGAGTAACTGTGGAGAGATGGGAGCTGGCAATTAGCCGACAGCTGAGCGGCCAGCTCAGTGAAGGAAGGGCTGAGCCCAGCCCTGACAATAGCCTGTTATTAAGAGAGCAGACAAAGCAGGAGGCATAGTCATTCAAGGTAAAAAAAAAAGATTACATCAAGGAAGCCTATAGACTACTTTCAGACACATCTACTGGTTAACCGCCCGTTAAAAAATTGTAATTGTAGAAAAAACAGAAGCTGCATTCTTAAGTAGGGAGTTCTACATAATCCCTTACATTTATTACATACCAAAAACTCACAAAGACCAAACAAGTACCCCTGGTGCCCATCATTGCAACAATGGATAATATAACCGCAGGCTTTTTATTGTCTATCGACCAATTTTTACAGCCATTGGTGGAGGGTCTGCAACCATAAATAAGTGATAGCACTCATTTATTAGGACTATTACAACCTCACAGATGGGAATCTAATTACTTATGGGTGTCTTTAGACGTCAATTTACTCTATACTTCAATCCCACATTACTTTGGCCTTTTGGCTCTTAATCGTTTTCTGACAACAGACCCCCTTATAAACCAAAGACAAGCATGCTTCATCCTAGAGGCCACAGAATTTTGCCTCACACATACTTATTTTAGTTTCAATGATAATTTCTACCTACTGGTTCAAGGAGCTGCGATGGGTGCAAATTTTGCACCATCATACGACAGTCTCACCGTTGGTTATTGGGAAACCAGGTGCATATCCACTTCAGCTCCAGAAGGTTTACCCCCTTCATGATCAGACCATTTTTTGCGGTACGGCAATGCGTTATTTTAACTGACAATTGCGCGGTCGTGCAACGCTGTAACCAAACAAATTTTTTATAGTTTTGTTCCCACAAATAGAGCTTTCTTTTGGTGGTATTTGATCACCGCTGGGGTTTTTATTTTTTGCTAAACAAATAAAAAAAGACGAAAATTTTGTAAAAAAAAAAAAAGTTTTTCTTTGTTTCTGTTATAAAATTTTGTAAATAAGTACATTTTCTCCTTCACTATTAGGGCACTGATGAGGCTGCACTGACGGGCACTGATAAGGCGGCACTGATGGACACTGATGAGATGGCACCCATGAGGTGGCACTGATGAGGTAGCACTGATGGGCACTGGTAATGGGCACTAATATGCAGCACTGATGGGCACTGATAGGCGGTACTGATGGGCACTGATAGGTGGCACTCGTGTGCAGCACTGATGGGCATTCATAGGTGGCACTGATGGGCACTGAAAGACTGCACTGATGGGCACTGATAGGTGGCACTGATGGGCACTGATAGGCATCGTAAAAATCCTAGGATGGACTTCTGCGCTACTATAATTGAACCGTGTAAAAATCAAAGTGATGCTGCAAAATCAAAAATAGTGAACACCACTCACTACTAAAAAACTGAAAAATGCACAATAACAATCAATTGTGTATGTGATTTCGCGCAAAAACTTCTGGGTGAACAATTCTAATACATATAAATGCACAAAGTATAAATCCACAATTAATAAGAGTGTATATATATGTGATTGTCCATTAGTGAAATAAAAGCGTGGCTTCAGTGTTGGTCAAATCAAATATAATAAATAAAGTGCATAAACAAGATGTGACTATTAAGGTGAACATGCGTTGATAGGAGATCTGGTGACTTTCGTGGTAATGGATACCCACTAGGGGCTCCCAGAACTCTCACCTTGATGACACAATAAAAGTGCCTGTGTGAATCCTTTGGAACTGTGCTTTTTCTGGTCCAGTCCTGCGCTGGCGTTCTGTTCCGTCTATGGGGGGGAGATACTTCCTCCGGTGCATGGACTCCACATGGGGATAATCAAACAAAGGAGGGGACTCCAATAGGGTAATATCGTCAAGCCAAAGATTTTATTAAAAAATAATCTGCTTACATTAAAGTAAAAAACGATGCGCCAAACAACAGTAGAGACAGCGTGGTTGCGATCCCCGCTACATCACTTCCGGTCCGCACTACGTATTTCCGGTTACGTCCTACGCGTTACATCATATCACATGTGATATGACATAACGCGTAGGACGTAACCGGAAATACGTAGTGCGGACCGGAAGTGATGTAGCGGGGATCGCAACCACGCTGTCTCTACTGTTGTTTGGCGCATCGTTTTTTACTTTAATGTAAGCAGATTATTTTTTAATAAAATCTTTGGCTTGACGATATTACCCTATTGGAGTCCCCTCCTTTGTTTGATTATCCCCATGTGGAGTCCATGCACCGGAGGAAGTATCTCCCCCCCATAGACGGAACAGAACGCCAGCGCAGGACTGGACCAGAAAAAGCACAGTTCCAAAGGATTCACACAGGCACTTTTATTGTGTCATCAAGGTGAGAGTTCTGGGAGCCCCTAGTGGGTATCCATTACCACGAAAGTCACCAGATCTCCTATCAACGCATGTTCACCTTAATAGTCACATCTTGTTTATGCACTTTATTTATTATATTTGATTTGACCAACACTGAAGTCACGCTTTTATTTCACTAATGGACAATCACATATATATACACTTTGTGCATTTATATGTATTAGAATTGTTCACCCAGAAGTTTTTGCGCGAAATCACATACACAATTGATTGTTATTGTGCATTTTTCACTGATAGGCATCACTGATGAGGAGGCACTGGCAGGCATTTATGATGGACAATGATTGGCATCATTTATGGGCATTGATTGGCATCCCTGGTGGTCATGGGTGGGCATACCTAGTGGTCATGGGTTGGTATTTGATCACCTCTGCGGTTTTTATTTTTTGTGCTATAAACAAAAAAAAGACTGACAATTTTGAAAAAAATATTTTTTACTATCTGCTATAAAACATCCAATAAAAAAAAAAAAAATCGAATTTCTTCATCAATTTAGGCCAATATGTATTCTGCTACATGTTTTTGGTAAAAAAAAATCCCAAAAAGTGTATATTGATTGGTTAGCACAAAAGTTATCGCATCTACAAACTATGGGATAGATTTATTTATTTTTATATTTTTTACTAGTAATGGCGGCAATCAACAATTTTTAGTGGGACTGCGACACTGCAGCAGACCAATCTGACACTAAGTGACATTTTTTGGGGACCAGTGACACCAATACAGTGAACAGTGTAAAAAAATAAAAAAATAAAATGCACTGTCACTGCTACATATTTATGGTAACAAAAAAAATCTCAATAAGCTACAAACTATAGAATATTTTCATGGAATTTTCTTTTTTTTTTTTTTTTACTAGTAATGGCAGTGATCAGCAACTTATAGCAGGACTGTGACATTTTGGTGGACAAATCAGACACTTTTGACACTTTTTGGGGACCAGTGTGTTACACAACCCGTGACACTAATACAGTGATCAGTGCTAAAAAATATGCACTGTCATTGTACTAATGACAATGGCAGGGAAAGGGGTTAACATCAGGGGCGATCAAAGGGTTAAATGTGTCCCTAGGGGGTGCTTTCTAACTGTGGGGGCGGTGCTTGTACTGTAAGAAGACAGAGATCCGTGTTCCCGACTTAGCAGAAACACAGGATCTCCGTCTTCTCCTGTCACAGAACGTCGGTCTGCCTTGTTTACATAGAACGAACGGCGGGTCCCGCCGGACATCGGGTCTGCTGGACCTGCTGATTGGCTCCCACTGTGTCCAATCACAGCGGGAGTGGGCCGCCGGCGGCGCACGTGCGCGGCCCAGACCTAGAAGAAAAAATCACGTACAGGTACGTGATTTTGCTCTAAAGGGCCACCCTGCCGCAATATATGTACGCGGGGAAGTCCTTAAGCGTTTAAAAACCCAGGCCATGCATGTCAATCCATGTTGGCAAGCGTTTGTTGACATGTGTTTTGTTTGTTTGAATGGAAAGTACATCATGGGAGTGTAATGCAATACTGTAGGTGTGATTTCAGCCAGTACTTTGTAACCATTTTTTACTGTTGCGTATTCTCTGTGAGTCATTTGGATACAATGTAATACAATGTTATGTAAGCTGTAAACAGGCCGGTCTCAGACGTATACACCCAGAAAGTCAATGTTCTCGCCACACTGACCTAAAAAGAGGCGGGGAGGTAACACAGGACACTCACCACAATTTGGATACACGCACAGCAGCTGTGAACCTCTCTTTGCAGCAGCTTTGAAGAACAGAAGACAGTTGTCACCTTTATAGGGTGTCATAGGTGTGCGCAGCTTATTGCATTTAGGGTGTGCACCCCAATGCTCAAACACGCCATTTTCCCTCCCCGGTGTCATGTGACTCGTTAGTGTTACAAGGTCTCAGGTGTGAATGAGAAGCAGCTGTGTAAATTTGGTGTTATCGCTCTCACTCTCTCATACTGGTCACTGGAAGTTCAACATGGCACTGTGATGGATCTGAACTTCTGTTTTCTGATAGGGCAGGCTCCAAATTGGGTGATCACTGTGACAGCCAATCACAGTGATCACATCGGGAAGCCAGAAAGCATTGTGGGCATCAACAGCGGCGGCTGGTGGCTTTTTGTTTGGTCCACCGGTACCGCTGTCTGCCGGTCTACCCCATCGGTGGCGGAGATCGGTGGGCACACAGCATTGGGGATCGGCGGGCACACAACGGCGGGGATTGGGGGGGCACATTGGGCAGGGGATCAGGCTGCAGGCGGGCATCTGGCAGCATCTCCTGTGTCCTCTCCTCTTCTGACATCATGGCGGCTCCCGCTGTGCGTCTCCTTCCCTCCTCCTAGGCACCCAAAAGGATCGCCTGACCGTTCAGCCAATCGGGAAGCGGGCAACAGACCCGCGCTTCCTGACTGGCGGAGAGTCGATTCAGTGCTAGAAAAGCGAATATTCATTTGCTTTTCTAATACACCTGGGTGGGGTCCGAGCGCAATGCTCTGCTATCCTAGTCCACCCTATTTTGGAGCCTATTGGAGCCTATGGCTCTAATCAGGTGCTTAAAAGAAAAACACCCCAGCCGCTGTAATTCAGGCCCCCGGTGTCCTGAAAGGGGCCGGACGCATGAATAGGGGGTGGCTGCGGCCATGGTGGATAGATTCATGCTATGCATGAATCTACCTATTAATCATATAGGGGGTGGCGTGGATAGAGGGGGTGACGCCCAATGCGCCCTTAATGGATGGGCCGCCCCTGGGCATTAAGAACCCTTCAAGCAGCGTCAGTAAGGGGTTAAAGAACCGAAGCCCTGAGAAGGGAGGCTTAACATTTAACTTTGTACAAAGAGTTCTTGTAAAAAAAAAAAAAAAAAACTTTGTACATAGAGTTCTTGTAAAAAAAAAAAAAAAACTTTGTACATAGAGGTTTGTGCCTATTGCCCCGGGGAGGGAATTTAGAGAATGTTTTTTTAATGAGCTTATCTGCTAAGCCACTGGTACCCAGCCTGTGGCCCTTTGGGGGCCCCTGCAGACACTGTCATTTGCATTTTTTCTACCTAAGTGCTTACTCCAGCCTGTGAAGAAAAAATATTCTTTAGAATGGATCCCCCTAGTTAAAGCTGACGTCTAATCTGCTTATATTTTGCCTTTCCTGACTCCTCCCTCCTCATCAACACAGACATCCCAACCTGCAAAAACTCACTCTTTCAGGTAGGTGGCGCTTAGCGCCCGCAAACGACCACCCCCCCCCCCCGCCGCAAAATATTATTTAAATCACTTTATCAATATTTCTTTGCGGTGCTTCTGGGGAAGGGGGTGGGGGGTGGGTGGCAGTGGACGGTGTCAATAGTTTTTTTACTTTTAATAATTGATTTTTTTACATTTTCATTTTTTAAATTTTTTTTTCATAATGCTTTTTTTTTATTTTTTTTACACTTTTTGATTTTTTAGATTTTTTTTTACAATATTTTATTTTTTATTTTGGGGGGCTTTGGTGAGATGTCAGGGGTCTAAACAGACCCCTGATATCTCCCCTTTGAGACAGACAAAGGGACTGAGGACACAGATTCCCCAGTCCCTTTCCCAGCACTAAAGATGAATGAACAGGAGACAGAGGCTCCTCCTGTCCATTCATAAAGTGAGCAGAGTAGCACACAGTTTACTCTGCTCAGTAATCACGGGACACAGAAGCGATCTCGCTCACTGTGTCCTATTACTAGTTCCCCCCACAGCTGGCGGGAGAGGAGGGGAGCCGATTACGGGGGGCAAGGGGTGGCGGAGAAGGACACGGAGGGGGATGGGGAAGGAGTACACAGAGAATCTGGGGATGATCGGTGCGCAGCAGGAGGGACAGCCGCCCCACTGATCATTCCTTGGAGATCGGGAGGCGCTTGCGGGTGTGCCACCACTGAAATGCGGCAGTCTCCCGCACCTTCTGGGAGACTTGAGATCTCTGTCAACATGCTAAATTACCTTTTAAAATGACTTACCTTATTTTAGAGATATCATCATTTTAGTAATGTTAGTAATGTCATCACTAGGTCTCTGTGCTTCTCTATACTATGCAGGCAGATCATGGCGGGAGGGGCCGACAGGGTGCTGTACGATAAAACATCACAGCATCCTGCCTCAATACTCCTCTCAAAAGCCCTGAGTCCTGATGTAAGCAGTGGGCTCTTGGGAGGAGTTATGCAAATATCAAAATGCCTTGATGGGTGGGTGCAGGGCCGGATTAGCCACAAGCCCACCGAGGCCAGGCCTCGGGGCGGCAGTGGTGTAGGGGCGGCGCTGCTCCTGCAGCGACTTCGCGGCTGCCCCCCTTTCGTGCTGCCCATTAAAGTCTATTATGGGCACCAGTGCCCATAGAAAAGATGGCCACGAGCCGACCACGCAACTGCGCATGCGCCGTTCCGAAGCCGGCCGGGCTCGGGAAAGCTCGTAAGCGCTCGGCCGGGTGGCGCATGCACAGTAGCGTGTTTGCGCCGCCCGGCGCCATTTTTGAAAAAATTGAGAGTAGCTAGTAATGTCAGCGGTGCGGCAGCGGGGGAGAAAGATGACATCTCTCATTGCCCGCACCGCTGTTCCGCCCTCCTCCTTCTGATGGCAGGCAGCAATGGCAAGGGACATCCCAATCTGGTGGCAAGTGACATCCCCATCTGGTGGCAGGCATGGTGGCAAGTGACATTCCCATCTGGTGGCAGGCATGGTGGCAAGTGACATTCCCATCTGGTGGCAGGCAGCGTGGCAAGGGACATCCCCATCTGGTGGCAGGCATGGTGGCAAGTGACATCCCCATCTGGTGGCAGGCATGGTGGCAAGTGACATTCCCATCTGGTGGCAGGCAGCGTGGCAAGGGACATCCCCATCTGGTGGCAGGCAGCATAGCAAGTGACATCTCCATCTGGTGGCAGGCAGCGTGGCAAGTGACATCCCCATCTGGTGGCAGGCAGCGTGGCAAGTGACATCCCCATCTGGTGGCAGGCATGGTGGCAAGTGACATCCCCATCTGGTGGCAGGCAGCGTGGCAAGTGACATCCCCATCTGGTGGCAGGCAGCGTGGCAAGGGACATCCCCATCTGGTGGCAGGCAGTGTAGCAAGTGACATCTCCATCTGGTGTCAGGCAGCGTGGCAAGTGACATCCCCATCTTGTGGCAGGCAGCGTGGCAAGTGACATCCCCATCTGGTGGCAGGCAGCGTAGCAAGTGACATCCCCATCTGGTGGCAGGCAGCGTGGTAAGTGACATCCCCATCTGGTGGCAGGCAGCGTGGCAAGTGACATCCCCATCTGGTGGCAGGAAGCGTAGCAAGTGACATCCCCATCTGGTGGCAGGCAGCATGGCACGTGACATCCCCATCTGGTGGCAGGCAGCGTGGCAAGTGACATCCCCATCTGGTGGCAGGCAGCGTGGCAAGTGACATCCCCATCTGGTGGCAGGCAGCGTGGCAAGTGACATCCCCATCTGGTGGCAGGCAGCGTAGCAAGTGACATCCCCATCTGGTGGCAGGCAGCGTGGCAAGTGACATCCCCATCTGGTGGCAGGCAGCGTGGCAAGTGACATCCCCATCTGGTGGCAGGCATGGTGGCAAGTGACATCCCCATCTGGTGGCAGGCAGCGTGGCAAGTGACATCCCCATCTGGTGGCAGGCATAGTGGCAAGTGACAAGAGATGGTGGCAAGTGACACGCTCAGGGCTCCCAATGATTCTGCATTATGGTGAGTTGAACTATTTCAGTTTATATTACAATGTAATGATAGAAATAATGTGTTTCAATCATCCTGACACCATAACAACCATGGTGCCGGGGATGATTGAAGCACTAACACCAGCTATTGCCTTGAAAATTTGCCTGCGAAAAATCCTTACCCCTCACGCGCTTACCCTGAAGTATTTTTAGTCTGTACAATTAAAGCCAGTTATTTTCAGTGTTCTCGTGTATGGAGATATGTTTTTAATTGATCTATTGTAGAAGTCATCGATAAAGGACGTGGTGTGTGTGTATGTGTGTGTGTGTGGGGGGGGGGGTGGCATTGAAGGACCCGGCCTTGGGGCGGCAAAGGGAGTAAATCCGGGCCTGGGTGGGTGTCAGTGTGGAGCATGTCTGGCCATGTAAAGTCTCTGATGCTGTATCATGTCTGCAGTCTCTGACCATCTCCTGTATCATGTCTGCAGTCTCTGACCATCTCTTGTATCATGTCTGCAGTCTCTGACCATCTTTTGTATCATGTCTGCAGTCTCTGACCATCCCTTGTATCATGTCTGCAGTCTCTGACCATCCCTTGTATCATGTCTGCAGTCTCTGACCATCCCTTGTATCATGTCTGCGGTCTCTGACCATTCCTTGTATCATGTCTGCAGTCTCTGACCATCTTTTGTATCATGTCTGCAGTCTCTGACCATCTCCTTTATCATGTCTTCAGTCTTTGATCATCTTTTGTATGATGTCTGCAGTCTCTGACCATTCCTTGTATCATGTCTGCAGTCTCTGACCATCTTTTGTATCATGTCTGCAGTCTCTGACCATCTCCTTTATCATGTCTGCAGTCTTTGATCATCTTTTGTATGATGTCTGCAGTCTCTGACCATCTCCTGTATCAGGTCTGCAGTCTCTGACCATCTCTTGTATCATGCCTGCAGTCTGTGATCATCTCCTGTTTAATTTCCGCAGTCTCTGACCATCTCCTGTATCATGTCTGCAGTCTCTGATCATCTCCTGTATCATGTCTGCAGTCTCTGACCATCTCTTGTATTATGTCTGCAGTCTCTGACCATCTCCTGTATTATGTCTGCAGTCTCTGACCATCTCTTGTATTATGTCTGCAGTCTCTGACCATCTTTTGTATCATGTCTGCAGTCTCTGACCATCTCCTTTATCATGTCTGCAGTCTTTGATCATCTTTTGTATGATGTCTGCAGTCTCTGACCATCTCCTGTATCAGGTCTGCAGTCTCTGACCATCTCTTGTATCATGCCTGCCGTCTCTGATCATCTCCTGTTTAATGTCTGCAGTCTCTGACCATCTCCTGTATCATGTCTGCAGTCTCTGACCATCTCCTGTATCATGTCTGCAGTCTCTGACCATCTCCTGTATCATGTCTGCAGTCTCTGACCATCTCCTGTATCATGTCTGCAGTCTCTGACCATCTCTTGTATCATGTCTGCAGTCTCTGACCATCTCCTGTATCATGTCTGCAATCTCTGACCATCTTCTGTATCTTGTCTGCAGTCTCTGACCATCTCCTGTATCATGTCTGCAGTCTCTAACCATCTTCTGTATCTTGTCTGCACTGTCTCTGGCAGTTTTCCATAGCATTACATTCCCTCAATATTATGTGTGGCCCTTTGGTGATGTCGGGGGCCACACTTGAAGCCCCTCTATCAGGTACATTGACCATCACTGCTCTAAGCTGATCACATTCACATGTCTATCTAGAAACGTTTAACCATTCAGTGGACTCCCATGTGTCTGACCATGATGTCCTCCTCCTTCCCTCATATAAGTCAGGAGTTCAGGGCTGAGCAAACATTGTGGATTTCAAGGCTGTGCAAACATGAAGAGTAGATACCGACGTCATCCCTCTCCTATCGATCAATATTACCCACATACAGGCTGATCAATCAGAATTAAAGGGACCCTGGCTTCAACTTTTAGTTGCAGCTCATGACTGCCCTCCAGTGGCAGAGATGGAAATTGATTTTTTTTCTGTTACAAAAACATTTTTTAAAAATTGCAACTGAGCGGAGTGTTGTACTGAGAATTTGGAGTTTAACGTCAGAGCCATTTTTTGCATTTTTTCACACATGTTTAAAAAATAATTTTAGACCTGAAGATCAGGTAAAACTCTCAAACCATTATATATTTTTCTGAAAGCAGACACCCTACAGAATAAAATTTTGGTAAAAAGTACATTAAAGTCAATTTTTAGAGCAAACAAACACAAAATATGATTAAGTTCTTTGGTGAAATATAAAAGATGAGAAGATGATGTTACACAGAGTAAAAAGATACCCAACATGTTAAGGCTTAAAACTGTGTGCACCAATGGAACAGCAACAAACCGCAGTACCCTATATTTTCCATTGGCGACGCTTTAAAAGCCCCTACTTTGTCAATCACAGCGGAAGCGGGGCGCCCCTGGTGCTCACTCGCACCCAATACCGGGAGGTGCAGGATCTCTCATATATATATTTATATATACATGATCCTGCACAGCGCGCCCACCCTGTAGCAGTAAATATGCTATAGGGAGGACAGCAAGTGGTTGAACAATCGCCAAGTTCTTTTTTGCGTTTGCCTGGGGTGGCATTTTTCGGGGGGGGGGGGGGGGCGCCTGTTACGGGATGATGCTTGCAGCTGCACTGACCACCCCGGTATAGTTATTTAGAGCCGCCAGTCGGCTCTTTTGTAATAGCAATTGGCTCAATTATCATTACAAACAGCAAGAGGGGACCCCCCCCTGCCCCCCGGCCTCCTGCCGCTCTCTTATCCCACCGGGAGACCCGAGCGACCAGCGGGCGTGTCCACTGATTGGCCAGACAGCCAAGCAAAGCTGGGATCGGCTTTGCTCAGTTATTCGTAAGAGTAAACCTGTTTTCTGAGGGTAGCGATCGCGATGGCCTAACTTGATCGGTCACTGTTAGTAGATAGGAGGTCAAAGGGGCAGATAGGAACGGGTTTCCTTCCACGTGCAATTTTAATCTGATGTTTTTATTTTTTAAATTTCAGTTGCATTTTTTTAAGTTTCAATTTTTTGGATTTTTTTTTTTCTGACTCCATTCTATTCTATCTCATTTTATTTTATTTTTAATTTTATTTCTTTCTGATCTGCAATCCCCTTTCTATGTTTATTTGGATAGTATAAATGTACTTTTAATCCGGCGTCATTTCCACATGACAATGGATCATTGGACAATCACATATTCTTCCAATACAGCTCTCAGAAGTTTCACCTGAAGGTTTTGAAGTCTTAGACCCCTTTCACACTAGGACCGCCCGTGCGTTAGCGCTAAAGCCCCGCTCATTTTAGCTGCGATTTAGTGCTGATTAGGCGACACTTTTCAGCCGCTAGTGGGGTGCTTTTAACCCCCGCTAGCGGCTGAAGAAGGGGGTTAAAAATGCCTGCGTTTCGGCGCTTCCTGAAGCGCTCTTCAGATGCGCTGACCGTACATTTCAATGGGCAAGGGCGGTGGAGGAGTTGTGTATACAGCGCTCTTAAACCACTCCAAAGATGCTGCTTGCAGGACTTCTTCTAACATCACGCAAGCGCACCGTCCCCAGTGTGAAAGCACTCGGCCTTTCACATTTGGGCGGCATGGGAGGCGGTTTTCAGGCACTTTACAGGCGCTATTTCTAGCGCTAAAATGCCTGAAAACTGCCTCAGTGTAAAAAGGGTCTTAGGAGTTTTTGTCATATGCAAATGCTATTCGTTTTCTCACTGTTAGTTAGAGGCCTTTCACACTGACAGCACGGGGGCGTCGGCGGTAAATCGCCGTTAGTTTTAGCAGTGCTTTACCGTCATTTTAGAGGCGCTTTTTGGCCGTTAGCGGGACGCTTTTAACCCCCGCTAGTGGCCGAATATAGGGTTAAAAGCGCTCGCAAAACGCCTTTGCTGGCGCTTCGGCGGCGCTGCCCATTGATTTCAATGGGCAGGAGCAGTGGAGGAGCGTTGTATACACCTCTCCTAAAGCACCTCAAAGAAGCTGCTTGCAGGACTTTTTTTGACTTCCTGCCAGCGCAGCGCCCCAATGTGAAAGCACTCGAGCTCTCAGACTGGGATTGCAGATGAGGCTTTTTTTAGGCTCTTTATAGGTGCTATTTTTAGTGCTAAAGCACCTGAAAAATGCCTCCAGTGTGAAAGGGGTCTCAACAGTTTCATGCGTTTATATATTCTTCTACTAAAAAAAATACATACAATAACCAGTTTGCGCAGTTCCCACAAAATCTTAACTAATGGGGTTGTGAACCTTCGTGTTTTTTCACCTTGATGCATCCTATGTTCCGATTATTAGGAGAAGGCTGAAAATAATTTAAATACAATGTGGAAATGAATATAGGATTTTACATTTTGACCATAGATACACTTTAAGAGAGTAAAGTTTGGAAGCAAAAAAGATTTTATAAGTTCAGTTTACACTTTGGTGTTGTATTAACATGCATTGTGTCAGACGCTACGTTAAGGCAGCGCATTATTTATTATTATTATTTTTTTTAATGGGTTGACAATACACCACCATGCACCATTTTTCCAAAGCAGCGCACCGCAATGCACGGTACATATAAAAGAGATTACAGAAACAATAGCCTTAACATTTCAGTCAACGCAGAATACTTTATAACAGTAATCATGGAGTGGTAAGGATAGCCTCAGCAGTAATCACTTGTGTCCATTAGGTGGCAGCAGAGTACTTTTTTCATGAAACAACAAAAGCCTGGGGAATGCCCAGGAAAAAAAACCCCAAGCCTACTTACCACCAGCTCGCAGACAACCGAATTAACCTGCCTAACAGTATGCGTTAAAAACAGGGGTTTAGTCCGCACGCATTTGCAAACGCATGCGTGAGCCACAGAGCCACGTCACAGCACCCTGGTATCTGGTACTTTTTTCATGACCTGTTCTTCGAGTGTATCTAAACCCAAGAAGAGAAATGACATTATAGTTTTTGGGTTTAATAACGCTTTAATATATATTAATGAACCACTGCTCTGAACCAATACAGGATGAAATACAATTGGTTGGTTTGTAGTACTGTCCAATCACAGTGCAGGCTAAGAGCACGACTCACATGTGGTCATCCAGAACTAGACCCTACCGACCTGAACAACTTAAGACCCATCTCACTACTCCCATTCACCTCTAAACTTCTAGAACGCTTAGTCTACAACCGTCTTAGCTCCTACCTCAATGAAAATAACCTTCTTGACCCCTTACAGTCTGGCTTTCGCTCGCAGCACTCCACGGAAACTACCTTACTAAAACTCACTAACGATTTACTAACTGCTAAAACCAACAGCCAGTACTCCATACTCCTACTACTTGACCTCTCTGCGGCCTTTGATACTGTTGACCACCCGCTTCTTCTCAATAAACTACATTCCCTTGGCCTCCGAGATTCTGCTCTATCCTGGTTCTCTGGCTATTTATCACAGCGCTCCTTCAGTGTCACCTACAACTCTGTCTCCTCCTCTCTATTGCCCCTTTCTGTGGGGGTCCCCCAAGGCTCTGTTCTTGGACCCCTTCTCTTCTCTATCTACACCTCCTCCCTTGGTCACCTAATAACTGCCCATGGCTTCCAATACCACTTATACGCTGATGACACCCAAATCTATCTGTCTACTCCTCACCTCACTCCTTCAGTCTCCTCTCGCATTACTAACTTACTAACTGACGTATCAGCATGGATGTCGCAACACTTCCTTAAACTAAATCTCTCTAAAACTGAGCTATTAATATTCCCCCCCGCCCGTGCCCCCCTCCATGACTTTTCCATCAAAATCAACAATGCAACCATCAGTCCCTCCCCTCACGCCAGGGTACTCGGTGTAATCCTAGACTCTGACTTGTCATTTCAGCCTCAAATCCAATCGCTGTCAAAAGTTTGTAGAATTCACCTCCGTAACATCTCTAAAATTCGCCCCTTTTTAACAAATGAAACCACCAAGCTCCTCATTCACTCCCTTGTTATCTCTCGCCTTGACTATTGCAACTCCCTTCTCATTGGCCTGCCTCTCCATAGGCTATCCCCTCTTCAGTCTATAGTGAATGCTGCTGCCAGACCTATCCACCTTACCAACTGCTCAGTGTCTGCCAACCCTCTACTTCAATCCCTACACTGGCTCCCAATCACCCAGCGAATTAAATTCAAAATTCTAACCACAACATACAAAGCCATTCACAACTCTGCCCCAAGCTACATCACTAATCTTGTCTCCAAATATCACCCAAATCGACCTCTCCGCTCTTCTCAAGACCTCCTGCTTTCAAGCTCTCTCATCTCCTCCTCTCATGCTCGTCTCCAGGATTTCTCCAGAGCCTCTCCCATCCTCTGGAACTCGCTACCTCCATCTATCCGGCTATCCCCTACTCTTGCTACCTTCAGGCAATCCCTGAAAACTCATCTCTTCAGGAAAGCCTATCATGTCTCCAACTAATCTCCTACCACTTCCATCAGCTCATTCCCCACAGTTACAACCTTTTGTACCACCTGCCCCACCCTATTAGATTGTAAGCTCTTCTGAGCAGGGCCCTCTTAATCCTATTGTATTGTATTGTATTATAACTGTATTGTCTCCCTTTTATATTGTAAAGCGCTGCGTAAACTGTTGGCGCTATATAAATCCTGAATAATAATAATAATAATAATAATAATCCCTTCCGGTCCAACTTCTGTTTCTATATCACTTTCTCCATAAAATAAAATTGGTAACTTTGTCCCTGTTATTGACTTCTAATATCTTCATCATTTCATGGTATTGGTCACATTCAGGGCTTTTTTTTCAGTGGGAACGCGGGGGAACGCAGTTCCATCACCTCCAGGACTGAATGTATGTAATGGCAAGGGGTGTTGGGAAGTGATGCAGGGTCTGTTGATACTGGCTGCAGGGGGATCCATTGTTGTGGGAGAGCACCTATTTTTGCAGTGAGTCTATTGTTGCTGGTGAGGTCAGTTGTTGCTAGGAGGGATCTACTGTTTAGGGAGGGGCCTATTGTTGCTGGCTGCTGGAGGGTCTATTGATGCTGGCTGTGGGGAGATTTGTTGTAGCTGGGGGGGGGGGTATATTTTTGCATGCAGTCTATTGTTGCTGGGGGGAATTTTTTTGTTAATGAGGGGGTCTATTGTTTCTGCCTGCAGGGGATCTGTTTTACTGCTTTTCTTGTTATCACTGACAAATTCCATACAAAATACTTAGCACCACAAATGTTACTTAGTTCTGTATTCTCTAAAAGGGGTGGTGCTGGGAGGTGGGTAAGGGGCTGGAACCAAGGGACAGTACTTGGGGGTGTGGGTAGAGGGCGGAGACAAGGGGTGACTCTGAAAGGGAAGTTCCTGCACCTAGTTTTGGAGAAAAAAAGCCCTGGTTACATTATATCATATCTATTATATATTACAATATACCATATCTATTATATATTACAATATACCATATCTATTATATATTACATTATATCATATTTATTATATATTACATTACATCACATCTTTAATATTGTAATATATCATATCTGTTTTAATATTACATTATACCATATCTGTTATATATCCCCTTATACTATAGCTATTATATATTACATTATATCATATCTATTATATATTACATTATATCATATCTATTATATATTACATTATATCATATCTGTTATATATTACATTATATCATATCTATTATATATTACATTATATCATATCTGTTATATATTACATTATATATCATATCTATTATATATTGCATTATACCATATATATTACATTATATCATATCTGTTACATATTACACAATATTATATCTATTACATATTACATTATACTATATCTATTATAGATCACATTATATTGTATGTAGTATATAGTACATTATGCCATATCTGTTACAGATCACATTACATTATACTATATATTTTATTTATGACATACTTTACTGTACATATATATCACACTATTCCATATCTATTATATATTACATTATACAATATCTATTATATATTACGGTATACTCTATCTATTATACTGTATATTACATTATACCATATCTATTATATATTACATTGTACCAAATCTACTATACTGTAGGTTACATTATTCTATATAATATATTACATTATACCATATTTTGTTATATATTACATTATACCATATCTGTTATATATTACATTGATTACTGTAAGTTACATTATTCTATATATTATATTACATTGTACTATGTCTATTATCAGTTACATTATTCTATATATTATATTACATTGTACTATGTCTATTATCAGTTACATTATTCTATATATTCTATTACATTGTACTATGTCTATTATCAGTTACATTATTCTATATAATATATTACATTGTACTATATCTATTATCAGTTACATTATTCTATATAATATATTACATTGTACTATATCTGTTATCAGTTACATGATATTTATTACATATCACCATAAGCAGGCGTGTAGTTCTCCCCCAATATGTTTTTGGTTACACACGCTCAGACCACCTATAAACTCATAAAATCCAGGACCAGACAGGATAAAATCCTGCCAGACGCACACAACGTGTGAACGCCATTCATTGGCCGCCTTGTTTTGCTCGGTGATATGAAAGGCGCAGTAGTAAACGTCCAGCTGTAGCCGCATTATTACACTTTCACACAAGCCTGACAAACAGAGAGCTAAATATAGAAATCCTAATTCTATTCTTACTCCAGAATGTTTAGTGCCGGGACTCAGACCAGAACATTGTGACTAATCAGAGAAAACGGGCGCTCCAAAAATACCAGAAAAGGGCAAAGTGCTCCAACGTAAAGAAGTTCTCCAACTAAAAATAAGATTAGAATAAGCAGCCCAATCAAAGATAGAATAACAAAACCAACTTTTTGCTGCAAAAATTCAGCTCCAATCTCAAAGATTTCCTCCGCAACTCAATGTCCTCAGTCATATGGCCAACATCATGAAACCCCCTTCCTCTGAGCCCAGGTCATCCTGGACTGTAAGGCTGAGGTTCACACATGTTCAGCTGCAGCCTGCAGTCCGGTGTTTTCTGTTCACAGGTTCAGGTGTAAATTTTTGCCTGAATTACCACCTGAACCAGACCCCAAAAACGCACAGGACCCTTTTCGTAACCACACCGCGGCCGCCCCCAGACATGTGTGAACCGGCTCTATTGAAAGCTGGTCACGGTCACATGTTATGCGAATTGGAATGCGGTTAAAAAGGCATCCAACTCGCATATATGTGAACCCACCCTAAAAGAGAAGCAGCACAGTGATGAGCTCATCTCTCGTTCACTCTGCTCTCTCCCCCTATCAGCATGCTCCTTATCAGGACATGAATTGATTGGCTCCTTGTGCTGCTTTTTTTTATCTCACTCCGCCCCTCTCCTGCCATGTTTCCTGGGCTCCACACCAGGGGCGGCCCATCCATTCAGGGCGCACGGGCGCCGCCTCCCCTATGCATGCGTCCGGCCCCTTTCAGGACACTGGTGCATGGATTCCAATGTGGGAGGGGCTGTTTTTTGGAAGCACCAATTAGAGCCAGAGGCTCTAATAGGCCTCAATACAGGATGGGCTCGGGGGGCGCACTCTCTGCTGTGTTACAACAGCGAATCAATATTCGCTGTTGTAAAACTGATCCCCCTCTCGGGCCAATCAGGAAGCAGGTTTTGACCCTCCTCCTGGCCAATGAGGAAGCGGGTTTTGACCCTCCTCCTGGCCAATCAGGAAGCGGGTTTTGACACCGGTCACCCGATTGGCTGAAAGGACAGGCAATCTTATTGGACAGCTAGGAGGAGGGGGGTAGGAGCTGGAAGCCGCCATGGAGGAGAGGACTCAGAGCCGAGCCGCTGCACCGCGCTGCCTTTCACCCGCCACAATGGGTAAGTGCCGGAAGGACTGGCAAACAGCAGGGGGTGGGTGTCACTCGGGGAGGGGGGGTGGTTGTTTGCCCCCCCCCCAAAAAAAATCAAAACAGCATGATGGATGCTGCTGGGTAGAGGGGAGGGAGATCAGCAAACATCCATTCGCTGATCTCCTCTTTCTACTAAGAGCCTGGAAGCAACATGTAAACCGTCACTTCCGGTGTCACTTCCTCTGGCTGGGGAAGAAGCTAATGGAGCTCAGTCTGTGCTCTATTAGCTTCATTGGAGGACAAGTGAGACATCAGGAATCTAAAAGACCCACTTTATGTGTCAATAAAGAGAACCTGTCACCTAAAAAAGCATCACATCGGGAACTTTTCGTCCCCTACATAATGAAAAATAATAATTTCCTAAAGAAAACCCCAATCCACCCTCACCTACATGCACATATGAACGTAAACATACACCAGGACCACGCGTGTCACATATCATCGCACACGCCGGAGTGAGAGCAATAATTCTCAGCCCATTATTCACGGTTAACACTCCAAACTGATGACCTGTAGGGGCTTTTAAGGCATTTCCTATTGAAAATATAGGACAGCGAAGTTTGTCATTATTTCCCGGGCGCGCACACAAGTTTAAGGCCTGACATGTTGGGTGTCTATTAATTCAGCACAATCTCATCTTTTATGTTTTACTGAAAATTGGGTAATCTATTGTGCCCTAAAACGAACTTTAGTGTATTTTTTAACTGAAATGTTGTGCTTGATAAATCGTTGTGCTAATATTGTGTGCCTTAAAAATCGGGAGCTATCACTATATTACATGCGGTTCGTCGCATCTCACCAGTGTGAACCTTGGTCCAAAGCAGTATTAAACCCAAGAGAAGACATTTATTTTATTGCAGCTTACCAAGTCTTAGGTGTGGTGGCTGTATTCGTTTTCTTTTTTAGGGTTTCCTTGTTTCCTTGTAATAGATTGCTCCCTCAACAGTAAATCCCTCCCAGCAACAACTGACCCCCCAGCAGCATAAGACCCACCCCAGCAACAATAGACCCCCCCCCTCCCGCAAAACTAGATCCCTTCCAGAGACAATAGATCCCTCAGCAGAAATAATAGACTTCTCCCGCAGCAATAAACCCCCCAGCATCAATAGATCCCCAAGCAGCCAGCATCAATAGACCCTCCAGCACCCCTTGCCATTACATACATTCAGTGCTGGAGTTGCTGGAACTGCATTCTCCCGAGTTCCCACTGAAAAAAGCTCTGGTCTCGTCTTTAACCACTAGGCCACCAGCTGCCACACTTATATTGCGGCAGGTTGGCTCGGTTGGGCTAATTGCCGTAGCTGTACGTTGCTCCTTTAAGATGTCACAGCAGGCGCGCCGCCAGAGGCACACGCACGTGTCCGCCGCCGCGCCGCGTGTCCCCAGAGCCAATGCGTGTGCCCTGCGGGCGCGATGACCGCCGGGCACCCGCGATCGCTCGTGACAGAGTGAGAACCAGGATCTGTGTGTGTAAATAATCCCGGTTCCCTCAGGGGAGAGGAGAGAGATCGTGTGTTCATACTAAGTATGAACACCGATCTCTCTCTCCTCCTAGACAGTCCCATCCCCCCTACAGTTAGAACACACCCAGGGAACACTTAAAGGGGTTGTAAATCCTAGTGTAAAAAAAATAAAATAAAAAAACATGTCATACTTACCTCCACTGTGCAGTTCGTTTTGCACAGAGTGGCTCCGATTCTCCTGCTCTGGGGTCCCTCAGTGGCGCTGGTGGCTCCTCTGCGCATCGAGTGTCCACATTGGAGAAGCTCTCTCCTTGGTGAACACCCATGCATTCTGTGTCCATTCACACAGAATGCAGAACTCAGCCCCACCCCCCCGCGCCGCGTCATTGGATTTGATTGACAGCAGCGGGAGCCAATGGTTGCGCTGCTATCAAACTATCCAATCAGGACACGAGACCGCACCACAGAAGGTTTTTCACCTTAATGCATAGAATGCATGAGGGTTTACAACCCCTTCAACCCCTTGATCGCCCCCTAGTGTTAACCCCTTCCCTGCCAGTGACATTCATACAGTAATCAGTGGCTATTTATAACACTGATCGCTGTATAATTGTCAATGGTCCCAAAATATCAGTGTCAAATATAGAGTCAATATAGTGTCAAAAGTGTCCGATCTGTCCGCTGCAATGTCGCAGTCCTAATAAAAATCGCAGATCACCGCCATTACTAGTAAAAAAAAAAATAATAATAATAATAAAAATGACATAAATCTATTCCCTATTTTGTAGATGCTATAACCTTTGCGCAAACCAATCAATATACACTTATTGCGATTTTTTTTTTTTTTTTTACCAAAAACACGTAGAAGAAAACATATTGGTCTAAACTGAGTTTTAAAAAATTGGGAGATTTTTATTATAGCAAAAACTTCAAAATATTGTGTTTTTTTTGCAAAATTGTCTCAGTTTTTTTTGTTTATAGCGCAAAAAATAAAAACCGCAGAGGTGATCAAATACCACCAAAAGAAAGCTCTATATATGGGGAAAAAAGGATGTCAATTTTGTTTGTGTACAACGTCGCACGACCGCGCAATTGTCAGTTAAAGCGACGCAGTGCCGGATGGCAAAAAATGGCCCGGTCAGGAAGGGGGCAAATCCTTCCGGGGCTGAATTGGTTAATAAATGCCTCCCCCGACCTGTCAACCAACCCCATTTAGGGCCAGCTCTGTGCTATGGCAACATGACTTTGGGAGTGACGTCATTGCGTCTCGGCCTCTACCAGAATACACAGAACCTGGAAGACCGGGTGAAGATGGAAGTACCCAGGAGGACCAGCGGGAGTGACGGCATGTATATATATGCATGTTATGGCGTAAACCTGCAGGGGGGGGCATTTAAAAATAGAATAAAACATTTGGGCGGGGCTTAGTACCGCATTAAAATAATTATAGCAAACAAAAAATCCTTTATTTCCTAATCAACCTCAACATCCGTATGCCATATGTGCACCATAACCAGTAGATTGCATCTATCCGGCTGCCGGTGCTTCGTTTTAAGTAGCAGCCGTAAAATCATAATGACGTCTCTATAAATTCATCCCGAAAAAGCTTTTATTGCACAATGTCCAAATGTCTTAAAAGTTCACAGAGATAATTCAGCAGTCAGATGCCTCATAGTAACAATGTGGTTTTAGCGGCACTCATACACCAACATCCCGATCGCAGTTAAACTGCATCCGGAAAGCATTCACAGCGCTTCACTTTTTCCACATTTTTGTTATGTTATAGCCTTATTCCAAAATGGATTCAATTCATTTTTTTTCCTCCAGATTCTACAAATAATACCCCATAATGACAACGCGAAAGAAGTTTGTTTGAAATCTTTGCAAATTTATTAAAAATAAAAAAATTAAAAAATCCCATGTACATAAGTATCACCAGCTCCTCCTATGTACATAAGTATCACCGACTCCTCCCATGTACATAAGTATCACCGGCTCCTCCCATATACATAAGTATCACAGACTCCTCCCATGTACATAAGTATCACCAGCTCCTCCCATGTACATAAGTATCACCAGCTCCTCCCATGTACATAAGTATCACAGGCTCCTCCCATGCACATAAGTATCACCGGCTCCTCCCATGTACATAAGTATCACAGACTCCTCCCATGTACATAAGTATCACCAGCTCCTCCCATGTACATAAGTATCACCAGCTCCTCCCATGTACATAAGTATCACAGGCTCCTCCCATGCACATAAGTATCACCGGCTCCTCCCATGTACATAAGTATCACCGGCTCCTCCCATGCACATAAGTATCACCGGCTCCTCCCATGTACATAAGTATCACCGGCCCCTCCAATGCACATAAGTATCACCGGCTCCTCCCATGTACATAAGTATCACCGGCTCCTCCCATGCACATAAGTATCACCGGCTCCTCCCATGTACCTAAGTATCACCGGCTCCTCCCATGTACATAATTATCACCGGCTCCTCCCATGTACATAAGTATCACCGGCTCCTCCCATGTACATAAGTATCACAGGCTCCTCCCATGTACATAAGTATCACCATCTCCTCCCATGTACATAAGTATCACAGGCTCCTCCCATGTATACATAAGTATCACCATCTCCTCCCATGTACATAAGTATCACCGGCTCCTCCCATGTACATAAGTATCACCGGCTCCTCCCATGTACATAAGTATCACCAGCTCCTCCCATGTACATAAGTATCACCGGCTCCTCCCATGTACATAAGTATCACCAGCTCCTCCCATGTACATAAGTATCACCGGCTCCTCCCATGTACATAAGTATCACCAGCTCCTCCCATGTACATAAGTATCACAGCCTTTGCTCAATACTTTGGTGAAGCTCCTTTGGCACCAATTACAGCCCCAAGTCTTTTTGAGTATGATGCTACAAGCTTGGCACACCTATTTTTGGGCAGTTTCTCCCATTCTTCTTTGCAGGACCTCTCAAGCTCCATCAGGTTGGATGGTAAACGTTGGTGGACGGCCATTTTCAGATCTCTCCAGAGATGTTCAATCGGGTTCTAGTCTGGGCTCTGGCTGGGCCACTCAAGGACATTCACAGAGTTGTCCCGTAGCCACTCCTTTGTTATCTTGGCTGTGTGCTTAGGGTCGTTGACCTGTTGGAAGATGAACCTTCACCCCAGTCTGAGGTCCAGAGCGCTCTGGAGTAGGTTTTCATCAAGGATGTCTCTGTACATTGCTGCACTCATCTTTCCCTCAATCCTGACTAGTCTCCCAGTTTCTGCTACTGAAAAACATCCCCACAGCATGATGCTGCCACCACCATGCTTCACTGTGGGGATGGTATTGGCCAGGTGATGAGCGGTGCTTGGTTTCCTCCAGACATGACACTTGCCATTCAGGCCAAAGAGTTCATTCTTTGTTTCATCAGACCAGAGAATTTTGTTTCTCATGGTCTGAGAGTCCTTCAGGTGCCTTTTGGCAAACTCCAGGCGGGCTGTCATGTGCCTTTTACTGAGAAGTGGCTTACGTCTGGCTACTCTACCATACAGGCCTGATTGATGGAGTGCTGCAGAGTTTGTTCTTCTGGAAGGTTCTCCTCTCTCCACAGAGAAAAATTGGAGCTCTATCAGAGTGACCATCGGGTTCTTGGTCACCTCTTTGACTAAGGCCCTTCTCCCCCGATCGCTCAGTTTGGGCGGCTCGCTCTATGAAGAGTTCTGGTGGTTCCAAACTTCTTCCATTTACGGATGATGGAGGCCACTGTGCTCACTGGGACCAGAAATGTTTCTGTACCGTTTCCACATGATTTAATATGTATGCAGGGCCAGGACAAGAGGTGGACAGGAGGGGCGGTTGCCCTGGGTACTTGGGGGGGAGGTGGTCACCGTAAGGAGATTGAGCGGCGGGGATTTATGCTGGGAGGGGGAATTTGGGGGGTGACAGGGGGTAAAAATAGTTGTAAGAAGAGAAATTGGGGGGTGCTAGGAGTGGGGATTTAGGGGGATTTGTGTTGGGAAGGGTATGGGGGGAAGAGGATTTGTTCTAGGAGGGGGGATTTGGGGGAGTTTTGTGCTAGAAGACATGATGTGGTGGAGGGGAGAGGGGAATTGTGCTAAAAGGGGATTTTTTTTGGGGGGGGGATGTGGCTATCAGGGAGGATTGGGGGGTATTTGTGCAGGAGGCAAAATGGGGGGGGGGGGTGGGGATTGTACTGTGAGAGGGGACTGAGAGGGAATTGGTGCTGAGAGGGGGATTTAGAGTGGGGGAGAGGATGTGTACTCATGGCAGAAATTTGAGTTGTAAGGGATTTGTGCTAGGAGGGGAAATTTTTTTTTTGGGGGGGGGGAATTGTGCTAGGAGGGGGGACTGGGTGGAATTGGTGCTGGGAGGGGGATTTGGAGTGGGGAGGGGGAGGATGTGTACTCGCAGCAGAAATTTGAGTTGTAGGGGATTTGTGCCAAGAGGAGAAATTTTGTATTTTGTGTGTGTGTGTGGGGGGGATTGTGCTAGGAGGGGGGACTGGGGAAATTGGTGCTGAGAGGGGGTTTTGGAGTGGGGGGGGGAGAGGATGTATAATTGCGACAGAAATTTGAGTTGTAGGGGATCTGTGCTAAGAGGGGACATTTTTTATTTTGAGGGGGGGGGGGGGTAATTGTACTAGGAGGGGGGTACTGGGGGAATTGGTGCTGAGAGGGGGTTTTGGAGTGGGGGGGGGGTGTACTCCCGGCAGAAATTTGAACTGTAGGGGATTTGTGCTAAGAGGGGAAATTTTGTATTTTAGGGGGATTGTGCTAGGGGGGGGGGGACTGGGGGAATTGGTGCTGAGAGGGGGTTTTGGAGTGGGGGGGGGTGTACTCCTGGCAGAAATTTGAGTTGTAGGGGATTTGTGCTAAGAGGGGAAATTTTGTATTTTGGGGGGATTGTTCTAGGAGGGGGGACTGGGGGAATTGGTGCTAAGAGGGGGTTTTAGAGTGGATGGGGGGAGAGAATGTATACTTGCGGCAGAAATTTGAGTTGTAGGGGATATGTGCTAAGAGGGGACATTTTTTATGGGGGGGGGGGGGGGTTGTGCTAGGAGGGGGGACGGGGGGGATTGTTGCTGGAAGGAGGGGGGATTTATGCTTAGGGGGTAAGCATGCAGGTCAGTGCTCTATTGTTTTTTTTTTGAGGGGGGGGGGATTCTTGCTGAGATATAATACTCATACATATGGGGGGGGGGGGGTAGTTTGGGATGGTCATCATGGGCTCTAGAGGATCATGTCCCAGCACTGCATGTATGTAATGAAGATTATGGTTCATGCTGGGTCCAGCTTAATGAATTAGGGACAAGAGTTATCTGCCTTTTATAGACAGTGGTTTTAACCCTTTACTACTCCTGTTGCTAGGCGGATCTTGTGACTTTATACAGTAGAGAATATGTGATTGGAAGAAAACGGATGACATGACTGCTCTACATAACACGCCGGTAATAATCATTTAAAGGTGTAAATTATCTGCAAATAATAATCAGTCAGTGTCTCCAACCTTCTCACTTTGTGAATCACACTTCATATAATAGGTGCTGATGAGTCAAAAAGACTGAAATCAGAGCAGAAATCCTTCATTAATAAAATGATACAAATGTAACACCTTCCACCTTCCTTCATACATATAGAACTCATCAAATATTCAGAAGAGATGCATCCCAAGACACTGGCTGGAGAATAGAGATGAGTAGAAAAAAAAAGGGTTTCCAGACCTTTCAAAATTTCAATAAAGATAATTTTTTTAAATCCTCCCTCCGGCCTTCCCTCCAGTCTTTGCACAGTTATGCCCCGTACACACGGTCGGACTTTGTTCGGACATTCCGACAACAAAATCCTAGGATTTTTTCAGACGGATGTTGGCTCAAACTTGTTTTGCCTACACACGGTCGCACAAAGTTGTCGGAAATTCCGATCGCCAAGAACGCGGTGACGTCAAGCACGTACGACGAGACTAGAAAAGGCCAGTTCAGAACCAAGCGCGGCACCCTTTGGGCTCCTTTTGCTAATCTCGTGTTAGTAAAAGTTTGGTGAGAGACGATTCGCGCTTTTTCAGACTCGTGGCTTTCAGATCGTTTTCTGCCGTTCAGTTTGTGCTTGTGGGTTTGTATCTGCTCTTCAGTGCGTGCAGTCAGTTCGTATTGGAGTTTTCTGTGCGATCTTGTCCGCTCGTTGCTGTTTTTCAGGTCGCTCTTCACAGGCCTTGCTGTTCTTCAGTGCGTTCTGTTACTTCGTTCTGAGCAGCCGACCGTTTTCTAGCCATGTTTCGTATGCGTACTCCTCGTAGAGTTCGTGCTGTGCGGGGGCTTGGTGTTGGGGTCCTGACCTTGACACAAGTCCAGTCCATGAACAGGGTGGGGAGGAGTTCATGGACCAAGAATTGGTTGCTTCAGCGTGACCAGTTCTGTCATATGCCTTTGCTCCGTGAGATCCGTGAGAATAATCCTGATGATTTCAGGAACTTTCTCCGGATGACGGACCCCGTATTTCACCGTTTGTTGGCTTCGCTGACCCCCTATATCAGCAGGCAGGATACCTGCATGAGGCAAGCCATCACTCCGGAGCAGAGGTTGGTCGCTACCTTGCGGTATTTGGCCACAGGGAGAAGCCTGCAGGACCTCAAGTTCTCGACAGGCATCTCCCCCCAGGCTCTGGGGATCATTATCCCAGAGACCTGTTCTGCCATCATACAGGTCCTGCAGAAGGAGTATATGAAGGTAAGATTTTTATCCTTTAATATCACATTTTATTGTATTTAATGTTTGATAATATATTGTATTTCTTTCCTCATTCCCTAATTACCATGATTGTAATATGCTGTGAATGCCCCCTTTGTCCTCATGCATGCTGGAATTTTATGTAATTATTATTTTAGGTCCTTCATACATATTTGACCTTCAATAACCTCTCCAGCATGGTCTCTCCTGCCCTATATTCACCTCATGTAGTCACTTAACAATGTATTTTATCAGCTCCATAGTAGTGCTTTACCCCAAACACCCCCTAAAATGTTAGGAAATGTTATTTTTGATTTAAATTCAGGCAGAGTGCCAGAGGCTTTTTTTTGTGGTGTCCCCAAATTTTTTGTAACCCTCCCTCCCCCCAACTGCTAAGTCAGCTGATCCCAATTCTCTATCCTCAATCATCTATCTGCTGACTTTGCCAAACCCATACACACTATACCCATCTCTTTACTGGTCAGATTTATGGATGAATTCCCCAAAGCATGTAGTAGGGTCTGCCTGTATACTTTCCAATGGTACTGTTTAAAGTTCTTGTATCCTATTATGATCTTGATAGGTAATAGCAGAATGTCCAAATGTGCTCAAATGTGTACAGTGTGTATTTATATCTTTGTATTATAACACTTCTTACCTGTCCAGTGGGCTGCCAATAGTGTAACTAAGGAGGGGCTGTTCCAAGTAATACCCTGTATTTAGGCATTCATCTCTCAATGAAGTGAAGAGGGTTACCTGTCCAAGAGTTCCCCCCCCCCCTATAATGTTAGAAATGGCCCATGAGAGGGGGGGGATATGATAGGTGTACCTTATACTTTGTTGTTGTTAAATTCCCCTTAATAAATGCTATCTGGAGGTTGACCCATAATGTTTGTATCTAATCTGCTTGCCAGGTTTCTGTGAAAAAATAGTAATGTTTATTGTTTTTTCCTCAACAGTTTCCTTCCACGCCACAGGAATGGCAGACTGTGGCCTCCCACTTTGCCCAGCGGTGGGACTTTCCTAACTGCGGAGGGGCAATTGATGGGAAACACGTCCACATCGTCCCACCACCCAACTCGGGGTCGTACTATTATAATTACAAGGGGTTTAATAGTATAGTGATGTTGGCGGTGGTGTCGGCTAATTACGACTTCTTGTATGTGGACGTGGGGAAGAATGGCCGGATGTCCGATGGTGGAGTGATCGCCCAGACGGAGTTCTACAGGCGTCTCCAGAATGGCAGCTTGGACTTGCCACCTCCAGAGGACAATGTTGAAGGTCTCCCATTTGTGTTTGTTGCTGATGAAGCATTTGCGCTGGGGGACCACCTGATGCGGCCATTCCCGATGAGGACCCTCACCCCGGAACAGAGGGTTTTTAATTACCGGCTGGCCAGAGCCCGAAGAGTGGTGGAGAACACATTTGGAATCCTGGCCAGCCGGTTCCGATTATTTCTGACACCCATCCATATGGCGGAGTATAAACTGAACCATATAATACTTGCCTGCTGTGTTCTCCATAATTTTTTAAGAAAACATTCAGCAAACTATGCTGGCTCAGTTGGGCCTGAGGCCGGAAATCCAAATCCATCAACACTGACGGCGCTTGAAAGTGGCCGTCCTGGCTTGCCCTCCCTGAGTGCCCGTGATGTCCGGTTACGCTACCTGGAGTTCTTTGCGGGTAGGGGGGCTATCAATATGCCAGACAATCTGTGAAAACTTTTTAAAATAAAAACCAACCCAAAAAAATTCTTTGTGGACATTTACTGCTTGTGTTTCTTTTAGCTGACCCTGACAGAAATGTGTTGAGTGCAGAAAATGTCATGATTGGGTAACCTTAGAAAAAACTGTGTTGGCTGGTAATTCCTAAATGCAAAAACACATTTCACTACAAGTGCACTTGCAACTGCACTGAACCTGCACTTGTAGTGCAAAGTGTCTTTTCCCTTAGGAAATAACCCCCATTTTTGCATAAAAGAGCAATTACATCACCCCAAAAGTGTTGTAGTGTTGAGACAATAATCCACACATTCTTGATTAAGCCACTTTTTTATAGCTGCACAATCACATGTGCATTTACGAAAGGTTTTTAAAACAAACCAACATGTTTGTTGTATAACAATGTTTGCAGTAGCATTATGAAAATTCGAAATATCCATTTCAGATAAAACAGGCCTGTGTAAAACCAACAAGAAAGCCAAAAAACTTGAACTTACAAAGTTTACATTAGGTAAAACCTGAAGGCTATATCAGACATCAGTATTTAGGAACTGGGTTTGATATAGCGTTCAGATGGGGGGAAATCACCCCTGGAAAAGCCAAATTTGGAAGATGCACACCAATTTACAAATGTCAACATGTGCTATCTGCCATCAGGGGGGATCAAGGGACGTGTTTGGGGGGAGCAAGCCCTTCCTCAACGCTACTTTATAATTGAGGAAGGGGTTGCCCCCCCAAAACGCGTCCATTGATCTCCCGTGATGGCAGATAGCACATGTTGGCACACTGTGTGCATCCTCCAAATTTGGCTTTTCAAAACATTGTAAACAATTTTAAAAGATTGGACCACAATAAAACAGGTGATTTTGTGGGGTTTAAATTCGCCCCAAAACATCAATGATGTTATTATTTTTTTTAATAACATCACTGATTTGTTGCTGTATGTTGTGCAATTCGAGATTACATCCCATGATCTCCCCGATCAGGATCTGGGCACTTTCAGAAGTAAAGCGTTCTGGATCCCTCACATCACGATCACCTAAAAAGAGATAAAGAACAAAAAAAAAGGTCTCAAAAATCTGCCACCAGCCATCTCTTTTACCTGAGTCTGTGGTCGCAGACACTCACCTGTTGTGGTGCCAATCTCCACCACATCTTCTTCTTCCTCCTGCTCTTCTTCTTGGGTTGGTGTTATTTCTCCTTCTTCCAGAGGTGGGGGGTCTCTGGTCTCCTCGGATGAGGGGTGTCCTCCGAGTCTTTTCTCCCCTATGTAAAACAAAAATGGTATACTTAGCACACAGATATTTGATGGCAGAACTATAGAAATAGGAAACATTGCTTGGAAGTGGGGTACAATTGTCTATTTTAGCCGAGTTCCAAGATGTATTTTTTTTATTGCCCTTTGTCAAGCTGCAATACTTTACCTGTTTTGTACAAGCTTCACAGATGGAGACCCCCCTATAGTATACACTGGAGCACCTGTGTGCCCACCCTAATAAAAATTGTGTTCTTTTGTCCCACACTAGTGCTCCAGTGTCCAGATGTGAAAACAGCTGCTCAGTGTCCTCTCCTTACACACAATCTAGTTTGCATTTCATTCTACTAACAAACCCATCTACACAAACAAATATTTGGCATCCAAGTAGGCCCCCAAAAATGTGTGAAAATGCATATGGCCTAAACAATGGTGTTCTAGAGACCGAAAGAAAAATGTTTGATACGAACGAATAATGTGCCCATGAACATTAAAGTTGACCTTTGGAAACTAACTAATCAAAGCATATGGAGCAGAACGAACGTAATAAAGACAGAAAGAATAGGAACACAGCACAACTACTTACTTTTTTGCAGCACTCTCCGGATCTTTCGGTACTGCTCTGGCTCTCTCAACTTCAGGTCCGACCACCGCTTCCTGAGCTGATCTTTAGACCTTCGTACCCCGAAATTCCGCTCTAGAATCCTGACCACTTTCGCCATGATTTTGGCCTTTCGGATATTGGGGTTGGGGTAAGGCCCATATTTTCCGTCATAGTCGGACTTCCTCATGATGTCGACCATCTCCAACATCTCCCCAAACGACATATTTGTGGCCTTAAAACGTCTCCTTCTGGATCGGGACGTGCCTGGATCCGCCCTTTCCTCCTCCTCCTCGTTGCTACAATTAGCCCGCACCTGCTGTATGTCCGCCATCATGCTCTTCACCCACTGCGCCGAACGAAAAGGGGCGGGGAATACACTAGAAAGAACGTCAGGGGCGGGCGGAGTTACACGCATGCGCAGTGTATATAAAGCGTAACACACGTGCGTATTACGTTTGATCTGTGAGCGGAGGAAGGAGCATTGAACGCGGCGATCGTAAGAACGAAGGTAAGAGACAAACTTGGGCCTATACTGCTTCTATAGATTGAGGCCTATATTGTAACAAGATTAGGAGAGTTTGGTCTGACATTAGGCTTTGTCTTGTGTTGTGTCTTGCAGTGAACATGGATATGGTACTGAAAGAAGATACTGACTTCATGTCACTATTCATTGATATGCTAAGGGAGCTGCCCTGTCTGTGGGAGATTACCCACCCCCATTACAAGAACCAAGCAAAGAGGAAGGCAGCACTGGAGCAATTGTTGGAAATTGTGAAGCAGGTGATCCCCACGGCAGACATCACCTATTTAAAGATCTTCATTGGTGGCCTGAGGAGCACATATCTGAGGGAGAGCAATAAAGTCCTGGATTCACAGAGATCCGGAGCAGCAGATGACATCTATGTCCCCAGGATGTTGTACTACGACAGGCTGCACTTTCTGGCAGGCCAGACTGAACCCAGGCCATCCCTCTCCAGTCTTCCTTCCACGCTTCCTCCCCCCCTGGCTGAGGCTTCTGACGCCCAACCTGGGCCTTCCAGGCCACATGTGGAGGAGCCCAGATTGAGCCAGGTATAGCATTCCTCTAAATATTTCTGCTTGTCCAATCAATGATGTTAACTAGATGTTAGTTGGGAGTACTAATTGAGGATTGTGATTGATGATGCAAAAACTAAAACCATGTCCCTTTTTCATACACAGGGAAGTCTCAGCCAGGAGGTGGCCGGGCCGAGCCGGCTGCCTGATGTGCAGGTCCCTCCACCCCCGGTGAAAACAGAAAGTGGCAGTATGAGGGGTGCCCTAGAGGAGGCGGCTATCAGATTTTTTTGTAGGGCTACAGAGGTCCTGGGAGCACCCCACACCAGGCAGGAGAACATTGGTGCATTCATTGCATATAAAATGCAGAGGATGGAGGAGGGCCAAAAAGCCATGTGTGAGGCCCTCATATCAGAGGCTCTGGAGAGAGGTATGAGGGGCCAAATTACACCTGACACACATCTTTGGGATGGTCCTCCTCCTGCAGGTCCTCCTCCTCCTCCTCCCTCTCCTCCAGGTCCCCCCAGTCCTCCTCCAGGTCCCCCCAGTCCTCCTCCTCCTCCAGGTCCTACTCCTCCTCCTGCCACATCTCCTCCAACCGCACAGCCACAGCCGGGAAGGAAGTGTGAAAGGAAGACCAGACAGTGAGGACCCTGGATCCAGTCTGGTCGGCCAAAAAATGCAGCCTCTTGTGGTACCACAGCCTGGGGACACTGATGTCATCTGCTGCTATCCCGATCTCTGTGAATCCCGGACCAGACTGCCCTCCCTTATATATGGACTCCTCAGGCCACCAATTTTGAGGTTGAAGAATTGTTGTCTGCCGTGGGGGTCCCAGGCTTCACTAATTTCTCATGTTGATCCAGTGTTGCCTTCCTCTTTGTTTGGTTCTGATACCTTAATAAAGGATTTTTGTTTGAATTATACTCTCCTATGTGTTTTACTTCAAAAATGATGGTTTGTTTGTGAGGATTCAGGTACATTTCTAATATACAATGTGAAATTAACAAGGGACACCAACAACAAACAATCTCATGGAGATTAAATAATAAAAGATATCAATGGTGTTGGGGTAACTTGACACACAAAACACACACAAAAATATTCGGGAGTAAAAATAAAAATAACATTGAACAAAGATCAGCCTTGCAAAAAATACAAACATTAAAGAAAAAAAAAGGATTAAAAAAAAAAAAAAAAATATATATAAAACTGTCAGATGTGACAACTAATAACAATATATTGAGGGAATCCCACTAAAAAAAGACAAATAAAACTTTGTGAGAAGTGTGTGTGAATATGAGCAGCAAAACTACTTCATTCTTGTCACATTATAAAGAAGAAGAGAGTGCCCTGTATTAAACCATTTTTTACATTGCAGCGTGACGAAAGTGCTGTATCCATTGCGAACGCTAAGTTTACCAGAACGAGCTGTCCCGTGTCGGAATTTCTTCTGAGCATGCGTGGCACTTTGTGCGTCGGAACAGGCCACACACGGTCGGAATTGACGCGATCGGATTTTGTTGTCGGAAAATTTTATCTCCTGCTGTCCAACTTTGTGTGTCTGAAAATCCGATGGAAAATGTCCGATGGCGCCCACACACGGTCGGAATTTCCGACAACACGCTCCGATCGGACATTGTCCATCGGAAAATCCGACCGTGTGTACGGGGCATTATACCGGTTCCTCTCCTGGACTGAAATGGCTTCCTCTGATATCACCGCACACTGTGAGCTTCTCATTCCCACCACAGAGATTTGTGGCTCGAGTCAGGCAGCTTGGTGCTTGTTTGAAGTGTTTTTTGTTCCATAGAAATGCATGCTGCTTGAATCAAGCGTTTGTGAGCATTTAAGTGCATTTTGTTGCGCGTTGTTATGCACTTTTCTGCTTCAATGCAATAAGTCAATGAAAATAAATCATAATAAAAAAATAAAAAAATCCTAAACCCAACCTGTAACCCCTAATATTAACCCCTAACCATAATCCTAACCCCTAACACTAATATTAACCCTTAACCCAGTGTTTCTCAAGCTGTGTAATTACAGGTGTGTCGTGGGATATTTCGGGGAGCCGTCAACAAAGACAGCAGTCTGCAAGTCTGCAATGGTTGGGTGGCAGCGTGACACGAAGTGGCTCACCGGAAGGAAATTATGCGTTTTCAGAGCATGCGCGATAGTAGTCCATACTAGAGAGGCCGCAACGCTCTTTCTCAAGAAATTTAAAACAAAGGAAATTCCCCTAGTGGACTTTGAAGGCACATTTAAGAGAATATTTAGAAAAGTATATGAAGTAAATAACAGTTTATTTATTACAAAAAATCATCGAGTGAATATCACATAATCACATAGTTAAAAACAAGGAATGCAGTTCCATAGATACAAAACTAGTGATACCAATACATTTGCACCCGACGCGTTTCGGAGTTGCTTATGCCTCCTTCTTCAGGGGTGATTGTAGGATTTGCAAAAGAGTTTTATTGGTATCTATAGATATTGGTTATGCATTCCAAAAAGAGTTTAAAAGAACATAGATGTATTGACACATACTGCCCATCAGACGCGTTCCCTGGTCGTGGTGTGTAGAACTTTAGTAGAGTATAACAAGAATATTCATATAGCCACTGTCGAGGTGGGAATAGATAGGTATAGATATATAAGGTAATTTATTCTTCCTTTCAATGGGAAGAGAGGCCCATTAGTCGAGGGCGTATGACAGTTTAGATCTGAGATCACACTGGGGCCAAATGTGTATCCTGGTCCGCCTATAGTATGGAGGACAGTAGCTGATGATGGGTGTGGATCAGGTAAGGCCCAGATAGCGTGTATCACAGCAGCTCACACCAATAGCGTCCTGTCTGCAGCATCTGCTGCAGACAGGACGCTATTGGTGTGAGCTGCTGTGATACACGCTATCTGGGCCTTACCTGATCCACACCCATCATCAGCTACTGTCCTCCATACTATAGGCGGACCAGGATACACATTTGGCCCCAGTGTGATCTCAGATCTAAACTGTCATACGCCCTCGACTAATGGGCCTCTCTTCCCATTGAAAGGAAGAATAAATTACCTTATATATCTATACCTATCTATTCCCACCTCGACAGTGGCTATATGAATATTCTTGTTATACTCTACTAAAGTTCTACACACCACGACCAGGGAACGCGTCTGATGGGCAGTATGTGTCAATACATCTATGTTCTTTTAAACTCTTTTTGGAATGCATAACCAATATCTATAGATACCAATAAAACTCTTTTGCAAATCCTACAATCACCCCTGAAGAAGGAGGCATAAGCAACTCCGAAACGCGTCGGGTGCAAATGTATTGGTATCACTAGTTTTGTATCTATGGAACTGCATTCCTTGTTTTTAACTATGTGATTATGTGATATTCACTCGATGATTTTTTGTAATAAATAAACTATTTACTTCATATACTTTTCTAAATATTCTCTTAAATGTGCCTTCAAAGTCCACTAGGGGAATTTCCTTTGTTTTAAATTTGAATTTAGGATGTGGCACAACTAGCAGATAATTGGTCGATCAAATCTTTTGCTCTTTCTCAAGAAAGCGCGATCCCCGTACCTGTGTACCAACCTCCGTCTCTACCAACTTCACCAGCACCACGGAAGCACCTTCTACTATAGGTGAGCGCAGCCTATTGCATTACATGCTTGTGTAATATATATGACAGTGCACAAGTCAGCAGTGCAGAGATTGGTGTCAGTAGTTTATCTTTATTAGAATTTTTTTTTTTCTTTTAATTGTTTTTTTTAAAAAAATTTTTTACAATTTTATTTTTTGATAATTTTTTTTAAATATATATTTTTATTTTTTTAGGAGCCCTGTTGGGGGGCTTTGGTGAAATATCAGTGGTCTAAACAGACCCCTGATGTCTCACTTTTGAGACAGAGAAAGGGACTGAGGACAGATATTCCCCAGTCCCTTTCTCTGCAGCCAGACATCTGCACAGTACAGGGTGATTAAGGTGTGCCCAGGCACACCTCACACCCCATGTGCGCACGCCTATGGCTTCTACACAACCCGTTTCCTGATTGGCCAGGGGGAGATTCAGTATGAAAATAGTGTGACGGCGCATGCGTCACGATAGCCGACGAGCGCCGAGGGACAGAATTATTCTCTGATGGATTGTGGCATTGATATGTAAATAGAGGTGGCATTCATATGTATATCATGTCCCCCTGAGGTCACATCCACCATCACTTCTGCTGAATGCTGCCCACTGGGGAGGTAAAGGAGAATGCTTGAAAGTCCTGCCAACAACTGTGGTCATTAAGCCTAACATCAACCTGTTTGGCAAAAGTAAGCAAATTGGAGGTAGAACCCTCTTCAAACCAACATGGTGCCACAGCACCCTGAATTTTGGTGCGCAGGCAGGCAATGAGGAGATGATGTGCTGTAACCTTTAGCAACCAATCAGTGAGCAGTAATGCTGTGCACTAATCTCTTGCAACCAATCAGTGAGCAGTAATAATGTGCAGTAACCTCTAACAACCAATTAGTGAGTGGTATAGATGCTCAGTAACCTCTAGCAATCAATCAGTGAGCAGTAATACTGTGCAGTAACCTCTAGCAACCAATTAGTGAGTGGTATAGATGTTCAGTAACCTCTAGCAATCAATCATTGAGCAATATTGATGTACAGTAATCTCTAGCAACCAATCAACAAGCAGAAGTCATGTGCTGTAACCTCTAGAAAATAACAGTGAGCCATAATGTGTGCTGTAACCTCTAGCAGCCAGTCAGTGAGCGGTAATGATACACTGTGACCTCTGGCAACCAATCGCAATCGCTGCCTGATCTGATTCAGTAAGCTGATTTTGAATCTAGCTGCTATTTATTGTATGTCTGAAAGCACGTGGAGAGCGAAATCGCGTGGAAGAAGGGGCCCAAGAAAATGTTTGCCCGGGGTCCAATCAATATTAAAGACCACCCTGCACGCGGTTGCGGTGCAATTGCCGGCAAAAATGGATTAAAAACAGTGGCTGAGGAGGCATCGCATTGCTTGTCAGCAGCCTCTGGAGCGCGATCCGGAAGCAGATCAGGCTTTAGTGGCTACGGAGATTAGACGCACATCTAAATCTACCCTTTACCGCTCACCAAAATGTGCCGGAGTTGGAATCACTGGAACGTTAGAGTGTAAGCTTCTTGGACGCAGCGACTCATGTAGAATGCGCTGTGTAATCTGTACAGCATCCCATAATATCTGAGCCTCATATCAACGAATGAAATGAATGGCGACTCCCGCTGTTGCAGCCTTAACAATCATTTGCTCAGTGACTCAGTATAGAATAGAGGGCCATTTAGTGCTGGAAATAAAAGCACAGAGCACACTCATTTGCCTGCCATTGTTTGGAAGGTGGCAGCGCAGGTGTCCGATGGAGACTGTGTGTGGGCGGACGAGGCTGCAGAATGGTGGGAGAATAAATTGCAGAGAGAAAGAGTTGTCAGTGGTCTGTCTGATGCATCACTTCTGACCTTTGCTAGGATGGTGATGGAGGTTAATGGCGGTTAAACCAAAGCAGATGCCGCAGATGATTCTGCACTGAGGGTTGTCTAACACCTGTCCGCAGCTGGATTACTATTGCATCCCTTTAAGCCTGGGTTCACCACTTATGCGTCGCGAATGGGTGCGATTCTCATGCAAATTTTTCCTGGAGTTCAGTGCGATTTTGCATCGCGATTTGTGCTAAAGACAGCGCAATTGTAATGCGAATTTAATACGTTTCAGATGGGATTGGGCAGAGCTGTGATTTATGTGAGGGGGGGGGGGGACATATAAAAATCTACACAGAAAAGAAGTATTCCCCAGAGGCGGCCCGTTCATTAAGGGGGAGATCACGTGACCAGACCAGAGTACCCTGAGAAAAGGTAAGTATAAGCATTTCCCTTTTACAGGATAGTGAGGCTGCATTCACACTACAGCGCTTTGCGGCAGATTTGTCGCGGATCTGCCCACGTTTTGACAGCGCCGAGGTGTGAATGACAAAACGCGGAACTTGCATCCGTGATGCCATTCATTTGAATGACACCTCAAATTGCGGTGCGGGTCTGCAGCGATTGTTGCGCAATAAAACACGGGACGCATGTCGCCCAAAAATAGTTCAGGAGCTACTTTTGGGAGACATGCGTCCCGCGATGTGGGTTGCTGCGTTTGCAGCACGATTTATCACGCGTCATTTGTGGCAAAATCCGCACCGCAATTTGAATCTGCCCGCAATTCAAAATGCTGTAGTGTGAATGCAGCCTAAGTATAGGAGTTAGAAGGGCGTGGGAGCAGTTTTATGCTTAGTTAGAAACAATTTGGGGGCTCAATTGCACTCCTGTGTCTCCAGTGACCCCAGTGTCTCCAGCAATCACAGCGCTTCTGTGCCTCCAGTGACTCTGTGACTCCTGCTCCTCCAGTGACTTTGTGACCCCTGTGCACTTCTGTATTCCCAGTAACCCCTGTGCCTCCAATGACTCCTGTGCACTCCTGTGTCTCCAGTGACCCCAGTGCTCCTGTGCCTCCAGTGAATCCTAGAAACCTGTGCACTCCTGTGTCTCCAGCAACCCCAGCGCTCCTGTTCCGCGAATGACTCCGTAACACCTGTGCACTCCTGTATCTCCAGTGCCTTCAGTGCTCCTGTGCCTCCAGTGAATCCTAGACTCCTGTACATCCAGCAACCCCAGCGCTCCCGTTCCTCCAATGACTCCGTAACCCCTGTGCACTCCTGTGTCTCCAGTGCTCCTGTGCCTCCAGTGAATCCTAGACTCCTGTGTCTCCAGCAACCCCAGCGCCCCCGTTCCTCTAATGACTCCGTAACCTCTGTGCACTCCCGTGCCTCCAGTGACTCTGTGACTCCTGTGCATTCCTGTGTCTTCAGCAACCCCAGCGCTCCTGTGCTTCCAGTGACTCTGTGACTCCTGTGCATTCCTGTGTCTTTAGTGACCCCATCGCTCCTGTGCCTCCAATGACTCTGTGACCGCTGAGCACTCCTGTGTCTCCAGTGACTCTGTGATCACTATGCACTCCTGTGTCTCCAGCAACCCCAGCGCTCCTGTGCCTCCAGTGACTTTGTGACCCCTGTGCACTCCTGTGTCTCCGGTAACCCCAGTGTCTCCAAAAACCCCAGCGCTCCTGTGCCTCCAATGACTCCTGTGCATTCTTGTGTCTCCAGTCACCCCAGCACCCCTGTGCCTTCAATGACTCTGTGACCCCTGTGCACTTCTGTATCTCCAGTGACCCCAGTGTCTCCATAAACCCCAATGCTCCTGTGCCTCCAATGACTCCTGTGCACTCCTGTGTCTCCAGCAACCCCAGCGCTCCTGTGTCCCAAGTGACTCTGTGACCCCTGTACATTCCTGTGTCTTCAGTGACCCCAGCGCTCCTGTGCCTCCAATGACTCTATGACCCCTGAGCACTCCTGTGTCTCCAGTGACTCTGTGATCACTATGCACTCCTGTGTCTCCAGCAACCCCAGCGCTCCTATGCCTCCAGTGACTCTGTGACCCCTGTACACTTCTGTTATCTCCAGGTAACCCAGCGCTTCTGAGACTCTAGTGACTCTGTGACCCATGTGCACTTCTGTTATCTCTATTGACCCCGGCGCTCCTGTGCCTCCAGTAATTCTGTGACTCTTGTGCATTCCTGTGTCTTCAGTCACCCCAGCGCTCCTGTGTCTTTAATGACTTTGCGACCTCTGTGCACTTCTGTTATCTCCAGGTAACCCAGCGCTTCTGAGCCTCTAGTGACTCTGTGATCCCTGTGCACTTCTGTTATCTCCATTGACCCCAGCGCTCCTTTTCCTCCAGTAATTCTGTGACTCTTGTGCATTCCTGTGCATTCCTGTGTCTTCAGTCACCCCAGCGTTCCTGTGTCTTTAATGACTTTGTGACCCCTGTGCACTTCTTTTATCTCCGTTGACCCCAGTGCTCCTGTGCCTCCAATGACTCTGTGACCCCTGTGCACTCCTGTGTCTCCAGTGACCCCAGCGCTCCTTTTCCTCCAGTAATTCTGTGACTCTTGTGCATTCCTGTGCATTCCTGTGTCTTCAGTCACCCCAGCGCTCCTGTGTTTTTAATCACTTTGCGACCCCTGTGCACTTCTTTTATCTCCGTTGACCCCAGTGCTCCTGTGCCTCCAATGACTTTGTGACCCCTGTGCACTCCTGTGTCTCTAGCAACCCCAGCGCTCCTGTGCCTCCATTGGCTCTGTGACCCCTGTGCACTTTTGTATCTCCAGTGACCTCAGCGCTTCTGTGCCTCCAATCCTTTGAACTCTGTGTCTCCTGTGACCACCAGCGCTCCTGTGCCCCAAGTGACTCTGTGACCCCTGTGCAATTCTGTATCCCCAATGACCACATCACAGTGGGTGACATAAAAGTACAGGGATGACCTTATTAGTCTCTCGCTGCTCCTTCACTGCCCAGTTACAGGCTTAACTGCACTCAGGTCACCAGGCTAGCAGTACTGTTTAGATCTCTAGAAGTACAGAAGTGTAAATCCATTGGCAATGAAGGCTCCTTTCAAATATGTACTTGGACTGTATAAATTGTTTTCCTGGAGTCCAGCTTCTAAAAAACACAGAGCAATCCCCGTCCGTCAGCTCCATCCATGGGCAAGCCTTGGGCCTCTTCGGAAGACCTGGCGTGGGTTTGCTACCATGTATGTATGACCTAGCTGCACCAGCTCAAACAAATAGAAAGTGACAACATCCCCTAGTATTCAGAGAGGGATAAATCATCTCCAAACAGGAGGAATGTGCCAGGGACCCGATTCCTTAAAATACAGATGACTTGTAACTGTCCATCACATCCAGCGGACGGAGAGGAGGAATGATGAGAATTCAATACTCGGCAACTATACATATCCAACCTCGCACGGGGCGGGAGAAAGTGCAAGGATCTGTGAAATGGATGCACATTCCACGCTGTGGGTTACTCTACAGGAGGAAAGGCTCTTCATGCTCTAATATACTTTTATTGTTACTTAAAGCTGGAAAGCTAGATATACAGATTAAATAATTATTTGGGAGCTGTTTGACCTGCCAAAGGATTCATATTTCTGTCCATCACAACGCATAGCCCTGGCTGGCTAGGGAGAGGACCTGATTTTTCTCTGCTGCTATTTCACTCGCATTCACCGGTCCATTCCCCACTCTCGTCCTGTGATTGGACAGTAAAAGGAGAAGCAGCATACTGATGAGCTAATCTCTCTACTCTCTCATCTTACCTGCATGCTCCTTGCTCTGCAGCACAACTGATTGGTTCCTTGTGCTGCTTCTACCTCTCTGAGCTTTGCTGTACAGGGAATACAAGAGGCTGATACCAGGTCCAATACAAGTACCTACACTGCTTGGATCTAAATAATAAATGGGTATACAGTAAAACCTTGGTTTGGGAGTGTTTTGCAAGACAAGCTAAATTTTTTAATAAATTTTGACTTGATATACAAGGGATGTCTTGATATAAGAGTAGCATCATGTCACAACTGAGTATAAAAGAGAAGAAAGGCTCTAAGTGTAGCAATATGGTTACATTTAATGAAGGTACAACATTTAGCAACATATTGCTACACTTAGAGGCGTCTCTCTTCTCTGGAGCTCCTGCTGGATTTTGCTTCTAATCCCCTTGTGGAGGCTTCCATTTGTTGATGGACATTTTACGGTTACACAACCGATCACGTTGCTATAATCTTTTTATATGGACTATAAACTGAAGAACCTATGAATAAATGGTTGCGGAACGAATCATCTGAGTTTCCATTATTTCTTAAGGGCAAATTTGTTTTGATTCACAAGTGCTTTGGATTACAAGCATGTTATGCTCGCAATCCAAGGTTTTACTGTAAAGTCTATCCTTAACCAACTTTTTTCTTCATTTTGTATAAAGTGGAGCAGAGGTAGAATTTTTGCTGTTTTTTTTTTTAATCTGTCTGTGATCCCACTGGGGAGATCTTCCCTCACTTGCACAATTTGAGGGTGCAGTTGTCACCAGAACAGGAAGGCCGGGCAACAAAAAGGAACATTTTATTAACCCTTCCCATTCTAGTAAAAACTTGTTTTTGACTGTGTCCCTGCCATAGGCAGGGGGTGTGCCAGATAGACATACCTTAATTACCCTGTGCGGCGCAGAGTCCGCCTGCTATTTCACCAAAGCCCCCAACAAGGATCATAAAAAATATTGTAAAAAAATAATACAAAAGTAAAATTTTAAAAAATAAAAACTACTGACACCATCCACTGTCCATGTTTTAAATACATTTTTACATTTATTTATAAGAGTGTGTGTGTATGTACATATACAGTGCCTTGAAAAAGTATTCATACCCCTTGAAATTTTCCACATTTTGTCATGTTACAACCAAAAACGTAAATGTATTTTATTGGGATTTTATGTGATAGACCAACACAAAGTGGCACATAATTGTGAAGTGGAAGGATAGGAATGGTTTTAAAAAATTTTTTACAAATAAATATGTGAAAAGTGTGGGGGGCATTTGTATGGCGCCCCCCGGAGTTAATACTTTGTAGAACCACCTTTCACTGCAATTACAGTTGCAAGTCTTTTTGGGGATGTCTCTACCAGCTTTGCACATCTAGAGATGGACATTTTTGCCCATTCTTCTTTGATTGGATGGAGAGCGTCTGTGAACAGCAATTTTCAAGTCTTGCCACAGATTCTCAATGTGATTTAGGTCTGGACTGTGGCTGAGCCACTCTAACACATGAATATGCTTTGATCTAAACCATTCCATTGTAGCTCTGGCTGGATGTTTCGGGTCGTTGTCCTGCTGAAAGGTGAACCTCCGCCCCAGTCTCAAGTCTTTTGCAGACTCTAACAGGTTTTCTTCTAAGATTGTCCTGTATTTGGCTCCATCCATCTTCCCATCAACTCTGACCAGCTTCCCTGTCCCTGCTGAAGAAAAGGATCCCCACAACATGATGCTGCCACCACCATGTTTCACGGTGGGGATGGTGTGTTCAGGGTGATGTATGATGTTAGTTTTCCACCACACATAGTGTTTTGCTTTTAGGACAAAAAGTTCAATTTTGGTCTCATCTGAGCAGATCACCTTCTTCCACATGTTTGCTGTGTCCTCCACATGGCTTCTCACAAACTACAAACAGGACTTCTTATGACTTTCTTTCAACAATGTCTTTCTTCTTGTCACTATTCCATAAAGGGCAGATTTGTGGAGAACACGACTAATAGTTGTCCTGTGGACAGATTCTCCCACCTGAGCTGTGGATCTCTGCAGCTCCTCCAGAGTTACCATGGACCTCTTGGCTGCTTCTCTGATGAATGCTCTCCTTGCCCAGTCGGTCAGTTTAGGTGGACGGCCATGTCTTGGTAGGTTTGCAGTTGTGCCATACTCTTTCCATTTTTGGATGATGGATTGAACAGAGCTCCGTGAGATGTTCAAAGTTTGGGATATTTTATAACCTAACTCTGCTTTAAACTTCTCCACAACTGTATCCCTGACCTGTCTGGTGTGTTACTTGGCCTTCATGATGCTGTTTGTTCACTAAGGTTCTCTAACAAACCTCTGAGGGCTTCACAGAGCAGCTGTATTTATACTAAGATTAAATTACACACAGATGGACTCTATTTACTAATTAGGTGACTTCTGAAGGCAATTGGGTTCACTAGATTTTAGTTAGGGGTATCAAAGTAAAGGGGGCTGAATACAAATGCCCCCCACATTTTTCAGATCTTTATTTGTAAAAAAAACTTTGAAAACCATTTATAATTTTTCTTCCACTTCACAATTATGTGCCACTTTGTGTTGGTCTATCACATAAAATCCCAATAAATACATTTACATTTTTGGTTGTAACATGACAAAATGTGGAATATTTCAAGGGGTGTGAATACTTTTTCAAGCCACTGTATATACAGTGTTCAGCATAAATGAGTACACCCCTCTTGAAAAGTAAGATTTGATTAATCAACATCTCAAGGATCACAATAACAATTTCCCAAATTTTGACAAAACTGAGTTTTATGGTGAGGCTGCAGATGGGCACTGATTAGGCTGCACTGATGGGCAATGGTGAGGCTGCAGATGGTCACTGATCAGGCTGCATTGATGGGCAATGGTGAGGTTACAGATGGGCACTGGTCAGGCTGCACTGATGGGCAATGGTGAGGCTGCAGATGGGCACTGATCAGGCTACATTGATGGGCAATGGTGAGGCTACAGGTGGGCACTGATCAGGCTGCATTGATGGGCAATGTTGAGGCTACAGATGGGCACTGATCAGGCTGCATTGTTGGGCAATGGTGAGGTTACAGATGGGCACTGATCAGGCTGCACTGATGGGCAATGGTGAGGCTGCAGATGGGCACTGATCAGGCTACATTGATGGGCAATGGTGAGGCTGCAGATGGGCACTGATTAGGCTACATTGATGGGCAATGGTGAGGCTGCAGATGGGCACTGAACAGGCTGCATTTATGGGCAATGTTGAGGCTACAGATGGGCACTGATCAGGCTGCATTGTTGGGCAATGGTGAGGTTACAGATGGGCACTGATCAGGCTGCATTGTTGGGCAATGGTGAGGTTACAGATGGGCACTGATCAGGCTGCATTGTTGGGCAATGGTGAGGTTACAGATGGGCACTGATCAGGCTGCACTGATGGGCAATGGTGAGGCTGCAGATGGGCACTGATCAGGCTACATTAATGGGCAATGGTGAGGCTGCAGATGGGCACTGATTAGGCTACATTGATGGGCAATGGTGAGGCTGCTGATGGGCACTGACCCTGATTTTGCTTCAAAGTTCTTTTATATATATTTTTTTTTTCTAAAACTCCTCTCATTTTTCTAAAACTCCTCTCAGGAGCCCTCAGCCCTGATGCAAGCAGTGGGTTGGCTCTTGGGAGGGGCTATGCAAATTTCAAATTGCCTTGATGGGTGGGTGTTGGAGGAGTGGGCGTTCTTAGGCAGACCTTATTTGTGTGAAGACCACCCTTGGTAATGCCTGTGGGAGTCATGCTTGTAATTGTCAGCCTTGGAATGTCTCATGGGACTTGTAGTTTGGCAACAGCTGGAGGGCCACCAGTTTGACACCTGTGTGCTAGATGATGCTGGACGTCCTCCAGCCAGGAAATGAGGTGGGCTCTATCTGACTTGCTGTAGCTTCTAATGCACATTATGCTCACAGTGTGCAGTTAAATCAGAGGAAGCCATTTCAGTCCAGGAGAGGAGCCGGTACAAATGTGCAAGACTGAAAGGAGTTGTAAAGGCAGAAGGTGCATTCTATGCATTAAGATAAGAAACCTTCTGTGTGTAGCAGCCCCCCTCAGCCCCCCTAATAACTTACCTGAACCCCATCTCTCTCCAGCGATGTCCACGAGTGTCTTAGCCGTCCGGGACTCTCCTCCTGATTGGCTGAGACACAGCAGCAGCGCCACTGGCTCCCACGGCTGTCAATCAAAGTCAGTTAGCCAATCAGAAAAGAGAGGGGGCGGGGCCGGGTCAGAGCTCCGTGTCTGAATGGATACACAAAGCTGTGACTCAGCTCGGGTGCTTGCTGTGGGGGCACTCGACAGGAGGGAGGGGCCAGGGGCAGCAAAGAGAGACCTGAGAAAAGAAGGATCCAGGCTGTCCTGTGCAAAGCCAACTGGAGGAGGTAAGTATAACATGTTTGTTATTTAAAAACAAAACAAAAAACAAGACTTTACAATCACTTGATGGGAAGGCCAGAGATCCCATTTAACCCTCTGCAGCAGCATCCTATTCAAGAATGTATACAGTATGTGCCTGTCCTTACGTTTAGCGTATAATGTCCAAGAAACCCAAAATATGCCCCAAAGGGTCTATTTTAAAACTTAACACCAACGGCAAATCTATACATAGAGTCCCGGATGTGTGAGTTGTCCCAACACAGAACTGGAAATAGAGGAGACAACTGATCTGCTGGCAGAAAAAGAAAATGAGGACATTCACTATGAACAGGAAACAATTATTTTCTTCTGAGGTCATAATGTTCTAATAAAGCAGTCACCTTAACAAATTACATGCGTCCATCTAAATCAACCAACACACAAAAATAAATACATTCAAAATTTGCATCCTTAGAACCCACAATAGATCAATAAACAACAGTGTTATTTCTTATTATTATTAAAAGCCAGTTACATTTTGTGCATTTAGAAACATATTCTGCCTTTTCAAAACATGAGGCTACATTCCTAAACATCATGTTTTCAAGTGTTTTTTTTTTTTTTTCAAGTGTTTTTGGGCATTTTTTTTGGTGCAGGTTTTTGCAGCTTTTGTCAGGTGTTTACCAACGAAAAGATGTGGAGTGCTGCTGAAAAAGGGGTCAGAAAGCTGCTGAAAACACGCAACAAAATGCTTAAAAAAACTTGCTTGTTGCGTTTTTTAGGCGTTTCCATTGGAGTCTAGGGGGACAAAAATGCTCAGTTCTGCCCGGAAAAGTAGCCTGTATACTTTTTTGAGAGATGGACATGTGACGGAACTGCTTTGGCACCCCCGCTTGGGTGCTTCCTTCTGCCAAACAGTGCCTTCTGCCCTCCAAACCGTTCCAGAGCCCTTTTTTACCCCAAACATCATACACAAACAAGATGTTAAGGTAAAATCCAAAGGAATGAGTGTTTATTGAAACTCAGACACATATTTTATACCCCACAGGAGAACATTCCCCTCTTGAGGATATTAGCATGACAATGCAAACGTCAAACACCGATCTAATTAACAGATAACAACTAATAGTGATCTTAATTAAACAGTAATCTATAATTCAACAGTAAGTTAATCAACAAAAGTATAATATCCCACAATAATTTTGTTACAAGGTGAAGGGGACACAATACTAGCAGACAGACAGAAACAATAGGTGACTCAGTTAACACAATTAGCAATGGGAATGCACACCTAGGAGGCACACAATGGGAGAGACACAAACTTGTGTATTCTCTCGACAAAACAAGTCATCAGAAGACAAACAATGTTCCAGCAGTCTGATACAGTGGAGTTCCTTTATCTTCATAGATTTCTTGAGGGGTCTTGTTGATAAATATTTCTGTCCCAAGTGAAAGAGCCTCTCCAACCCAGTCTGCAGGAGGGCCGCCATATTACCTCTGACCATTACCCTGTACAAGAATAATAATACACCTTCCTATCCTCTCCAGAAGGGAATCTTTATTGTCCTTATTCAGAGAATTAATCCAAGCCTTGCTCTCAGCGTTCATCACATAGTTGCCCATCATTATACTGTAGAATGATCTGCTCTCTCTATGGGCCATAATCAGTGGGTGGATAGCTTGCCCCTAGTCCTCTCCAAAAGCCCCTGTCCTGTTTGGGTCTGTCACAAGGCATTTTGCTCAGATGTGAACAAGGGCTATTGAAAACAATCTCAGATCTAAGTGTACATAGTAATTGAAGAGTTGGGCCCATCATAAGTAGTGGAGATGTGCAGAGGAGTAAATGCTTTAAAGGATCTTGTGTGACAAAAGTTGGTCTTAGGTAGGGATGAGCTTCGTGTTCGAGTCGAACCCATGTTCGACTCGAACATCGGCTGTTCGACCGTCCGTCGAATTGCGAACGATATGGGCCGTTCGCGCCAAATTCGTGTGGCGCGTCACGGCCCATAATTCACTGCGGCATCGCAGTGCATTGCTGGCTGATGATTGGCCAAGCATGCACTATGACCCGCATGCTTGGCCAATCACAGCGCCGTCAGTAGAGAGAGCTGTAATTGACCAAAGCCAGGGTGGCTTTGGCCAATTATGGCTCAGGGGATTTAGTACACGCCCCACACTATATAAGGCCGCCTGCACGGCGGCCCTGTGTAGTGTGTGTTCCGGTGTGCTGAGAGATAGAGAGAGAGAGAGACAGTGTCATTTGATTTGAGTTAGATAGATTAGGCAGAACAGTCAGTCAGTTAGCTGCACTTACAGTGTATTGTGTATATATATGCATCCCAGGTGTTGCATATATATATATACACTGTATTCAGTTTAGCTAGATCCGTTCCTGTTATCTTCTATCTAGACTATTTACATTTAGTGCAGTGCGTCCTGCTCACAGTGTTCAGCTAGATCCGTTCCTGTTATTTACATTTAGTGCAGTGCGTCCTGCTCACAGTGTTCAGCTAGATCCGTTCCTGTTATTTACATTTAGTGCAGTGCGTCCTGCTCACAGTGTTCAGCTAGATCCGTTCCTGCTATTTACATTTAGTGCAGTGCGTCCTGCTCACAGTGTTCAGCTAGATCCGTTCCTGTTATTTACATTTAGTGCAGTGCGTCCTGCTCACAGTGTTCAGCTAGATCCGTTCCTGCTATTTACATTTAGTGCAGTGCGTCCTGCTCACAGTGTTCAGCTAGATCCGTTCCTGCTATTTACATTTAGTGCAGTGCGTCCTGCTCACAGTGTTCAGCTAGATCCGTTCCTGCTATTTACATTTAGTGCAGTGCGTCCTGCTCACAGTGTTCAGCTAGATCCGTTCCTGCTATTTACATTTAGTGCAGTGCGTCCTGCTCACAGTGTTCAGCTAGATCCGTTCCTGTTATTTACATTTAGTGCAGTGCGTCCTGCTCACAGTGTTCAGCTAGATCCGTTCCTGCTATTTACATTTAGTGCAGTGCGTCCTGCTCACAGTGTTCAGCTAGATCTGTTCCTGCTATTTACATTTAGTGCAGTGCGTCCTGCTCACAGTGTTCAGCTAGATCCGTTCCTGTTATTTACATTTAGTGCAGTGCGTCCTGCTCACAGTGTTCAGCTAGATCCGTTCCTGCTATTTACATTTAGTGCAGTGCGTCCTGCTCACAGTGTTCAGCTAGATCTGTTCCTGCTATTTACATTTAGTGCAGTGCGTCCTGCTCACAGTGTTCAGCTAGATCCGTTCCTGCTATTTACATTTAGTGCAGTGCGTCCTGCTCACAGTGTTCAGCTAGATCCGTTCCTGTTATTTACATTTAGTGCAGTGCGTCCTGCTCACAGTGTTCAGCTAGATCCGTTCCTGCTATTTACATTTAGTGCAGTGCGTCCTGCTCACAGTGTTCAGCTAGATCTGTTCCTGCTATTTACATTTAGTGCAGTGCGTCCTGCTCACAGTGTTCAGCTAGATCCGTTCCTGCTATTTACATTTAGTGCAGTGCGTCCTGCTCACAGTGTTCAGCTAGATCCGTTCCTGCTATTTACATTTAGTGCAGTGCGTCCTGCTCACAGTGTTCAGCTAGATCCGTTCCTGTTATTTACATTTAGTGCAGTGCGTCCTGCTCACAGTGTTCAGCTAGATCCGTTCCTGCTATTTACATTTAGTGCAGTGCGTCCTGCTCACAGTGTTCAGCTAGATCCGTTCCTGTTATTTACATTTAGTGCAGTGCGTCCTGCTCACAGTGTTCAGCTAGATCCGTTCCTGCTATTTACATTTAGTGCAGTGCGTCCTGCTCACAGTGTTCAGCTAGATCCGTTCCTGCTATTTACATTTAGTGCAGTGCGTCCTGCTCACAGTGTTCAGCTAGATCCGTTCCTGTTATTTACATTTAGTGCAGTGCGTCCTGCTCACAGTGTTCAGCTAGATCCGTTCCTGCTATTTACATTTAGTGCAGAGCTTCCTGCTCACAGTGTTCAGCTAGATCCGTTCCTGCTATTTACATTTAGTGCAGTGCGTCCTGCTCACAGTGTTCAGCTAGATCCGTTCCTGCTATTTACATTTAGTGCAGTGCGTCCTGCTCACAGTGTTCAGCTAGATCCGTTCCTGCTATTTACATTTAGTGCAGTGCGTCCTGCTCACAGTGTTCAGCTAGATCCGTTCCTGTTATTTACATTTAGTGCAGTGCGTCCTGCTCACAGTGTTCAGCTAGATCCGTTCCTGTTATCTTCCTACTGACAGGCAGGCTTGTCTGGTTACAGTATATAAAGCTACCTGAAGAAAATTACAGGTGTTCTATCCCAGCTTAGTGCAGCTACAGGCCATTAGTATGTCTGGAAGGCCAAGAAGGAGAGGCAGACAGTCACAAGCCAATAAGAGAGGGCAAGCAGGCTCTGTGTCTAGTGCTGGTCGTGGAGACGGTGCATCCTCATCAGCACGTGGCCATGGGACACGCTTGGCCTTTTTTTCGGCAGCTGGCCATGTTGAGCCGCAACATGCGGAAGACTTGGTCGAGTGGATGACCAAGCCGTCCTCATCCTCCTCATCCTCTCTCACCCATGCCCAGGGTGCTTTGTCTGGCAAAGCAGCGGCCTCTTCCCTCAGCTCAATGTCATCAGTGACTCCTTCCCTAGCTCCACCATGTCCTCCTGAGGATTCCCTCGAACTGTTTGACCACAGTGTTGGGTACATGCTCCAGGAGGATGCCCAGCGTTTGGAAGGCTCTGATGATGATACTGAGCTCGATGAAGGCAGTAACATGAGCACGGACAGAGGGGGTGCCCAAGAAGGACAGCAATCTGGCAGTCATGCTCCCCCTGCTGCAGCATACTGCCAGGTTTGCTCCAGTGATGAGGAGGGAGGGGATGATGAGGTCACTGACTCAACGTGGGTGCCTGATAGGAGAGAGGAGGAGGAGGAGGAGGAGGCGGCACATCACCAACGAGGCAGGATGCCCTCCAGGGGCCAGCCTAAGGGCAGCACATTGACTGCATCACACCCCAAAGCTCCACATGTGCAGGGCGCTGCAGTCTCTGCGCGTTATTCAAAAAGTTCTTTGGTGTGGGCCTTTTTTGAGACGAGTGCATCAGATCGCACCGCTGCTATTTGCAACATATGTCTCAAGCGTATCTCGCGTGGCCAAAACATCTCCCGCTTGGGTACCACATGCTTGACCAGACATATGTTGACCTGCCATGCAGTTCGTTGGCAAGCGTATCTAAAAGACCCACACCAAAGAACAAAGAGGATCTCTCCTTGCTCCTCATCAGCTGAGATTTCCAACCCCACTAGACCTTCAGTCCTCTCTGAGACCTGCAGTGAGAGGAATGAAGGTGTAGAATTAGGTGTGTCACAGCCAAGTACTTGTGGGCAATCTGCTTTTGGTACACCGACGTCAGATTGTACCAGGCAAATTTCCCTGCCCCAGCTGCTGCACCGCCGAAAGAAGTTTGCTCCCAGCCATCCACATGCCCAGCGGTTGAATGCTAGCTTGGCAAAATTGCTAGCACTTCAACTGCTGCCTTTTCAGTTGGTAGACTCTGCCCCCTTCCGTGAGTTTGTGGAATGTGCGGTTCCTCAGTGGCAGGTACCCAAACGCCACTTTTTCTCACGGAAGGCGATTCCGGCTCTCTACCGGCATGTGGAAGGCAATGTCCATGCCTCGCTGGACAGGGCGGTCAGCGGTAAGGTGCATATTACCGCTGACTCATGGTCCAGCAGGCATGGACAGGGACGTTACCTAAGTTTCACGGCGCATTGGGTGACTCTGCTGGCAGCTGGGAAGGATGCAGGACAAGGTGCAGTAGTGTTGGAGGTTGTTCCGCCACCACGCCTCCAAAATGCTGATTGTGACACACCTCTCTACTCCACCCCCTCCTCTTCTTCTTCCTCCATGGCCTCTTCCTCGGAACCAGCGGTGCTCCGTAGGCGTTCAAGGGGCTACGCAAGTACGCAGGCCAAAAGATGCCATGCGGTGCTTGAGCTGGTGTGCTTGGGGGACAGGAGCCACACTGGGGCAGAGGTTCTGTCAGCTCTGCAGGGGCAGGTTCAGAGGTGGTTGACGCCACGCCAACTTAAGGCAGGAATGGTGGTTTGCGACAATGGCACCAACCTCCTCTCTGCCCTCCGACAGGGACAAATGACCCATGTGCCCTGTTTGGCTCACGTCCTTAACTTGGTGGTGCAGCGGTTCTTGGGCAGGTACCCGGGCTTACAGGATGTCCTGAGGCAGGCCAGGAAAGTCTGTGTGCATTTCCGCCGGTCATATAATGCCAGTGCTCGGCTGACGGACCTCCAAAAGGAGTTTAACCTGCCCAAGAACCGCCTAATCTGTGACATGCCCACCAGGTGGAACTCAACGTTGGCCATGCAGCAGAGGGCCATCAATGAGTACCTGTGCGACTATGGCACCAGGACAGGGTCAGGGGAGCTTGGTTTTTTTTCCCCACGCCAGTGGGCCATGATCAGGGATGCATGCACTGTCCTGTCACCATTCGAGGAGGCCACGAGGATGGTGAGCACTGACAGTGCATGCATCAGTGACACTGTCCCCCTTGTCCACCTGTTGGAGCACACGCTGCGTGGAATAATGGACAGGGCACTTGAGGCAGAACAGAGGCAGGAAGAGGAGGACTTCCTTAGCTCTCAAGGCCCCCTTTATCCAGACAGTGTTCCTGCGTGCCCGCCGATCACACAGGAAGAGGACGAGGAGGAGGAGGAGGAAGATTGTGTCAGTATGGAGGTGGAGCCTGGCACTCAGCATCAGCAGCAGTCTTTAAGGGATCAGTCCCAAGGGACACATGGACTTGTACGTGGCTGGGAGGAGGTGGCTGCGGACGTTGTTGTCCTTAGTGACCCAGAGGACTCCGGACCGAATGCCTCAGCAAACCTACGCTGCATGGCCTCCCTGATCCTGCAAAGCCTGCGTAAGGATCCTCGTGTTCGTGGTATCAAGGAGAAGGACCAATACTGGCTGGCAACCCTCCTTGATCCACGTTACAAGGGTAAGGTTGCGGACCTTTTCTTGCCATCGCAGAGGGAGCAGAGGATGAAACATCTTCGGGAGGCCTTGCAGAAAGGTCTGTGCAACGCGTTCCCAGAGACTGGGAGGTTACAAACTCCTGTTTCTGGACAACGTGTTGCTGAGGCTTCGGTCAGTCAAAGAAGGAGCGGTGGAGTAGGTGGCCATCTGACCGATGCGTTCAGACAATTTTTTGGTCCGCAGCCCCAAGGTATGATCGGTTCCAGCAACCATCGCCAGCGTCTGTTTTACATGGTGCAGGAATACCTAGGGGCAAGATCAGACTTGGACACCTTTCCCACCGAAAATCCTCTGGGTTACTGGGTCTTGAGGATGGATCACTGGCCAGAGCTTGCACAGTATGCAATTGAGCTACTGGCCTGTCCTGCATCCAGCGTTCTTTCGGAACGCACATTCAGTGCTGCTGGAGGCGTGGTAACCGATCACAGGGTGCGTCTGTCCACCGACTCGGTCGATCGGCTGACCTTCATAAAAATGAATCAGTCTTGGATCACCACCAGCTACCAAGCACCTGATGCTGATGTAACCGAATAATTTTTTTTGAAATCTCAGATCCCTTCAAAGACTGCCTATGCTGATGCTGAGTGACTATCCCTGAGTAATTATCCTCTTCCTCCTCAATCATCACGCTGATAGCTTGTAAGAACATTTTTGGTTCTGGGCGCCACCACCAGTGCCTAAGGCACAATTTTTCAGCCCCTGTTTAACAGGGGCGTGTAATTACAATTTTTGATGTAATACTTTGCAGCAGGGCTCGTTCCTGCATTCCAACTAGAGTGTCTGTGAGGGGTTGCAGTGTTGTGGCACCAGCACCAGTGCCTAAGGCCCAATTTTTCTGCCCCTGTCTAACAGGGGCGTGTAATTACAATTTTTGATGCAATACTTTGCAGCAGGGCTCGTTCCTGCGTTCCAACTAGAGTGTCTGTGAGGGGTTGCAGTGTTGTGGCACCAGCACCAGTGTCTAAGGCCCAATTTTTCAGCTCCTGTTCAACAGGGGCATGTAATTACAATTCTTGATCTAATATTTCACAGCAGGGCCCTGTGAGGGCTTACAGTGTTGTGGCCACAGCAACACCTAAGGCCCAAATTTCTGCTGAGTATATAGGGCAGGACCCTACTTTCAAACATCTAACTTACAAACGACTCCTACTTGCAAACGGAAGGAGACAACAGGAAGCGAGATGAAATCTACCCCTAGGAAGGGAAATTCTCTCCTGTAAGAGTTAATATGGGAAAACAATTTCTCCTTTCCACTGATGCTTTCCAATCCTTGTTCCACAAAAAAACCCAAATTTTCAAAAAACATTTTTCATTGGGACAAAAAAGTGAGGTGAAATCTTCTGAAGAGGAGGAAAGACAGCAAAACAAATGTCACAGGGGTGATAACCCTTCCCTATGTTTTCCAAAAAGCTTAGAAAAGATTTTTTGGCTGGAGCTAAACACGTTAAAAATGTTCAAAATTACAAACAGATTCTACTTAACAACAAACCTACAGTCCCTGTCTTGTTTGCACCGCCTGTATACTGCTGTTCAGAGTATATAGGGCCTGGTGGCCCCACACCTTTCCTTATTTTAATTTGGGTGCGGGGTTCCCCTTAATATCCATACAAGACCCAAAGGGCCTGGTAATGGACTGGGGGGTACCCATGCCGTTTGTCTCACTGATTTTCATCCATATTGCCATGACCCGACAAGCAGTTTTAAATGAGATTTTTTCCTTTAAAAATGACATTTGGTGCAGGGACTGTTCTAAACATGGGAAACACGCGTCACTTTACAGGCATACTATAGACACCCCCCAGGTACGATATTTAAAGGAATATTTCACTTTTTTTTTTTTTTACTTTAAGCATCATTAAAATCACTGCTCCCGAAAAAACGGCCGTTTTTAAAAGTTTTTTTTGCATTGATACATGTCCCCTGGGGTAGGACCCGGGTCCCCAAACCCTTTTTAGGACAATACCATGCAAATTAGCCTTTAAAATGATCACTTTTGATTTCAAACGTTCGAGTCCCATAGTCGTCAATGGGGTTCTAACGTTCGTGCGAACTTTCGGTCCGTTCGCGGGTTCTGGTGCGAACCGAACCGGGGGGGTGTTCGGCTCATCCCTAGTCTTAGGATGCACATATAACACTGTCAAAGCGTTTCATGGCTTACACCGGCCACTTTATCTCCACTCCTACCAGTTATCCAGGGTTGTCCTCAATTTAGATCAGGGATATGCAATTAGTGGACCTCCAGATGTTGCAAAACTACAAGTCCCATCATGCCTCTGCCTCTGAATGTAATGCTTGTGGCTGTCAGAATCTTCCTATGCCTCATGGGATTTGTAGTTCTGCAACAGCTGGAGGTCCGCTAATTGCATATCCCTGATTTAGACATTCACTTGCCCAACCGACCTAGCGTTGCAATCCACTGCTCAGGTGTCACAGCCCGGGTCCCACTCCGCCATCTCTTTTTGGACTTTATCAGGAGGCAGACCCTAATAATGCACGCCAGACTCACCCACTGGCCAGTCCCTGCTCATGCAGGCTCCTGAGATATGTGACCTATGTATCCCAGAATGTTGCAGTAGCAGTACACGTATCTCTTGCCTAGGTGAGAATGGCAGCAGGGAATGGGGTGTTAGCAGCCAAAACCCTGAAGAAGATGATTTGGAAACCTCTGAAACATGTTGGCTAGAAACCATTCATAAAACTTATTTTGTTTATCTGACCGCCTTACCAATTCATCCTTCAGGCACTCCAATTTTTATACTTTGTATTTTAACTCATGGTTAACTAATGGGTTGAGGGTGGGATGTTGGAAGTACAAGAGCGCCAAACCAACTGGTTCAGTCTAGTATGGGTTTATACAATGTAAAATCCAACCAGTAATGCGTTGATTTTTTTACCTTTACATTGTACCTAATAAAAAAAAATCATACTGGACTGAACCAATTGGTGTGGTGCTCTCATTCTTCCAATATCCTCCCAACATTTTCAGTGACTCCTTAGGCTACTCCTGTTGAGCGAGAGCTGCCGCCAAAAAGTTAGACTGCCTATCCTATTCCATACAAGGGGTCCAGGGCTCCTATACCACACATCTACTCTAGTGAGTAGAGAGGACCCATATTGTAAAATTGGCCTAACTACTCTACAGTCTGTTGGAGGCCAACCAACTGTCCACTACTTCATTAGTGATCTACATGACTGATTTAGGGTCACTCCTAACCCAACTTTGTCTGCTGTGGCCAAAGCATCTCTTGCACATATGAGGTTGTATCTATCAGCCTATAGTAGTTAAAAGGTCACCTTTATGTAATTAAATCTAGTTTATACAGGATAGGGAGCAGTCACCAGGCTGACTCATCACAGAAAGGCATAGTTAATATGTAACCCATTAGCTTAATCTCTGTCAAGGTGATTATTATGTCCCATCTGGAGCTTTGATGACATATGGGGGATTCCTCGCTCATCTGTTCAGAGGATCCCCTCTATAGATCCATGACACGCAGGAGGACTCCCAGCTCAGCTCCGGCCCATGTGCTGCCTTGCCAGGCCCAGGAAATATGGTTCTGTATCCACCACAAACAAACCTGGCTCATCCTTGGAAGCGCAATGATTAAAGCACGTTTTACATGGAAGGTTGGGATGATAAACGTCCTGAGGATGAGTGAAAACAAATAAAACACGATTTCTACCATATGTCTTCAACGTGAGGACATGCACAACCATAAATAACAACAGAGATGTATCAAGGAACCTCCAGATGGGGGAGGCCAGAGTGACATAAAATACCTTTATCATATCCGTAATTATTCCATCCAGGTTCTCAGCTGGATTCAGTAAAAGCTAAAAAAAGACACATTTTCATTTTGAAAAACTCCCTATTTTATAGGGTCACTCCACCAAAAACTGATGCTTTGGTTTTTGGTAGATGCACAAGAGAGTTAAATTATTTGCCAACTTTCGCTGATATCCTGGCATTGAGTTTCCCGTTATGTAGGGTTCCCACCATTCATACCCTGAGTTTTCCAGGTCTGCACACATAGTGTTCCCATTATGAGGGGCTCACACCATCCCAGTGCTGAGTTCCTGGGTCTTTATACCTGATGTTCCCATCCTGAGGGGTTCCCACCATCCCTGTGCTGAGTCCCTTTGTCTCCACACCTGCTGTGCCCATCATAAAGGGTTCCCCTTATCCTAGTGCTGAGTCCCTGGGTCTGCACACCTCCTATGCCCATCATGAGGGGTTCCCACCAGCCCTGTGCTGAGTTCCCGGGTCTGTACACCTGATGTTCCCATTATGAGAGGCTCCCACCAACCCAGAGCTGAGATCCCAGGTTGGCACACCTGTTATTCCCATTACGAGGGATTCCCACCATCCCATTGCTGAGTTCCTGGGTTGGCACACCTGATGTTCCCTTTATGAGAGGCTCCCACCAACCCAATGCTGAGTTCCTGGGTTGTCACACATGATGTTGCCATTATGAGAGGCTCCCACCAACCCAGAGCTGAGATCCCAGGTTGGCACACCTGTTATTCCCATTACGAGGGATTCCCACCATCCCATTGCTGAGTTCCTGGGTTGGCACACCTGATGTTCCCTTTATGAGAGGCTCCCACCCACCCAGTGCTGAGTTCCCAGGTTGGCACACCTGATGTTCCCATAATGAGGTGTTCCCTCCATCCGAGTGCTGAGTTTCCAGATTGGCACACCTGATGTTCCCATTAAAAGGGGTTCCCATTATCCCAGCTCATAGCTCCTGGATCTAGACACCTACTTTGTCCAGTATGAGGGGTTCCCGTTATCCCTGCTGGATTTGTATTTATTTTATATTATGGAGAATGTAACAGGAGCAGCTGGAAAGATTTTACTTAAACATGTCATTAGCATGTCGATAATGGGGAGGGGGAGGAGCAACCAGGGAAAGCAAAATATATGCAGATTCAGCGTCAGCTTTAAAGTTTAGGATACAAAAATCGCTCATATGTACACTCATTGTATATAAGTAGAGTTTCCCCTTAGGTGGCTGGCCCCTAATGAAAATGTCTATGTCAGTTTGAGGCGCAAGTTGAAAAATGGCCAAGTACAATATTTATTGCCATTGGGTTTCTGTAGCTGGTGGCGAATTGTGATGTCTTGCATATCAGTGATGTCACCTTTCTAAATTTGGGAGAGGAATGCTCCCATCCTGACAAGGTGTCAACCATCCAGCCTGCTTGAAAAGATTTCGTAACACTTCTAAGGCCACAGATCCCTCCGGCAGTCATCCCAGTAATGTGACACACAGTTTTAACCCCTTGGATGTGTGAGGCCCCTGCAATTTGCCACATACCTAACATGCAACCCTAACATGCAACCCCTCATCAGGTGACAGAAGGTTCTTCGGATTCTCACCGCAATCCATGAAGCATCTCACGAGATGGGAACACGGTGAAGGAATTCCAACAAGATCTGAAAACCCCAAGAGGAGGACTAAGGTTTTCATAAGTCTGATAAGTTACAATGATCCTCGGCCTTTCCTCAATTCCAGAGGGACTTAAGGTTGAAATTGCTGTTCTGGCTATTTTTCATGAGAAATATTATGAGACATATTTTAAAAATGGGAATAAACAAATGGGGAGCAAAAAGAGTGTTTGCCCATGTAGATCTATGTGTACATTTTTTGTAGCATTAGGCTAGTGCATTTTCATGCGCCATTGTACGTTGGCATGTCTTTAATAAGGATTAGCTTGGGTTCAGGCCATACCCAGAAGGCAGCTGTAAGTGCTGGTTAATGAGCTGTGGGTGGGGGATTCCTTGACCTGCATGTACACAAAGGGGTGGGGGAGCTCATGTATTCATTGGTCTAACATGTCCATGTGGCCATACTGGGTCAATGATGTTGATATAAAATTGCTATGTGGCCATACTGGGTCAATAACATTGATCTAATATGGCCATGTGGTGGTCATATTGGGAAAATGACCTTGACATAATATGGCCATATGTCCCTAATATGGCCATTGCCCTCCCTTGAGCTTCAGGTAGACAAAGGGGTGGAGATGCTTATGACATTATTGATCTAATATGGCTATGTGACCAAATTGGGTCAACGATATTGATCTAATATGGCCATGTGGCTATATTGGATCAATGACATCGACCTAATATGGCCATTCCCCGGCCCACAGCTTTATATGTACAAAGAGGCGGGGATGCTCATGGCATTATTGATCTAATATGGCCACATGGCCATATTCGGTCTATGACATTGGTCTAATATGGCTATGTGGCCAAACTGGGTCAATGATATTGCTTTAATATGGCCATGTCAACAATGTTGGGTCAATGACATTGACCTGATATGGCCATTCCCCGGCCCAAAGCTTCATGTGCACTAAGAGGCGGGGATGCTCATGGCATTATTGATCTAATATGGCCACATGGCCATATTGGGTTTATGACATTGGTCTAACATGGCTATGTGGCCATGTTGGGTCAATAACATTGACCTAATATGGTCAAGTGTGCCTAAAATTGGTATTTCCCGGCCAGCAGCTTCATGTACACAAAAGGATAAGGATGCTCATGACATCACTGATCCAATGTGGACATGTAGCCATATTGGGTATGACCTTGAACTTATTTGGCCATGTGGCCAGATTGAGTCTTTGCCATTGATAAAAGATGGCCATGTGTCCCTAATATGGCCATTCCCCACCCAACAGCTACATGTACACAAGGGAATGGGGATGCTCAAGCCACCGTTGATCTAATATGGCCAAATAGCCATTTTGGATCAATGGCATTGACCTAACATTGCCATGTGTCCATATTATTTCATATGGTCAGATGGCATCCCTGCCCCTTTGTGAATGTGAAACTGCTGGGCTCATTGGCCTGGCACTGACAGCTGCCTTCCGGGTTTGGCCAAACATGTCTTTGAACTGAACCTGGAGTCAAACCCAAGCGTATCCATGGTCTTCTGAATTTAGCATTTTTGAATTTGAATTTGGAATGGATATAGAACATATATTTAGAATAGAATGGATAGGGTTAACAGCAATTGACCAAGGCTAGTTAATACCTGTTGCTGATTAATAATTAATTAAAATGCACATTATATGCTTCCCAGACATCTTATCCATTCAATCAGTCTTTCTCAACCATGGAGGAACCTTTAAAAAAACGTTCCTTTTCCTACATGGCAACATACCGGTATGCTGGGCAAGTATTTGATACAATTGATGCAATTTGATGTATTTGATGCAATAGGGCAAGTATTTGATACAATTTTCCATTTTCAGATCCTGTTAATGAGTATATCTTCAGGTCATGGTAAATTAGTGTGTAGGAAAAGCTGAAATAGAAGAATAAAGGAATAAAAAATGTGGCTGCTTAGTGTTGTTTGAACACCCAGCACTATTCTATACAATAAAATTATTTTTAGTAATAATATAATAAAACGGATGATTTATAATGGCCAGAAAATAAACTTAGTGAAAATTGTAATGCCTTTTCACATGGAGGAGGGCCCTGTTTTATTGACGATATACAATAAATATGTATATTTAAGCGCTGCGCAAACTGTTGACGCTATATAAATCCTGTATTATAATAATAATGTGCAGCACCCTCTCCTAAAGGTTTCCAATGATTCCTACCAATTACCTATTAATTAAACACACTATTATTATACAGCATTTATATAGCACCAACAGTTTTCCCAGCACTGTACAACATGAGGGCAAACAGTACAGTTACAATACAATTCAATACAGGAGGAATCAGAGGGCCTTGCTCGTTAGAGCTTACAATCTAGAAGGGAGGGTCTAGTGATACAAAGATAATAGCTGTGGGGGATGAGATGATGGAGAAAAGGAAAATGCAGTTCTTAGGTGGGGTCAGAATAGGCTTCTCTGAAGTGGAGGGTTTTCAGGGATCGTCTAAGAGCAAACAGAGTAGGAAATAATCGGACAGAATGGGGTAGGGAGGTTCATAGGAGTGGCGTCGGCGGGGGGGGCTGACCGTGGTTGAACCCCGAGTGGGTCCCCAAAAAGCCCCAGGTCTCGAGTGGGCAAGGTTCTATCAATAGCCCTGAACACCGCCGAGCGGGGACCGATCTGATGGCGAGTGCCGCCGAGTCATATAGCAGGTCCCGCCTCCTGGAGCCTGCAGCGCCTATGATGGACATCCCACTTGTGCAATGGTGGGACTGCAGGATGTGTGACGTCCATCATAGGCGCTGCAGGCTCTAGAAGGTGGGAATTACAATGCGGCCCCCGCGCCACTGTAAGATCCCCGCTCGGCGCTCGGCTCTCCTCGCTCCTCTCTCCTCTCCTCCCTGCTGTGATGATGGGTGCGCACCGCACACCACTGCTAAGCTGCTGCTGCAGGACACATGAAGTCTCCTGGTCAGGTAGGTCAGTGTGTGTCACTACCATCAGTGTATGTAGGTCAGTGTATGTATGTCAGGTAGGTCAGTGTGTGTCAGGTAGGACAGAGTGTGTCAGGTAGGTCAGTGTATGTATGTCAGGTAGGTCAGTGTGTGTCAGGTAGGTCAGAGTGTGTCAGGTAGGTCAGGGTGTGTCAGGTAGGTCAGTCTATGTATGTCAGGTAGGTCAGTGTGTGTCAGGTAGGTCAGTGTATGTATGTCAGGTAGGTCAGTGTATGTATGTCAGGTAGGTCAGTGTATGTCATGTAGGGCAGTGTGTGTCAGGTAGGTCAGTGTATGTGTGTCAGGTAGGTCAGTGCATGTCAGGTAGGTAGGTCAGTTTAGTCTTTCATATATTCACAATGTATTTATTTATTTTGTTCTTAGTGTTTTTATCCATGAATTTATTATATTTTTTTGCTATTTTAGCACTTTAGCATTTTTCATGAATTGTTTGATATTCATCACATCAGATTTGCACTTGGGACACAGAAACAATTGTTTACATGATTGCTTAAGGTAGTGCGTTTATTTGATAACCAACTGGTAGGAATCATTGGAAACCATTAGGTAGAGAGGGTTGCGCATATTTATTGTATATTTTGAGTTACGTTTTGCTGGTATATCACACATTCGTGTTGGCGATCTCTCAGTTATATTAACTTTAGATTAAATTTTGGTTTGCTGCATGGAGATACTGTTATCACCATTTTATTGATTTATTGGTTTATTAATGATCTCAGACATTGGTTGTCATTAGGAAGAATGTCCTTTACACTGGTGTTCAGTGGAGAAGAGCCCTCCTTAGATTGGTGCTCAATGGGAAAACACCTGTATAAATTGGTTGTCTTGGGTGACTCCTTTACACTGGTGGTCAGAGAGATAAGGGTCCCATTACATTGGTGGTAAGCAGGAGCAGGAAGAATGTTCCTTACATTGGTGGTCAGTGAGAAGAATGTTCCTTACATTGGTGGTCAGTGAGAAGAATGTCCCTTACATTGGTGATCAGTGAGAAGAATGTTCCTTACATTGGTGATCAGTGGGAAGAATGTTCCTTACATTGGTGATCAGTGGGAAGAATGCTCCTTACATTGGTGATCAGTGAGAAGAATGTTCCTTACATTGGTGGTCAGTGGGAAGAAAGCTTCTCACATCGGTGGTCTGTAGAAAGAATGCTCCTTACATTGGTAGTCAGTGGGAAGAGTGCTACTTACATTGGGTACAGTGGGAAGAATATCCCTTACATTGTTGGTCAGTGTACCTGGGAAGAATTTTTATTACATTGGTGGTCACTGGGAAGAAGGCTCCATTGGTGGTCAGTGGGAAGAATGTCCCTTATATTAGTGGCCAGTGGGAAGAATGCTCCTTGCATTGGTGGTCATTGGGAAGAATGCTCCTTACATTGGTGGTCAGTGGGAAGAATATCCCTTACATTGGTGGTCAGTGGGAAGAATGTCCCTTACATTGGTGATCAGTGGCAAGAATGCTTCTTACATTGGTGGTCAGTTGGATGAATGTTCCTTACATTGGTGGTCAGAGGGAGGACTGCTCCTTAGATTGGTGATCTTTGGGAAGAAAGCCCCTAACATTGGTGACCAGTGGAAGAATGTCCCTTACATTGGGGATCTGTGGGAAGAATGCGCTTTATATTGGTGATCATCGGGAAGAATGTCCCTTACATTGGTGGTCAGTGGAAAGAATGCTCCTTACATTGGTGATCATTGGGAAGTAGGTCCCTTACATTGGTGGTCAGTGGGAAAAATGCCCCTCACATTGGTGGTCAGTGGGAAGAATGCTCCTTACATTGGTAGTAAGTGGTAAGAATGCTAGTTACATTGGGGACAGTGGGAAGAATATCCCTGACATTGGTGGTCAGTGGGAAGACTATCCCTTACATTGGTTGTCAGTGGACCTAGGAAGAATCTTTCTTACATTGGTGGTCACTGGGAAGAAGGCTCCATTGGTGGCCATTGAGAAGAATGTCCTCAATACATTGGTGGTCAGTGGGAAGAATGGTCCTTACATTGATGGTTGATGGGAAGAATGCACCTTGAATTGGGGGTCAGTGGGAAGAATGTCCCTTACATTACACAGTACTCCAGGACCGAGTGGCCCTCACACATCATCAAATGAGCACTGCTCATCCCTAGAAGACTGTCCACCCCCCTCCCCCCCACCAACACCACCACCACTGAAAAGAGAGAAAAGCCAGAAATGATGTCACAGATCCAGCCAAAAGACCAAAAATAAAGTATATGGGGACTTAAATAAATTACCATGGGGGTGTTCTTGGGGTGCGGGGGGTTAGATGGTGAAATCCATGAGTTCCCTTTGAGAGCCCCCACTGGGTAAATATAGGACCCTTCATTTAGCACTCATATTGTAGATTTCAGTAAGCCCACCAACATGGCCGCTCTCAACATTTCAGAGCAAAAATAGTCAAAAATCTTCCCATTTACTTAAATCCCTGCACCTGACCTGGAGGCAATTTCATTATTTTCTCAGCAAAATGGAATTCAAATTTAAGTAAATGTTGATATTAATATAAGCCCTTCAAAGGGGGGACAATTATTGTCAGATTTTAATTCCGCTGTATGTCTTCAATTATTCGCCCACACCGCAGGATGTCACCTATTTATAAATAAAATATTTTCCTGTTATGTCGCATCCAGAAGATCTTTATTATTATTATTTTTTCATAGGATTTAATAAAAATTCATCTACTTCCCAAACCCGTGAGATTGCTGCGTGGGCTCGTGTCACTTCTCGCCATCCTAATTAGCATATGGTTGAAGGTCGTTTCTAATCCTGGAATGTCTGGTATCTGACAGCCAATGACGTTGTTGCACCTCACACTGTAAAGAAGGCTTTACAATGCGTTTGTTTGCGTTGAACACATGGCTACGTTCTCTCGCAGGTTCATTGAGACCTGAATGGCGATCACACAGCTATGTTCATGGCTTTTGTCAATAAGTAAGTGACTCACATAGCGGCACAAAAGCGCGGACAAAGCCCCCCGCTGGAATCTCTTGACTTACACGGCGAAAATCAAAGGCGATAAATCAGCGTCATTGTCCCGATCCATCTACACTTTTTAATATATTTATATTGAAAGAATGAAATAGATAAAAATAGCATTCAATAAATTTATAACTTCATTCAAATACCTTGGAAACATTTCTCCGTTCACTGTACAAGTCCTTTGAGATTTGTGCATGTGCGGCAATGCGCAGTTTTTATAACCTAAATAATGGAAATATCAGGTTAAAAGACAACGAGGGAAATTGAGTTTTATTTTCCAAGTCCTTATGAATAACAACTCAAGAAAGGTTTCAAAGCACATTAGTATGTAAACTAATGTTAAAGAGAAGAAGGTGGGTGGTATTTAGTAGTTGTAAGCAAGGTAACAAATAAACAGGAAACTTAAATTAAAACCCTTTCATGACAAAGCCTATTTTTTAAATTTGGTGTTTACAAGTAAGAATCCGTATTTTTTACTAGAAAATTACTTAGAGCCCCCAAACATTATATATATATATATTTTTAGCAGAGAATCTAGAGAATAAAATGGCGATTTTTGGAATATTTTATGTCACACGGTATTTGTGCAGTGGTGTTTTAAACGCAACTTTTGGAAAAAGGGACACTTTCATGAATTTTAAAAAAACCAAACAGTAAAGTTACCCCAAATTTTTTTGTATAGTGTGAAAGATGACGTTACGCCGAGTAAATAGATACCTAACATGTTAGGCTTTATAATTGCACGCACTCGAGGAATGGCGACAAACTACGGTACCTAAAAATCTCCATAGGTGACGCTTTCATTTTTTTTTACGGTTACCAGGTTAGAGTTACAGAGGAGGTCTAGTGCTAGAATTATTGCTCTCGCTCTGACGATCATGGCGATACCTCACATGTGTGATTTGAACACCATTTACATATGCGGGCACAACTACTGTATGTACTATTTCTTTGCTCTGCAAGCTCGCGGGGACGGGGGCGCTTTAAAAAATGTGGTTTTTTTCTTACTTATTTTATTTATTTTTATATTTATAAATTGTGTTTAAAAAAAAATTTTTTTTTGATAACTTTTATTGCTGTCACAAGGAATGTAAACATCCCTTGTGACAGTAATAGGTGGTGACAGGTACTCTTTATGGAGGTACTCTTTTTAGACCCCCGATCCCTCCTTTGCACTTCAGAGTATTCAGATCGCCGAAAACGGCGATTCTGAATACTGTATATTTTTTTAAACCGGCGCCATTGGCAGCCAAGTAAACGGGAAGTGACGTCATGACATCGCTTCCGTGTTTACGATTAGGAGGCTGGAACGAAGTCACTCATGTCTTCGTTCCAGTCCGTCCCCAGCCGCCGGAGGCGGGCGATTGGTCATCGGGCCTCCGGATGGAACGGGAGGCCTGGTAAGAGTGGCGGGAGGCGGCGGGAGGGGGGGGCCCTCCCGCTCCTCCGGTATTACAGCCTAGCGACTTTTAGCCACATCGGTTGTTATAACTGGATAGCCGATCGCCGGCTCTAAAAAACAGTACTGGGATAATGCCTGCAGCTGCGGGCATTATCCCGGTATAACCCCGGAAAGCCGAGTATGCACATCTGCGTACACTCAGCGGGAAGGGGTTAATACAATGTAGTCAGGAGGACTTTGTTGTAAAAGAATCTATAGGTATCTATTAGCACTATTTTTTGTCATAAAATAAGTGCAGGGACTCATGCCCCCCCCCCCCCCACCTTCCCCCAGCAAACCCCCCAACCCCCAGTGGAAGGGTCTTTTTTTAAAAGGTGTTTTATAAAACTGGCAGCACAGGTTCAGGAGTGCGCTATGCACAAAGTGCAGAGTTCAGGAGTGTGCTATGGAGTGTGCTAGTGCAGGGAGTGTGCTAGTGCAGGGTTTAGGAGTGCTCTATGCGCAGAATGCAGAGTTCAGGAACGTGCATACCTCCCAACATTTTGAGATGGGAATGAGGGACACCTACTAGCAAACGTATGTAGGCATAGGACACCCCCCCCTGCCACACCCCCTTAAAGGAGAATTAACTAAAAACAAAAGGTTAATCAAATCCACAAGGGCTTTTTTTACCACTACTATTCCTTTATATTGACTTTTAAAATTTACATATGTAGCAATTTAGAATTTAGATGAAAGATGTAGCACTGGGAAACACTTTTTGAAACATAAAAAGTGCATTTTATATACAACTATATAGATCAGACCAACATGAGGGACAAATGAGGAGGAATGAGGGACAGAGGGACATTGCTCCAAATCAGGGACAGTCCCTCGAAATCAGGGGCAGTTGGGAGCTATGAGTGTGCTATGCACAGAGTGCTGGGTTCAGGAATGCTCTATGCACAGGGAACAGGAGTATGTTACACACAGGATGCAGGGTTCAGGATTACACTATGCACAGAGTGTAGGGCTCAGGATTGCACTACTCACAGAGTGCAGAGTGAGGAGTGCACTACGCACAGAATGCAGGGTTCAGGAGTTAGCTACACACTCAGTGCAGGGTCCAGGAGTGCACTACACACAGAGTGCAGTGCTCAGCAGTACACTACTCACAGAGACCAGGAGAGTGCAGGGTTCAGGAGTGCGTTACACACAGAGCTTAGGGTTCAGGAGTGCATTATGCACAGAGTTCTGGAAAGTGCAGAGTTCAGGAGTATGTTACATACAGGGTGCAGGGTTCAGGATTATGCTTTGCACAGAGTGCAGGGCTCAGCATTGCACTACTCACAGAGTGCAGTATTCAGGAGTGCACTACACACAGAGTGCAGGGCTCAGTAGTATGTTACAAACAGGATGCAGGATTCAGGATTATTCTATGCACAGAGTGCAGGGCTCAGCATTGCACTACTCACATAGTGCAGTGTTCAGCAGACCACTATTTACAGAGTGCAGGGTTCAGGAGTGCACTACACACACAGAGCGCAGGGTTTAGGAGTAAGCTACACACAGGGTGCAGGGTTCAGGAGTACGCTACGCACAGGGCTCAGGATTGCACTAGTCACAGGGGTTCAGGGGTGCGCTGCACACAGAGTGCACGGTTTAGGAGTATGTTACATACAGTATGCAGGGTTCAGGATTACACCATGCACAGAGTGCAGGGCTTAGCATTGCACTACTCAGAGAGTGCATGGTTCAGGTGTGCACTACATACAGAGTGCAGGGCTCAGAAGTGAGCTACACACAGGGTGTAGGGTTCAGGATTAAGATATGCACAGAGTGCAGGGTTCAGGATTGCACTACCCACAGAGTGTAGGGTTCAGGAGTGTGCTACACACAGAGTTTAGGGTTCAGGAGTGAATTACATACAGAGTTCAGGAGAGTGCAGGGTTCAGGGGTGCACTACACACAGAGTGCAGGGTTCAGAAGTGAGCTACACACAGAGTGCAGGATTAAAGATTGCACTACACACAGAGTGCAGGGTTCAGAAATGAGCTACACACACAATGCAGGGTTCAGGAGTGTGGGGTCCAGGAGTACACTACGTACAGAGTTCAGGGAAGTGCAGGGTTCAGGAGTGCTCTGCATGCAGGGTTCAGGATTACGCTATGCAGGGTTTAAGATTGCACTACTCACAGAGTGCAGGGTTCAGGAGTGAGCTACACACAGGGTGCAGGATTCAGGATAACGCTCTGCACAGAGGGCAGGGCTCAAGAATGCACTACTCACAGAGTGCAGGGTTCAGGAGTGCACTACGCAGAGAGCTCAGGAGAGTGCAAGGTTCAGGAGTGCTCTACACACAGAGTGGAGGGTTCAGGAGTGCGCTTCACACAGAGTGAAGGGTTCAGGAGTGCGCTTCACACAGAGTGCAGAGTTCAGGAGTGCACTACGCAGAGAGCTAAGGAGAGTGTAGGGGTTCAGGAGTGCGCTACGCATGCTGTGCATATCTAAATGCAGAAATTTTTCTGTCAGTGTAAATGAGCCCTAGAGCTGAGCCTGCCCTTGATTTGACATCTGACATTAAAAGCAATCGACTCATTTTAAAAATAAACCTTTTACTTATTGAAGTCGGACTACAGCCTCACCTTCAGTTGTATGAGCACCTCTCCTGGACTGAATTTTTTGTGATACATCAAACCCATATAACTATTCCCCTCTCTTTCTTGAGAGAATACAGTAGACGCTGTAAAGGTAATGGCCATATAAATATGTATCAAATAAATGCAAACACATTGAAAATAGATATAAAAATCAGGGTAGACCTGGAGGAATTCCAGGATGAAAGGGGACATACTTTAAGACGTATAAATAATTAAGCATATCAGGAATTTACAAGTTCCCCAGGAATATTTGTGAGAAGTTTTGAGATTCCTGCACCGCTTCTCTACTAAAGACTTTGGGAATTCAGACGTGGTGCGTCACCGTACGAGGGCAGCATGCAGGCATCTATTAAGGAAGGACCCGTAATGACTGGGAAAACTTTGACATTTAAAGCTGAACTCCGGGCACAAAAACCTCCATTGAAATATATTCCTCAATAGCCACAAAGGATGTAATCCGCTCTGTGTGCACCAGATGCCTTTGAAAACACAGAAATTACCTTGTAAAAGTAGCAGTGACATCATCACTGTTCTGTAAATAGCCTGTACAGAGAGCAGAGCTGTGGGAGGGACCCAGCAGGCCCCACCCACTACAGGCTGCCAGCAGAGAGCTACAGGAGGGGGGGGCGGAGCCAAGACCAGTCCCCCTGCACAAGGAGAGAGAGCAGCAGTGAGCGGTCTTTATTTCAGGAAGGAAAAGTCTCACACTGGATTACTGCACAGATCTGGAAGAAATACACAAAGCTCACCAAGATCCAAGAAGAATACACATGAGGAATGGATTTTGATGATATTCACTTATCCCGGAGTTCAGTTTTAAGTATATGTCAGAGCATAAAAAAAAAAAAATACCCAGTACAGCTCTAGAATTTATGCAAATTTCACCAGGTTTTATGTCTTTAGGAATGGTGCAAGTAGAAAAAATAGCTTTTGTACTGAAATCATGAGCCGTGTTGTCAGCGGTGCATGCTGGACTACAGAACTCCGCCTATCCTCCTCCCCTCTTTGTCCCTCTCCTGCCTCCCAAGAGCCTGTTTACACTTTGGGACTGATTTACTAAAGGCAAATAGACTGTGCACTTTGCACAGTTGCCCCAGAGCTTAGTAAATATGCAGAAGCTTTGCTGACTTCCATCATCCAATCATGTGCAAGCAAAAATACATTTTTTTCCCCTTGCATGTGATTGGGTACTCTTTGCAAAGTGGAGCCTCATTTACTAAGATCTCAACTGCACTTACAGAGGGCAACTGCACTTTGCAAATTGCACAGTCTGTTTGCCTTTAGTAAATCGACCCCTTTGTGAGTAGTTAACCGCTTCAGCCCCAGAAGATTTTACCCCCTCCCTGACCAGAGCACTTTTTGAGATTCGGCACTGCGTCGCTTTAACTGACAATGGAGCGGTCGTGCGACGTTGCACCCGAACAAAATTGACATCCTTTATTTCCCACAAATAGAGCTTTCTTTTGGTGGTATTTGATCACCTCTGCGGTTTTTATTTTTTGCGCTATAAACAAAAAAATGGGCGACAATTTTGAAAAAAAAAAGCCAATATTTTTTACTTTTTGCTATAATAAACATCCCCCAAAAATATATAAAAAAACAAATTTCTTTCTCAGTTTGGGCCGATATTATTTTGAACACCTTTGGGATGAATCAGAGTGGAGACTGCGAGCCAGGCCTTCTCGTCCAACATCAGTGCCTGACCTCACAAATGCGCTTGTGGAAGAATGGTCAAACATTCCCATAGACACACTCCTAAACCTTGTGGACGGCTTTCCCAGAAGAGTTGAAGCTGTTATAGCTGCAAATGGTGGGCCAACTCAATATTGAACCCCAAGTACTAAGACTGGGATATCGTTAAAGTTCAAGTGTGTGTGTGTAAAGGCAGGCGTCCCAATACTTTTGGTAATATAGAGTATATCTAATCAGAGGTTACTTTTATCAGGAGCTCCATATCAAAAGGATTGGAAGATTGGGAAATAGAGGCAGCTGAAGTTATATTCCTTTCCTGTGAATTCTGAGCTTCACCCTAAAAATCTTTCACTCAAAATCAGTCAGATTACAGGAGAAGCAAAATAAAGCAATGGAATTGTCTGAATCTTCATAAGTGACATTGGATTGGCTGGCGGGGTGACAGTTTTCTGTCCTTTTTAGCAGTTTCTACTTGTACATATTATTAGCACTGTTAGCTTTGTAGTAACCCAATGTTTATAATATGTAAAAGATACATTTTATTACATATACAGGTGAAGTTTGTTGTCTTTTCCACTAGTAAGAAGCCAAAATATTTGTAGAAAAGCACCAAATTTAGCTTATAAGAAAGTGTTTGAAAAAAATGTTTATTAATTGTTTATTATTAAGTGGTAATGATAACAACAACAGGAACAATAATAATAATAATAACAATAATAATAATGATAATAATAATAATAATAATAATAATAATAATAATAATAATAATAATAAAACAAAAACAATATCTATAAAAATAATAATAAAAAAATTAGCTTATAAGAAAGTTATTGAAAAAATTGTTTATTAATTGTTTATTGTTAAGTGGTAATGATAACAACAACAACGATAATAATAATAATAATTCCCAATACCACTACTTCCCTTGTCCCATCCCTGCAGATCATTCATTTGCTATGGTTGGATCCTACATGACATATTCCTAGCAATTTTACATCTATAACATTTATATCAGGAGAGTGATTACATCACACCTATATGATTTATATCTGTAGGGTATTGATGTCAAACTCATAAAATATACATCTGTAGCACTGTGATGTCATATGTTAACACTTTGAGGTTGATTTACTAAAGGCAAATAGGCTGTGCACTTTGCAAGGGCAGTTGCTCCAGTGAATACCCAATCACATGCAAGGAAAAAAAAGAAATACAGCATTTTTGCTTGTGCATGATTGGATGATGGAAGTCCTCAGAGCTTCTTCTCATTTACTAAGCTCTGAAGCAACTGCACTTGCAGAGTGCACAGTCTACTTGTCTTTAGTAAATCAACCCCTTTATATCTGTATAGTAGTGATGTCAGAAATATACAGTTTATAACTGTAGAGTAGCGATGTCACACCCATACACCTTATATCAGTAGAGCAATTATGTCACATACAGTATATAATTAATATCTCTACAGTAGTGATGTCACACATATACAATTTCTATCAATAGAGTAGTAATGTCACACATACAGTATATCTGTAGAGTAGTGATGTCACACTTGTACAATTTATATCAGTAGAGCAGTGATGTCACATACACAATGTATATCTCTAGAGTAGTGATGTCACACCTAAACTAATACAACTATATACTTTATATCAGTAGAACAATGATGTCACATACTGTATATAAATAATATCTCTAGAGTAGTGATGTCATACATACCAATTTATAGCCGCAGAATAGCAGTAAAATAATGATGTCACATAAGCAATGTTTATCAGTAGAGGTATGATGACACATATACAATTTATATCTGTAGAGTAGTGATGTCACACATATACAATTTATATCTGTAGAGTAGTGATGTCACACATATACAATTTATATCTGTAGAGCAGAGTGATGTCACACAAATACAATTTATATCTGTAGAGTAGTGATGCCACACATATACAATTTATATCTGTAGAACAGTGATGTCAAATATATACAATATATCTGTAGAGTAGTGATGTCACACATATACAATTTATATCTGTAGAGTAGTGATGTCACACATATACAATTTATATCTGTAGAGTGGTGATGTCACACATATACAATTTATATCTGTAGAGTAGATTGATGACAAATATATACAATGTATCTGTAGAGTAGTGATGTCACACATATACAATTGATATCTGTAGAGTAGTGATGTCACACATATACATTTAATATCTGTAGAGTAGTGATGTCACACATATACAATTTATAACTGTTTAGCAGTGATGTCAAATATATACAATGTATCTGTAGAGTAGTGATGTCACACATATACAATTGATATCTGTAGAGTAGTGATGTCAAATGTATACAATGTATCTGTAGAGTAGTGATGTGAAATATATACAATGTATCTGTAGAGTAGTGATGTCACACATATACAATTTATATCTGTAGAGCAGAGTGATGTCACACAAATACAATTTATATCTGTAGAGTAGTGATGTCACACATATACAATTTATATCTGTAGAGTAGTGATGTCACACATATACAATTTATATCTGTAGAGTGGTGATGTCACACATATACAATTTATATCTGTAGAGTAGAGTGATGACAAATATATACAATGTATCTGTAGAGTAGTGATGTCACACATATACAATTGATATCTGTAGAGTAGTGATGTCACACATATACAATTTATAACTGTTTAGCAGTGATGTCAAATATATACAATGTATCTGTAGAGTAGTGATGTCACACATATACAATTGATATCTGTAGAGTAGTGATGTCACACATATACAATTGATATCTGTAGAGTAGTGATGTCACACATATACAATTGATATCTGTAGAGTAGTGATGTCACACATATACAATTGATATCTGTAGAGTAGTGATGTCACACATATACAATTGATATCTGTAGAGTAGTGATGTCACACATATACAATTGATATCTGTAGAGTAGTGATGTCACACATATACAATTGATATCTGTAGAGTAGTGATGTCACACATATACAATTTATATCTATAGAGTAGTGATGTGAAATATATACAATGTATCTGTAGAGTAGTGATGTAAAATATATACAGTTTATATCTGTAGAGTAGTGATGTCATTCCGGCAGAATCAAACTTCTATTTAGAGAACAGTGCTGCAACTCTTGTAAAAAGTTTCCCTGTCCTCTTCCTCCGGTTACATCACCGATACCATTCTAATAACGATCGATATTGAATCGTTCAATCTGTTGTCTGGTATTTTGCAGTCCACCGATCTGGAAATGGAAAACTTCTTTTCCTCCGGGATCAGAAGAAGTGAAATCACTGACCATTCACAACTATCTCTTGTTACAATGTGACGGATCTCTTCTCTTATTCTTCTTTGTAAGACTTGACTTCAGCGAAGGACCGGGACGCCGCGTGATCTGACCCAAAGTGCGCACAATGCAGAACATCGCCCGTCCTGATCCAACCACCACATGGCATTGTCTGGCGGTGAGTAATTAGCTTTTTTATGCCCCATGTCCGGGGTTATTCCGAGGTGCCAAAACAATGTCTGTTTCTATTTACCAGCCGCAGACTCCGGATTACTCAGCAGCCCATCTCCCCGCGTCCCCCCCCCCCCCCCCCCCCCCATCGGCCGCCCCAGCAATAAAAATCCGACGGACAATGTCCTTTCTTGAGTCAGAGAGGATGGAAGAGCCGTTGTGTCATAGCATCCCATGTCCAGGGGTGGTCCCGTGCTCCAAGTGGGTGTATAGGGCTCAACCCTATAAGGTAGAGGGTTGCCTGAGAGCAGGGAGTGACGACCACTGGGAATATATAAAGCTGGCTCCATTGCCTCGCATGGCCCATAAAAATTCCCCACACCACTTTCACCGATCGACTTCATCAATCTGTACACTTTACACAGCTGGATCCTGCCAAGGTCATCGGCCCCCGACGCCGTTCGGTGAGTATTCCAACACACAATATCACCTGTATCTAAACCCGAAAAAACCCAAAAACTGATTATATAGTGAAGCTTACTACTAGATATGGTGGCTGCATTAGTTTTCTTTTTTACGCTTTTTTCCCCTTTATTTTCCCTTTAATACAATTAACACACTTCCTGTCCTAGGGTGACAACCGTACTGAGCAAGGCTGTCACCCTAGGACAGGGAGGGCACTAGGACTACATAACATTGGTGTAGGACTACATAACATCTTATTCTCTTCTGCATAACAGGGGGGCAGGTGTTTTGTAGTCCATGGAGAGAGCAAAGAACAAAGCAGAGCTGCTTTTTTTTTTTTTGCACATTTTTTGAACAGATATAATAAAATACTTTCTACGGTATATTTTAGAAAATTAGAAAATTGAGTACTGTCCGTGATACTTTTTTTATTTGCACTAACATACAATTTTTCAGGACAAGCTTTCGGGGTATGTCCCCTTCTTCAAGGTCCAAGCAGTACTGATTCACACATTTTTAAGCAGAATGTAAAAGAAAAAAAAGAGAGAGAAAAAAAAAGGAGAAAAACAAACACATACACCTACAATCAAATCAAGTATGGTATATTTAAAAGACTAAAAGGGAACAAATAAGAGAAGTTCATTGTTATGCCCGGTACACGCAATCAGAAATTCGTACAAAAAATACAGATTTCGGAGCGATTGTACGATAATCTGATTGTTAGTATGAAGCTTTTTGAGATCCGATCATGACAGTTATTATATTATATATTATTATTTATATTATTATATTATTATATATTATATTGTATATTATAATATATATATATATTATATTATTTATTTTATATTATATTATTTGATCAGACAGGCACAATTTTTTTTTGTTCGTATGATGCCATATTGTACGATTTTCGGAACGAACGTACGATAATCTGATCTTTAGTACAGAGCTTTTCAAGATTCGATCATGACAGTTATCATATTATTATTTATTTTATTATATTATTATATATATATTATATTGTATATTATAATATATATATTATATTATTTATGTTATATGATATTATTTGATCAGACAGGCACAAAAAATGTTTCTCGTACGATGCCATATCGTACGATTTTCGGAACGATCGTACGATAATCTGATCGTTAGTACAGAGCTTTTCAAGATCCGATCATGACAGTTATTATATTATTATTTATTTTATTATATTATTAATATATATATATATATATATATATATATATATATATATATATATATATATATATATATATTATATTGTATATTATAATATATATATAGATATTGTATATATATTATATTATTTATTTTATATTATATTATTATTTATTTTATTATATTATTATATATATATATATATATATTATATTGTATATTATAATATATATATAGATATTGTATATATATTATATTATTTATTTTTTTTTTTTTTTTAATTTTTATTTATTTCTGGAGACAGGTATACAAGTATTCAGGTAACAAAATTGGTTATACATCAATTTGCCACAGACAAATGAAAAGGTATAGCATATAGATATTGTTAGATGTATTATGAAAAGAATGCATGAATCCTCTTTAGTTGAAGTTAGGGTATAAACAAGGAATTATATCAGAGGAGGCTTTTTTTTTTAAAATATAGGCTTATGTATTCCAGGTGATGTCCCCCGTTACCTGCGTTTGTTTCTGAGGTAGAGTGATTAACTGATTAGGAATATTGTATCCTTGTTCAGAGATGTAACTCCATATACCTTGTCTCCTTCTCTTTTCATATTTTCTCATAAAACATATAACTAATTAGAAAAGAAATCGAGCCAGTTCTAAAAACCATCGGCTCAGAAAGAGGACCAGAAAAAATATTAAAATAAGCGGTAAGGGGGGAAAAGGAAAAAAGAAAACAAGGGGGGGTCTAGGGGTATCGGTATCCGCGAGCATGGAGCGTCCAAGTTATTTATGCAGTACAGTGGATTGTGTAAGTGGATAGCGCTATGGAGCAGCTTCCCACTATTTATCTATGTTAGCGTTAATCAGACATTCAGGTTTCCTCCTCTGAGGATTTGTCCTTCTTCTGAGTATTGAAACATAGTCCATAGCTGCCAAGTCCTGGAATATGTTTCGCTCTTGTTTTGGTTCGAGAGCATCAGATCCTCAAAGCTACTGATTTCGTCAATTTTTTTGAGCCAGAGAGAAATTGAGGGCGGGTGTGGGGACTTCCAAGTAAGAGGTATACAGGCCTTGGCTGCGTTTAGTAGGTGACGGATTATCGACTTTTTGTATATGCGTGGAGGTGTGTTATTGACATGTAGAAGAAAATATGCCGGGTCGTTCGGGATATCACGGTCTGTAAATTTTTGGGTTATTCGGCGAACTTCTTTCCAGAAGTTACTTAGCTTGGGGCATGACCAGAAGATATGAAGTAGTGTGCCTGTATCTTGCTGGCATCTCCAACATATGTCCGTGACCCCTGGAAATATTTTGTGTAAAACTGCTGGGGTTCTATACCAGTGTGTGAAGATTTTGAAGTTGGTTTCTTGGAATTTGGAACAAATGGATGATTTATGTATAAATTGGAGGATACGGGTTCGCTCGTGTGTGGTAAACTGGCGGTTTAAGTCCCTTTCCCACTTGTCGAAACTGGGGTGTTGGTAGTTTTCACGAGGTGTGATTAGTAAGTTATACGTCTGGGAGAGCGTGTGTAACACCACTCCTGATTCTGTGCAGAGCTCTTCGAGAGTAGTGAGAGGGTCACTGTTTGTAGCCGGGGGAGTCATGCTGTTAAGGAAGTGTGAAAGTTGTCGCGCTCTTAGGAAGTCCAGACGGAATGGGCCGCTCGGATCTAATAGATCAGCGAGCGTGACCCATCTGCCCAAAGTGCTAAAATGGGATGCTTGGTATTTCCCTGATCCTTTCAAATTGAGAAACTTAGGGTCTGTTAAGCCGGGTTCAAACTGGGGATTACCTATGATAGGTCTCAATGGTGAATTTTTGTGTGAGAGCGAGGTTTGCGCAAGGAGGAGTGAACATTCTTTTACCGTATTGCCTATCAGAGGATGGCTGCTAATGTGAGGTGGTAAAACTGGGCCGCACCATGGGGCCCTGTGAAGTGGTACTACAGTTTGTGCTTGTTCAATTTGGGGCCATAATTTGGTCTCCTTATGTCGGCACCAATCCACAAGCCTGCTCAGGTGCACTGCGTGGTAATATGTTCTGATCTCCGGCAAGGCTAGTCCTCCGTATTGTTTTGGCATTGAGAGCGTTTTCCTGGGGATTCGGGGTTTTTTCCCGGCCCACAGAAAGGAGAGGAAGGTGGAATGGATTTGTTTAAAGTAGGTTGCGGGTATGTGGATTGGTAGAGCCTGTAGAAGATATAGGAATTTGGGTAATATCATCATTTTTAATATGTTACAACGGCCGAACCAAGAGTGCAGACCACTATCCCAGTTTTGTAGCAAGTGTTGGACAGATTTCAGTAAGGGTGGGAAGTTTAAGTTAAAAAGTTGGGATATTTTCGGAGGGATATGGGTTCCTAGGTACTTCAGTGCTGTATCTGTCCATTTTAGGTGAAAGCTGTTTTTAAGATTGGTGATTTGAGGTGGTGGTAAACATATTCCCATTGCTTCAGATTTATTAAAATTTATTTTTAGGTTGGAGAGGCGTCCATAAATCTCAAATTCTTTCATTAAGTTAGGGAGTGAGATGATTGGATTAGTGATGGAGAACATCAGGTCATCCGCGTAAGCGGATATTTTATGTTGCAAGCCCTGGACCGGTATTCCTGTGATGTCTGGGTTTAATCTCACGTGGCATAAAAAGGGTTCTAGTGAGAGGGCGAAAAGTAAGGGTGATAGTGGGCATCCCTGTCTGGTTCCATTGGAAATTGGGAACGGCTCTGAGACAACACCATTCGCCCTGACTCTGGCGGACGGGTTTGTGTAGACTGCTGAAATCCAATTAAACATTTTAGCACCCACTCCTATGTGTTTCAGTGTCTCAAATAGGAAGCTCCATTTAATCCGATCGAACGCTTTTTCAGCGTCGGTGCTGAGAAAGACACAGGGTGTTTTATTGGTGTTTGCAATATGGAGTAGGTTTAGGACCTTAATGGTGTTGTCTCTAGCCTCCCTTGTTGGAATGAAACCTACCTGATCTAAGTGTATCAGGTGTGGGAGGTGTTGTTGCAATCGTAATGCTATGATTTTTGTGAAGAGTTTGAGGTCGGTGTTTAAGAGGGAGATCGGTCGATAGCTGCTGCATTGGGTTGGGTCCTTACCTTCTTTCGGTATCACAGATATCTGTGCTTGTAAAGTGGAGGTATGTAGATTTGAGCCTGATCCCAGGTCATTAAATAATTTGGTCAGATGCTGTCCTAGGGAGGGTAGGAATGTTTTGTAGTATGTTACGGTCAAACCGTCTGGGCCCGGGGCTTTCCCTTTTTTCGTGTCCCGAAGGGCTAGATGAATTTCAGATATAGTAATGGGTTCCTCAAGTATATCTTTTGTGTCTGTCGGCAAAGTCGGCATCTGGGATGAAGTTATGTATTCTGATGTAGTGACTGTGGTGGGTTGCGTTGTAGTTAAATTATATAAAGAGTTATAGTAAGCTCTGAATTCTTCAGTGATTTGTTTTGGTAAGGAAACCTTCTGTCCCGAAGGGGTGACAATTTGTGGTATGTATGACGCTAATTTCTGTTGTTGTAGGGATCGAGCTAGCATCCTTCCACATTTGTTACCGGATTCGTACGATTTTGTCCGGCAGATCTGGAGCGCTGCCTTAGCTTTATATTGCAGCAGGTCAGTGACCTGTTTGCGGATGATATCTAGTTCGGTGCCTATTTCTCTCGTAGGGGTCAATTTGTGTTTCGTTTCTAATGTCTGGAGTTTCTGGAGGAGTGTAGTTAGTTGTTCTGTTCTTTGTCTTTTTAATCTGGCTCCATGTTTAATAAGTATCCCTCTGATTACGGTCTTGTGTGCCTCCCATATCAGGCCTACGTCAGCGTCGGGAGTATCATTGGTGTCGAAATAATGTCCTATCTCCTTTGTCACGTCTGCTAAGACCAGCGGGTCAGATAGAAGGCTTTCATTCAACCGCCATGGTGGGCGTTGCGTCCTGTATATTCCTGCAAGGGCATATCGCATTGTGATCGGAGCGTGATCCGACCATGTGATGGGTTCTATCGTAGTGTTTATGACTGCCTGTAAGTTTCTGTGGGGAACTAAAAAATAATCAATGCGGGAGTACAACTGATGGGGCCGGGAGAAGAACGTGTAGTCCCTTTCTCCTGGGTGGAAGAGTCGCCATGTATCTATCAATTGTGCTGAGTGTAATGCGTTACTGATGCGTTTGCGTGAATCTCGGGAGGTCGAAGATCTGCCCGAGGATGTGTCCTCAGTCGGTGACAGGGGGGTGTTTAGGTCTCCCCCTATGATTAACTGTCCGTCAGTGTAAGATGTAAGTTGTTTTAGGCATCTCGCTAGGAACGTATCCTGATGTGCGTTTGGAGCGTAGAGATTAGCTAGTGTCACTTTAATGTCTCCTATTTGACCTTTCAGAAACAAATATCGTCCCTCTGAGTCTGTCTTCTTATCTAGGCATTTCCACGGGACTTTAGCTGAGATTAGAATCGTGACCCCTCTAGATTTTGCTTGGCTGTTAGTGGAATGGTATACGGTGGGGTAATATTTGTTTCTGAGTATAGGTGTGGTGTCTTCCCTAAAGTGTGTTTCCTGCAATAGAATGATGTCAGCTCTTAAGCGTCTCATGTCATGAAGCAACATTCGTCTTTTTTCAGGTGTGTTCAGTCCTTTTACGTTTAAAGACACAATTGTTAAAGCCTCCATGCTCGCGGATAGAAGGGGTAGAAATTTAAAACAATTGGTGAAGGGTCAATTAAGAACAAAATAGAAAAAAATTTTTCTAAAGTGACAAAAATTAAAATTTAAAAATTGAAAATAAATAAATCAAAGAAACGGAAAATTATAGGCTGACACAAAAGTGTGCAGCGTAAAAAGGTACTAATAGTGCAAGAAGAGAATTCCTTGCTGAAGCGCTATCCAGATAGAATCTGGGTGATTAGCGCCGTCCTAAGTGGGGGAGTGGATAAACCTAGCCGAGGGAGGAGCCCCCAGCCCCAACCGCCCACCCCCGGCAAATGCAAGAAACATATTTCAGGTCGGCATAACATTTTATATCTAGCAACCAACAAACTACCTGAAAGGTACAGACTGGTTCAGATATCATTTATAAAACTAAAAGTAACAGAGCGAAATTAGTAACAAGGTGAAAGTTCAGATAACATTTCTCATCCAATCTCCCCAGGGGGACCCCTATCTCATCTAAACTCCTTTTCCTCTCATCTCTTTTCTCACGTCGGGCCCCGTTCCATAGTGACCTGTGTCTTTTAGTTCTCCCGTTTACCGAGAGTTTAACTCTCCAGGTTTACCAAGTGAACAACAGAAAATTAACATGTGGCTCCTGGGCCTCTGAATAAGTTTCCCCTCTCCCCGTCCTCCCCAGGACAAGTCCCAAAGTCTAGATAGCTCCTCTCCCCTGTTTGTCCCTGTTACCTACAAAGCGCCAGTGAGCCCTCGCCATGCATGCTTCACTCGGAAGAATTTCTCTTAGAGTCTGTCGCAGTCTCTGCAGGTTAGAAGTGTTGTGGTAAGATGGCGGTATAGGTGGTTTCAATTGACTGCGGTGATCTTCCGTCTCCCGCTAGGGCTCTAAACCAGGCAGGTGTTTTCCTCGGGAAGAATGGGTTTGAATAACATGGTGTAAGGCACCGTTCGGACTCCCTCCTTCCCTGGTCACAACTGGGTATTAATGTTCATCTTTGCAGGCGGGTATTATGGGAGGGGAGGGGGGGGATTATGCACATGATGTCGCCCCCATTGCCGTGATTTATCGTGTGCCGGAGCCGAGTCACTGTACAGGGACAATCACCCGTGGTGGGGGGCGGGGGGGGGGTCGGCAGAGTCAAATGTTTGTGAGTGCCCTGAAGAAAAGGTGAGATGGTTACCCGGGGACCCCCTCCTGGGATCTACTCACGTGGGATTTCACCCGAGGCGGACCGGTGTCTTCTCCTGCCACGTTGGCGCGGTGGCATCGGGCCGCGTGCAGCTGCAAAGCCTGATCTGCCCGGGGGACGTGGTAAGATTTGTAACCAATCTGGTACTTGGATCGGTCCCGCTTCCAAGTAGCGTAAGAGTGTCGGGAGGTCCGCTGTGGTCTGTAGGGTAAATGCGTCCGCTTCTTTGCGGAAAGTCACTGATAGAGGATATCCCCATCGGTAGGTGAAGCCTTTCTGTTTCGCCAGATCGAGGAGGGGTCTCAGCATAGCTCGGCGTCTCAGGGTGGCCCTAGACAAGTCAGGCAGAACCCTCACCCGCGAACCGTGTGCGTCCACATCTCCGTGTTCCCACGCGCGGCGGAGAATGTTCTCTTTCTGGGTGTATCGGTGTAGTCTACACACCACATCGCGTGGATTGTTTGGGTCTGCTGGCCTCTGTCCCAGGGTTCGATGCACCCTGTCAAGCTCCATGCTAACTCCTGTATCATCCAGGATAGTGCGAAAAATCCCTGTGACTGCCTCCGCAAGGTTCTCAGGGGTCACAGTCTCCGGGATCCCCCTGAGCCGCAGGTTGTTCCGGCGGCTCCGGTCCTCGATATCCTCGAGATGCAGCTGGAGAGATACTGCATTTTCTTTGTATTGGTCCCGGGAACGTTCAAGTGCTGACACTCTGTCCTCCAGAGAGGATACCGCTGTCTCCCCTGTAGTTACTCTGTCCGACAGGCCGGATATCTCCCCTCGTACCTCCTGTATGTCCCGGCGGTGTGTCTCCTCGAGCCGGAGGATCATCGCCTCGATGTCGGTTTTTGTGGGGAGGGCTTGCAATAGCGCTCGAATATCTCTATCCATCGGGACCGGTTCCGGAGATTGTGGTGGTTCCATAGTTCCCAGTATTGGGGGTCCCAGTGTCTCCGATGCCGTTCCAGGTATCTCAGAGAAAGACGCTGTTAATCTGGTAGGGGTCTTGTCTATGGCTGCACGTGGGGAACCTCGTGGCGCCGCAACCCTAGCTCCGGGTGAGGGTTCCTGTGGGCTCCTGAGGTATCGATGAATAGCTCCGGAGTTCTTGTTTGAGGGGGTCCCTTTCGTGGTCGCTCTCGTTTTGTATTTTTTGGCTGATTTCATGCCGATCTGTTGTCTAAAAGTTCGAGGATGGTAGGCCCAGGCCGGGAGCTCACAGAGAAAGCAGCTTCACTCAGCCATGTCCAGGCCACGCCCCTATATTATTTATTTTATATTATATTATTATTTATTTTATTATATTATTATATATATATATTATATTGTATATTATAATATATATATATATATATATATATATATATATATATATATATATATATATATATATATATATATAATTTTATTATATTATATTATATTGTATATTTTTCGTCAGTTATTATATTATTATTTATTTTATTATATTATTGTATATATATTATATTGTATATTATAATATATATATTATATATAAATTATATTATATATATTATATTATTATTTGATAGGACATGCACAAACATTTTTTTCGTACGATTTTCGTTTAATCGGTACAGCTGTCGTTCGAAAATTCAATACAAATGCATTACAACACATGACATCACTTCCGAATTTTTATTCTGTGGTATGAGAATTTACGTGACTTTAGTCAACTCATCAGATTCAATCTGAGATTAGCATGCAAAAAAAAACAAAAAAAAAACGGACGATCGTCCGATAAGCTCATCGTGTGTACCGGCATTAGGGTTTGCATACCCTTTAAGTGCAGGTGTATGTGGAAATAAAACGTAGTCCTGGTTTGCATCTGTGTGTAGCTTTGATGACACGCTACTTCAGAGCAATTTTAAAGCCACACATCGGTGCGATCTGCAACCACCGATTCCATTGAGGCTTAGAGTCTAAAATAATTTAGAATCAAACTGTTTGGGGAACACATTTTTTTTTAAGTTTTTGGGGTTTTTTTTTGTTTAAGATTTTATTTTCATTTTTTTTTTGTACACAAAATAAAAATAAAAATAAAACTACGAAATCAAAAACACAAATATTCATAACATCACTAAAACATACAGAAAGCCCCCCCAAAAAAAGAAAGGGGGAAGGGCAATTTTAACCCAACCCTTTTCCCACTCCTTCCATTGTCAAATTGGTACACAGTCCTTTTATCCTATAAATACAAACTATTTTCTTCCCATACGTCTATTTTCCAGCAAACAAAGTTTTTATTTGATCTGAAACATTTTTACTCTGTTTTATAAATAAAATACAGAAACAAAATTTGAATACTGCAATAAAGCAAATAAAAATGTAGGAACTATAACAGTACAAAGTACAAAAAAAGGGTACAGTCATGACTAGATATAATATACATATAAACATCTTATATGTCAAATGTAGTAAATATAATGTAATAACATGTAATGCAATGGCGTAATACATTAAAATGTAATAAATAATAATGTAATAAAATGTAATGCAATAATGTAATAAATAAAAATGTAATAAATAAATAATGGAGAAAGGAAAGCTAAAAGTTTTTAAAGTTGCTTATCCCAGCATTGGGGCAGATTTACTAAAGTTTGTTGTTCACCTTAAAAGGGGATACTCACTAAAGCTCGCCATACACTTGGAGAATTTCTAAACCAGTTGTTTTAGAAAATTCGTTTGCTTTTCTGATGGTTAGCGAAGTCGAACCAACAATCATTTTCAAGTAAAATCGAAGGATCGAAATCTTTTTTATTTTAATTTTTTTTTCAATAAAGATTTTTTATTGGCGAAACTCAAATGTAACAAAATTATAAGACAAAACTAATGCCAAAATTTAAACATAGGTATATGACATTTAGCACAATTATTACCTTATACAAGACACGCTATATACGGCATGACATTTTTTTTTTCTTCTTTCTGTTCGAACGAAAATTCTAAGGCCCCCCTTTCACACGGCCGTTGCGTTTGTCCATTTTTCATCCGATTTTCTAACAAAAAAAGTGACCGAAAGGATGAAGAAAATGTAACGCCTGTGTGAAAGCGACCCGACTCTGAAAGGGATTCTTGTTCACTGCTAAAGCCTAAAGCCGGCCATAGACAGAGGGATTTTCTTTCCTGCAACCATGGGTCCTCTTATATTGGATTATCCATGAGATCCCTCAATATCAGAGTCCCCATGAGATCCCCCTTAAATCAAGTCCCCATAAGATCTCTCAAATAAAAGCCCCTATCAGAGCCCCCTTATATCAGAGTTCCCCTTATATCACACTCCCCATCAGATCATCCTTATATCAAAGCCCCCCATCAGATCCCCCTAACATCAGGGTCTCCATCAGAGTCCCCTTATCTTGGATTATCCATTAGATCCCCCTTAAATCAGAGTTCCCCTTATATCAAAGCCCCCCATCAGATCCCCCCAACATCAGGGTCTCCATCAGAGTCCCCTTATCTTGGATTATCCATTAGATCCCCCTTAAATCAGAGTTCCCCTTATATCAAAGCTCCCCATCAGATCCCCCTTACATCAGTGTCTCTATCTGAGTCCCCTTATCTTGGATTATCCATTAGATTCCCCTTAAATCAGAGTTCCCCTTACATCACAGTCCCCATCAGATCCCCCTTATATCAAAGCCCCCACATCAACTGCCCCTTACATCAGGGTCTCCATCAGAGTACCCTTATATTGGATTATCCAGTAGATCCCCTTTAAATGAGAGTCCCCATAAGATCCCTCTTATATCAAAGCCCCCATCAGGGCCCCCTTATATCAGAGTCCCCATTAAATTCCCCCTTACATTGGATTCCCCCTTACACTAGAGTTCCCAACAGAGTCCCCTCATATAAGAATCCACATCAGAGCTTCCTTATATCAGATAGAGATGGGACGAACACCCCCCCCCCCCCCAGTTCAGTTTGTGCCAGAACTTTCAAACGTTGCAAAAGTTTGCATTCGAACCCCATTGAAGTCTATTGGACCCGAATTAGAAAAATCAAAAGTCCCAATTTTTAAGGCTTATATGCAAGTTACTGGCCTTAAAAAGGGTATGGGGGTCCGGGTACTGCCCTGGGGGACATGTATCAATGCAACATTTTTTTTAAATAAAGGTAGTTTTTAAAGGAGCAGTGATTTTAATGATTCTTATGCCCCGGACACACGGTCGGATTTTCCGATGGAAAATGTCCGATCGGAGCGTGTTGTCGGAAATTCCGACCGTGTGTGGGCTCCATCGGACATTTTCCATCGGATTTTCCGACACACAAAGTTGGAGAGCAGGAGATAAAATTTTCCGTTGTCGGAAATTCCGATCGTGTGTACACAAATCCGACGGACAAAGTGCCACGCATGCTCAGAATAAATATAGAGATGAAAGCTATTGGCCACTGCCCCGTTTATAGTCCCGACGTACGTGTTTTACGTCACCGTGTTTAGAACGATCGGATTTTCTGACAACTTTGTGTGACCGTGTGTATGCAAGACAAGTTTGAGCCAACATCCGTCGGAAAAAATCCTAGGATTTTGTTGTCGGAATGTCCGAACAAAGTCCGACCGTGTGTGCGCCCTATAAAAGTGAAACAATAACAATGAAAAATTCCTTGAAATATAGCGCCTGGAGGGTCCCCTTAGTCTGCCTGTAAAGTGGCGCATCTGTACTGCGTATAGAACCTGCTGCAGCAAAACTGTCATTTATAAAGAAAAAAAATGTCATTTAAATTGCTGGCAATACAATCCCATTGCTGGCAATACAAAAAATGTAAAAAAAAAGTTTTCACTTTTTTATATTGCCAGCGGGGAAGCCCATTGACAGTTGATGACCTCATATGTTGTTGGGGACGCAGCAGCCGGCCTCCTTAACAACCAGCTATTCACTGTGCCCTGATTGGGCAAAGCTCTATCAGAGTCCTCTTATATCGGATTATCGATCAGATCCCTCTATACCAGATTCCTCATTGGATCCCCCTTATATCAGAGTCCCCATAAGTCCCTTTTACATTGGATTCCCTTTTAAATTAAATTCCCTATCAGTGCCCCCTTATATCAGAGTCCCCATGTTAGTCTCCCTATATTACAGTCCACTTTAAAGTCCCCCTTACATTGGATTCCCTCTTACATCAGAGTTTCCATCAGAGCCCCCTTATATCACAGTCCTCATCAGATCCCCTTATATCACAGTCCTCATCAGATCCCCCTTATATCACAGTCCTCATCAGATCCCCCTTATATCACAGTCCTCATCAGATCCCCCTTATATCACAGTCCTCATCAGAGTCCCCTTATATCACAGTCCTCATCAGAGTCCCCTTATATCACAGTCCTCATCAGATCCCCTTATATCACAGTCCTCATCAGATCCCCTTATATCACAGTCCTCATCAGATCCCCCTTATATCACAGTCCTCATCAGATCCCCTTATATCACAGTCCTCATCAGATCCCCCTTATATCACAGTCCTCATCAGAGTCCCCTTATATCATAGTCCTCATCAGATCCCCCTTATATCACAGTCCTCATCAGCGTCCCCTTATATCACAGTACTCATCAGAGTCCCCTTATATCACAGTCCCCGTCAGAGTCCCCTTATATCACAGTCCTCATCATAGTCCCCTTATATCACAGTCCTCATCAGATCCCCCTTATATCACAGTCCTCATCAGAGTCCCCTTATATCACAGTCCTCATCAGAGTCCCCCTATATCACAGTCCCCATCAGAGTCCCCTTATATAACAGTCCCCATCAGAGTCCCCTTATATCACAGTCCTCATCAGATCCCCCTTATATCACAGTCCTCATCAGAGTCCCCTTATATCACAGTCCTCATCAGAGTCCCCCTATATCACAGTCCCTATCAGAGTCCCCTTATATAACAGTCCCCATCAGAGTCCCCTTATATCACAGTCCTCATCAGATCCCCCTTATATCACAGTCCTCATCAGATCCCCCTTATATCACAGTCCCCATCAGAGTCCCCTTATATCACAGTCCTCATCAGATCCCCCTTATATCACAGTCCTCATCAGATCCCCCTTATATCACAGTCCCCATCAGAGTCCCCTTATATCACAGTCCCCATCAGAGTCCCCTTATATCACAGTCCTCATCAGAGTCCCCTTATATCACAGTCCTCATCAGAGTCCCCTTATATCACAGTCCTCATCAGAGTCCCCTTATATCACAGTCCTCATCAGAGTCCCCTTATATCACAGTCCTCATCAGAGTCCCCTTATATCACAGTCCTCATCAGAGTCCCCTTATATCACAGTCCTCATTAGATCCCCCTTATATCACAGTCCCCATCAGAGTCCCCTTATATCACAGTCCTCATCAGATCCCCCTTATATCACAGTCCCCATCAGAGTCCCCTTATATCACAGTCCTCATCAGAGTCCCCTTATATCACAGTCCTCATCAGAGTCCCCTTATATCACAGTCCCCGTCAGAGTCCCCTTATATCACAGTCCTCATCAGAGTCCCCTTATATCACAGTCCTCATCAGAGTCCCCTTATATTACAGTCCTCATCAGAGTCCCCTTATATCACAGTCCTCATCAGAGTCCCCTTATATTACAGTCCTCATCAGATCCCCCTTATATCACAGTCCCCATCAGAGTCCCCTTATATCACAGTCCTCATCAGAGTCCCCTTATATTACAGTCCTCATCAGATCCCCCTTATATCACAGTCCCCATCAGAGTCCCCTTATATCACAGTCCCCATTACAGTCGCCTTATATCACAGTCCTCATCAGAGTCCCCTTATATCACAGTCCCCATCACAGTCCCCTTATATCACAGTCCCCATCACAGTCCCCTTATATCACAGTCCTCATCAGAGTCCCCTTATATTACAGTCCTCATCAGATCCCCCTTATATCACAGTCCCCATCAGAGTCCCCTTATATCACAGTCCCCATTACAGTCGCCTTATATCACAGTCCTCATCAGAGTCCCCTTATATCACAGTCCCCATCACAGTCCCCTTATATCACAGTCCCCATCACAGTCCCCTTATATCACAGTGCTCATCAGAGTCCCCTTATATCACAGTCCCCGTCAGATACCCCTTATATAGTTTTGTTTTTCTCTATTTTTTTTCTTTACATATTGTCACCAGTGCAGTACAGCGTCACTATATAACTGGTGTGGTGGTGGATACTGACTGGTAACAGTATGTAACAAAAAAATACAACAAAATTATTTTAATCATTTTCTTTTCTTTTTTATTACAATATTTTTAAAAAAATGTTATGATTTTTTTTTTTTTTTTTACACACTGCGACCAGAGCGATAGGTTGTTACCATAGTAACACTGTACTACTCTGGGCAAGTGCTCAGGATTTTTATTTTTATTTTTTTACACATTATGGTTGCTTATACCAGTGAATTTCACTGCTCTAAGCAACTGAACGAAATGGATTACATCAGGGGCCTGGGAAAAATCTTTCAATGGGCTGGATCTGGCCTGCGGGCCGTAGTTTGGAGACCGATGAAAAGGAATGCAGCGCTCTCACCAAGGGAGTCTCCTGAGTATAGAAGTAGAGTCCATGATAGGGTACTAAGGCTGTTGTGTCCTCCAGACAACACTTAGGCCACTTTCACACTGAGGCGCTTCACAGGCGCTATAGCATGAAAAATAGCGCCTGTAAAAAGCCTCTCCTCTCACTCCAGTGTGAAAGACCGAGTGCTTTCACACTGGAGCGCTGCACTGGCAGGACGCCAATAAAAGTCTTGCAAGCCGCATCTTTGTGTATACACCGCTCCTAAAGCGCCCCTGCCCATTGAAACCAATGGGCAGCGCCGCCGAACTGCCAGCATGGCGCCGCTACTGCGGCGCTTTGCGGGCGGTTTTAACCCTTTTTCGGCCGCTAGCATGGGCTAAAAGCGCCCCACTAGCGGCCGAAAACCTCTGCAAAAACGACGGTAAAACGCCACTTTACCACCAACGCCCCCAACGCCCCAGTGTGAAAGTAGCCTTAGGCACCAGTCAAAATAGGAAAAGCCGGAAACTCCATGTCCATATCCAAATGTAAATATTTATTGGTACATGTAAAGAGATCCAAGGGCTGGCACGTTTTGGCACACCGCCTTGGTCACAGCTGTGACCAAGGCGGTGTGCTGAAATGCGTCAGCCCTTGTATCTTTTTACATGCACCAATAAATATTTACATTTGGATATGGACATGGAGTTTCCGGCTTTTCCTATTTTGTAGTTTGGAGACTGCTGAAGTAGTGGATGTATACAGATTATTTGGGGAAATAAGGACATAGTTTAGTGTCACTTTAAATCTGAATGTACAGTATCTCACAAAAGTGAGTACACCCCTCACATTTTTGTAAATATTTTATTATATCTTTTCATGTGACAACACTGAAGAAATGACGCTTTGCTACAATGTAAAGTAGTGAGTGTACAGCTTGTACAACAGTGTAAATTTTCTGTCCCCTCAATATCACTCAACACACAGCCATTAATGTCTAAACCGCTGGCAACAAAAGTGAGTAAACCCCTAAGTGAAAATGTCCAAATTGGGCCCAATTAGCCATTTTCCCTCCCCGGTGTCATGTGACTCAGTGTTACAAGATCTCAGGTGTGAATGGGGAGCAGGTGTGTTAAATTTGGTGTTATCGCTCTCACTCTCTCATACTGGTCACTGGAAGTTCAACATGGCACCTCATGGTAAAGAACTCTCTGAGGATCTTAAAAAAAGAATTGTTTCTCTACATAAAGATGGCCTAGGCTATAAGAAGATTGCCAAGACCCTGAAACTGAGCTGCAGCATGGTGGCCAAGACCATACAGTGGTTTAACAGGACAGGTTCCACTCAGATCAGGTCTTGCCATGGTCCACCAATGAAGTTGAGGTCACGTGCTCAGCGTCATATCCAGAGGTTGTCTTTGGGAAATAGACGTATGAGTGCTGCCAGCATTGCTGCAGAGGTTGAAGGGGTGGGGTGGGGGGTCAGCCTGTCAGTGCTCAGACCATACGCCGCACACTGCATCAAATTGGTCTTCATGGTTGTCGTCCCAGAAGGAAGCCTCTTCTAAAGATAATACACAAGAAAGACCGCAAACAATTTGCTGAAGACAAGCAGACTAAGGACATGGATTACTGGAACCATGTCCTGTGGTCTGATGAGACCAAGATAAACTTATTTGGTTCAGATAGTGACAAGCGTGTGTGGGGGCAACCAGGTGAGGAGGACAAAGACAAGTGTGTCTTGTCTACAGTCAGGCATGGTGGTGGGAGTGTCATGGTCTGGGGCTGCATGAGTGCTGCCGGCACTGGGGAGCTACAGATCATTGAGGGAACCATGAATGCCAACATGTACTGTGATATACTGAAGCAGAGCACGATCCCCTCCCTTCAGAGACTGGGCCGAAGGGCAGTATTCCAACATGGTAATGACCCCAAACACACCTCCAAGACCACCACTGCCTTGCTAAAGAAGCTGAGGGTAAAGGTGATGGACTGGCCAAGCATGTCTCCAGACCTAAACCCTATTGAGCCTCTGTGGGGCATCCTCAAAGGGAAGGTGGAGGAGCGCAAGGTCTCTAACATCCACCAGCTCCATGATGTCTTCATGAAGGAGGGGAAGAGGACTCCAGTGACAACCTGTGAAGCTCTGGTGAACTCCATGCCCAAGAGGGTTAAGGCAGTGCTGGAAAATAATGGTGGCCACACAAAATATTGACACTTTGGGCCCAATTTGAACATTTTCACTTAGGGGTGTACTCACTTTTGTTGCCAGCGGTTTAGACATTAATGGCTGTGTGTTGAGTTATTTTAAGGGGACAGCAAATTTACACTGTTATACAAGCTGTACACTCACTACTTTACATTGTAGCAAAGTGTCATTTCTTCAGTGTTGTCACATGAAAAGATAGAAGAAAATATTTACAAAAATGTGAGGGGTGTACTCATTTTTGTGAGATACTGTATATAATGAAGATTTAATGAAGAGATGGGGATGGCAGCGGGTTAACTGTACCAATCCGGAGTGACAACATCCTCCGTCATGTGGTTGTAGAAGCATTACGTGTCTTCTGTGGCTCACGGGGGTGGATGGTGCTGGCCAGCAGACATAAATCAGGGAGTTCTGATGGATGGCAAAGAGATGAAGTAAAGAATCACCAATGGACCTCTCTCTGCCACATCCTCCCAAGGCATCGACTTACATATACAACACGAAGGCTACAAGGTTATATAGGAATAGACAAGCAGCGAGTTTACATTCCACGCTCCACGTGTTCCAATTTTAGTCCTGAAGGGCCATTTATAGATGCAAACACATTCACGCTGATCCTATGTGATACAATGCGTTACAATGTAACATGTCCAGGGATATATATGGAAAAACCTCTGGAATGGGAGATTAATTTTTACTACATCTGGCATAGAAAATATTTTTCTTAGAAGCCAATATGGCAGCACTGATGACCTCAGTAAGGTATTTTGAGCAAACCGTATAACCGTATTGGTATGGAATTATGATCCGCATTTAACCACTTCAGTACCGAGCACCTTCACCCCACCTTCCTGCCCAGGCCAATTTTCAGCGCTGTCACACTTTGAATGACAATTGCGCGGTCATGCAACACTGTACCCAAACAGTATAACATTTTTAGCATTTTTTTTTCCACACAAATAGAGCTTTCTTTTGGTGGTATTTAATCACCGCTGGGTTTTTTATTTTTTGCTAAAAAAAAAATAAAAAAATAAAATATAGAGAAATAAAAACAAGTTTTTCTTTGTTTTTGTTAAAAATGGTATATAAAATTGTATAAAATTGTTATAAAAATATAATAACAGTGTATATAATTTAGTCTATAGGAAAGTTATAGAGTCCACAAACTATGGTATATATATATATACTGTATATGAAAATCAATCAATCCTGATGTACTGGCGGCCTAATCTCATTTCTTGAGGCCTGAAAACACCTGGGCAGAACACATACCCCCCAAATGACCCCTTTTTGGAAAGTAGACAGTCTAAGGTATTTATTAGGAGGCATGGCGAGTTTATTGAAGATGTCATTTTTTGACACAATTTTTTGAAAATGGAGACATTTAAAAAATTTTTTTTTTTTTTCAAAACTTTTTTTTTTACATATTGGTGTGGTGGTGATACTGACTGGTAATAGTATGTACAAAAAAACAACTAAATTCTTTTAATAATTTTTTATTTTTATAAATATTTTTTTTCTTTTTCTTTTTTCTAACATTTATTATTATTATTTTTTTTTTTTACTATTTTTTTTCTACACACTGCAACCAGAGCAAAACACTGTACTACTCTGGGGAAGTGCTCAGGATTTTTTTTACACATTATGATTGCTTATACCAGTGAATTTCACTGCTATAAACAACTGAATGAAATGGATTCATAAATAATTTTTTTTTTTTAAAGGTAAATTTTATTTGGTTTTGTGGTACAAGACAAACATACGAACATAAGAACACATATTTCGAGGATTCATAAATATTTACTATTGTGGTTAGCTGTGATTGGCCACAGCTAATTATATTGTACAGATGGGCTGTGATTGGCTCTGTCTGTACTATGTGATCACTGTGACCAATCACTAATATCAACACAATAGTACACAATGACTGGCATGAATCAAAGCCAATCATTGTGTACAATTGTCATGTGATTGGCTGTGATTGGTCACAGTGATCACACGGTACCAGCACGGTACAGTGGGACACAGCAGGTGACAGATCACACTGCAGGTGTGTTCCAGGAGGACGTTATATGACCTCCACAAGGAACCACAAATGTCACGCTCGGCCGTCATTTGACTATAGGCTGGGTGGGAACTGTAAGCACTCAAATTAGAGTGAGAAACGCGTCAGAAGAATCTGTACGATCTGTCTGATTGTCCTGTATTTTTGATGATCCAATTTTTATAATAAAGAAGATTTTTCAACTTTATCCGGTGTGCGGCATCCAGATTTTCCTGTTCAAAACCCTGGGTGGGAACTGGTTAAAGGGGTTGCCTATTACTTTTTTAAACAGCTTAAAGTTGAAGGTGAACCTCCTGCCGCCCGCCCGACGTATGTGCGGCAGCAAAGAAGGTGGGTTTTAACTCCCCCATGCTGCACATATGTGTCCATGGACGGCTGAGGCTCTGTACTGAAAGTGTGCTCATTGCGTGCTCCTAGCACAGTGACTGAGATGTCATAGACAGCTCCTGGTCTCTAGTAATGATAGAATAAATAAAGAACAAAAAGACTAAATTTATTAAATAAGGCAATTACATTGTTATGATACACAGTGCTTTAGCAAACTAAATGTTTTTTTAACCTCTTACCGCCCGGCCTATTGCAATATGACGTCCTCCAAGGATCGCGGACAGAGCTGATGACAGATCACTGTACCGATCCGCTGCCGGTACCATATGATCCCTGTGGCCAATCACAGCAGATCGTATGACAGTTGTACACAATGAAAGGCTTTGATTCATGCCTTTCATTGTGTACTATTGTGATGAGCTCTGTGATTGGTCACAGTGATCACATGGTACAGAGAGGGTCAAATCACAGCTAATCTCAATAGTAAACAATGAATGGTTTTCATTCAGAAAAAATGGATGCTTATACAGTAACTGTAAAATTCACAGTTATAAACAATCGTAGTGAAAAAAATAAAATCCTGATCACCTCCCCAGAGTAGTACAGTGTTACTATGGTAACACTGTATTGCTCTGGTCACTGTATATAATAAAAAAAATGAAAAATAAAGAAATAAAATGTAATAAAAAATGTAATTTTTTTTTTAAGAATTGTGAAGAAAACATTTTTTTTTAATTTCTTTATTTTTCCAAAAATTGTGACGCAAATTGCATTTTCAAAAAAATCACCATGCCTCTTACTAAATACCTTGGACTGTCTACTTTCCAAAAAGGGGTCATTTGGGGGGTATTTGTACTGTCCTGGCATTTCAAGAAATGAGAGAGGCTGTCGGTACATCAGGATTAGGGATGAGCCGAACACCCCCCGGTTCGGTTCGCACCAGAACCCGCGAACGGACCGCAAGTTCGCACGAACGTTAGAACCCCATTGACGTCTATGGGACTCGAACGTTCGAAATCAAAAGTGCTCATTTTAAAGGCTAATTTGCATGGTATTGTCCTAAAAAGGGTTTGGGGACCCGGGTCCTACCCCAGGGGACATGTATCAATGCAAAAAAAACTTTTAAAAACGGCCGTTTTTTTGGGAGCAGTGATTTTAATGATGCTTAAAGTAAAAAAAAAAAAGTGAAATATTCCTTTAAATATCGTACCTGGGGGGTGTCTATAGTATGCCTGTAAAGTGACGCGTGTTTCCCATGTTTAGAACAGTCCCTGCACCAAATGTCATTTTTAAAGGAAAAAATCTCATTTAAAACTGCTTGCGGGTTTAATGTCATGTCGGGTCATGGCAATATGGATGAAAATCAGTGAGACAAACGGCATGGGTACCCCCCAGTCCATTACCAGGCCCTTTGGGTCTTGTATGGATATTAAGGGGAACCCCACACCCAAATTAAAATAAGGAAAGGTGTGGGGCCACCAGGCCCTATATACTCTGAACAGCAGTATACAGGCGGTGCAAACAAGACAGGGACTGTAGGTTTGTTGTTAAGTAGAATCTGTTTGTAATTTTGAACATTTTTAATGTGTTTAGCTCCAGCCAAAAAATCTTTTCTAAGCTTTTTGGAAAACATAGGGAAGGGTTATCACCCCTGTGACATTTGTTTTGCGTCTTTCCTCCTCTTCAGAAGATTTCACCTCACTTTTTTGTCCCAATGAAAAATGTTTTTTGAAAATTTGGGTTTTTTTGTGGAACAAGGATTGGAAAGCATCAGTGGAAAGGAGAAATTGTTTTCCCATATTAACTCTTACATGAGAGAATTTCCCTTCCTATGGGTAGATTTCATCTCACTTCCTGTTGTCTCCTTCCGTTTGCAAGTAGGAGTCGTTTGTAAGTTAGATGTTTGAAAGTAGGGTCCTGCCCTATATACTCAGCAGAAATTTGGGCCTTAGGTGTTGCTGTGGCCAAAACACTGTAAGCCCTCACAGGGCCCTGCTGTGAAATATTAGATCAAGAATTGTAATTACATGCCCCTGTTGAACAGGAGCTGAAAAATTAGGCCTTAGGCACTGGTGCTGGTGCCACAACACTGCAACCCCTCACAGACACTCTAGTTGGAACGCAGGAACGAGCCCTGCTGCAAAGTATTGCATCAAAAATTGTAATTACACGCCCCTGTTAGACAGGGGCAGAAAAATTGGGCCTTAGGCACTGGTGCTGGTGCCACAACACTGCAACCCCTCACAGACACTCTAGTTGGAACGCAGGAACGAGCACTGCTGCAAAGTATTGCATCAAAAATTGTAATTACACGCCCCTGTTAGACAGGGGCAGAAAAATTGGGCCTTAGGCACTGGTGCTGGTGCCACAACACTGCAACCCCTCACAGACACTCTAGTTGGAACGCAGGAACGAGCCCTGCTGCAAAGTATTGCATCAAAAATTGTAATTTCACGCCCCTGTTAGACAGGGGCAGAAAAATTGGGCCTTAGGCACTGGTGCTGGTGCCACAACACTGCAACCCCTCACAGACACTCTAGTTGGAACGCAGGAACGAGCCCTGCTGCAAAGTATTGCATCAAAAATTGTAATTTCACGCCCCTGTTAGACAGGGGCAGAAAAATTGGGCCTTAGGCACTGGTGCTGGTGCCACAACACTGCAACCCCTCACAGACACTCTAGTTGGAATGCAGGAACGAGCCGTGCTGCAAAGTATTACATCAAAAATTGTAATTACACGCCCCTGTTATACAGGGGCTGAAAAATTGTGCCTTAGGCACTGGTGGTGGCGCCCAGAACCAAAAATGTTCTTACAAGCTATCAGCGTGATGATTGAGGAGGAAGAGGATAATTACTCAGGGATAATCACTCAGCATCAGCATAGGCAGTCTTTGAAGGGATCTGAAAAAAATTATTCAGTTACATCAGCATCAGGTGCTTGGTAGCTGGTGGTGATCCAAGACTGATTCATTTTTATGAAGGTCAGCCGATCGACCGAGTCAGTGGACAGACGCACCCTGTGATCGGTTACCACGCCTCCAGCAGCACTGAATGTACGTTCCGAAAGAACGCTGGATGCAGGACAGGCCAGTAGCTCAATTGCATACTGTGCAAGCTCTGGCCAGTGATCCATCCTCAAGACCCAGTAACCCAGAGGATTTTCGGTGGGAAAGGTGTCCAAGTCTGATCTTGCCCCTAGGTATTCCTGCACCATGTAAAACAGACGCTGGCGATGGTTGCTGGAACCGATCATACCTTGGGGCTGCGGACCAAAAAATTGTCTGAACGCATCGGTCAGACGGCCACCTTCTCCACCGCTCCTTCTTTGACTGACCGAAGCCTCAGCAACACGTTGTCCAGAAACAGGAGTTTGTAACCTCCCAGTCTCTGGGAACGCGTTGCACAGACCTTTCTGCAAGGCCTCCCGAAGATGTTTCATCCTCTGCTCCCTCTGCGATGGCAAGATAAGGTCCGCAACCTTACCCTTGTAACGTGGATCAAGGAGGGTTGCCAGCCAGTATTGGTCCTTCTCCTTGATACCACGAATACGAGGATCCTTACGCAGGCTTTGCAGGATCAGGGAGGCCATGCAGCGTAGGTTTGCTGAGGCATTCGGTCCGGAGTCCTCTGGGTCACTAAGGACAACAACGTCCGCAGCCACCTCCTCCCAGCCACGTACAAGTCCATGTGTTCCTTGGGACTGATCCCTTAAAGACTGCTGATGCTGAGTGCCAGGCTCCACCTCCATACTGACACAATCTTCCTCCTCCTCCTCCTCCTCCTCCTCGTCCTCTTCCTGTGTGATCGGCGGGCACGCAGGAACACTGTCTGGATAAAGGGGGCCTTGAGAGCTAAGGAAGTCCTCCTCTTCCTGCCTCTGTTCTGCCTCAAGTGCCCTGTCCATTATTCCACGCAGCGTGTGCTCCAACAGGTGGACAAGGGGGACAGTGTCACTGATGCATGCACTGTCAGTGCTCACCATCCTCGTGGCCTCCTCGAATGGTGACAGGACAGTGCATGCATCCCTGATCATGGCCCACTGGCGTGGGGAAAAAAAACCAAGGTCCCCTGACCCTGTCCTGGTGCCATAGTCGCACAGGTACTCATTGATGGCCCTCTGCTGCGTGTGCAGCCGCTGCAGCATGGCCAACGTCGAGTTCCACCTGGTGGGCATGTCACAGATTAGGCGGTTCTTGGGCAGGTTAAACTCCTTTTGGAGGTCCGTCAGCCGAGCACTGGCATTATATGACCGGCGGAAATGCACAGAGACTTTCCTGGCCTGCCTCAGGACATCCTGTAAGCCCGGGTACCTGCCCAAGAACCGCTGCACCACCAAGTTAAGGACGTGAGCCAAACAGGGCACATGGGTCAGTTGTCCCTGTCGGAGGGCAGAGAGGAGGTTGGTGCCATTGTCGCAAACCACCATTCCTGCCTTAAGTTGGCGTGGCGTCAACCACCTCTGAACCTGCCCCTGCAGAGCTGACAGAACCTCTGCCCCAGTGTGGCTCCTGTCCCCCAAGCACACCAGCTCAAGCACCGCATGGCATCTTTTGGCCTGCGTACTTGCGTAGCCCCTTGAACGCCTACGGAGCACCGCTGGTTCCGAGGAAGAGGCCATGGAGGAAGAAGAAGAGGAGGGGGTGGAGGAGAGAGGTGTGTCACAATCAGCATTTTGGAGGCGTGGTGGCGGAACAACCTCCAACACTACTGCACCTTGTCCTGCATCCTTCCCAGCTGCCAGCAGAGTCACCCAATGCGCCGTGAAACTTAAGTAACGTCCCTGTCCATGCCTGCTGGACCATGAGTCAGCGGTAATATGCACCTTACCGCTGACCGCCCTGTCCAGCGAGGCATGGACATTGCCTTCCACATGCCGGTAGAGAGCCGGAATCGCCTTCCGTGAGAAAAAGTGGCGTTTGGGTACCTGCCACTGAGGAACCGCACATTCCACAAACTCACGGAAGGGGGCAGAGTCTACCAACTGAAAAGGCAGCAGTTGAAGTGCTAGCAATTTTGCCAAGCTAGCATTCAACCGCTGGGCATGTGGATGGCTGGGAGCAAACTTCTTTCGGCGGTGCAGCAGCTGGGGCAGGGAAATTTGCCTGGTACAATCTGACGTCGGTGTACCAAAAGCAGATTGCCCACAAGTACTTGGCTGTGACACACCTAATTCTACACCTTCATTCCTCTCACTGCAGGTCTCAGAGAGGACTGAAGGTCTAGTGGGGTTGGAAATCTCAGCTGATGAGGAGCAAGGAGAGATCGTCTTTGTTCTTTGGTGTGGGTCTTTCAGATACGCTTGCCAACGAACTGCATGGCAGGTCAACATATGTCTGGTCAAGCATGTGGTACCCAAGCGGGAGATGTTTTGGCCACGCGAGATACGCTTGAGACATATGTTGCAAATAGCAGCGGTGCGATCTGATGCACTCGTCTCAAAAAAGGCCCACACCAAAGAACTTTTTGAATAACGCGCAGAGACTGCAGCGCCCTGCACATGTGGAGCTTTGGGGTGTGATGCAGTCAATGTGCTGCCCTTAGGCTGGCCCCTGGAGGGCATCCTGCCTAGTTGGTGATGTGCCACCTCCTCCTCCTCCTCCTCCTCCTCCTCTCTCCTATCAGGCACCCACGTTGAGTCAGTGACCTCATCATCCCCTCCCTCCTCATCACTGGAGCAAACCTGGCAGTATGCTGCAGCAGGGGGAGCATGACTGCCAGATTGCTGTCCTTCTTGGGCACCCCCTCTGTCCGTGCTCATGTTACTGCCTTCATTGAGCTCAGTATCATCATCAGAGCCTTCCAAACGCTGGGCATCCTCCTGGAGCATGTACCCAACACTGTGGTCAAACAGTTCGAGGGAATCCTCATGAGGACATGGTGGAGCTAGGGAAGGAGTCACTGATGACATTGAGCTGAGGGAAGAGGCCGCTGCTTTGCCAGACAAAGCACCCTGGGCATGGGTGAGAGAGGATGAGGAGGATGAGGACGGCTTGGTCATCCACTCGACCAAGTCTTCCGCATGTTGCGGCTCAACACGGCCAGCTGCCGAAAAAAAGGCCAAGCGTGTCCCATGGCCACGTGCTGATGAGGATGCACCGTCTCCACGACCAGCACTAGACACAGAGCCTGCTTGCCCTCTCTTATTGGCTTGTGACTGTCTGCCTCTCCTTCTTGGCCTTCCAGACATACTAATGGCCTGTAGCTGCACTAAGCTGGGATAGAACACCTGTAATTTTCTTCAGGTAGCTTTATATACTGTAACCAGACAAGCCTGCCTGTCAGTAGGAAGATAACAGGAACGGATCTAGCTGAACACTGTGAGCAGGACGTACTGCACTAAATGTATATAGCAGGAACGGATCTAGCTGAACACTGTGAGCAGGACGCACTGTACTAAATGTAAATAGTCTAGCTGCCTGACCGTGGTACTAATAGGATCAAAAAGAACACCTGTAATTTTCTTAAGGTAGCTTTATATACTGTAACCAGACAAGCCTGCCTGTCAGTAGGAAGATAACAGGAACGGATCTAGCTGAACACTGTGAGCAGGACACACTGTACTAAATGTAAATAGTCTAGCTGCCTGACCGTGGTACTAATAGGATCAAAAAGAACACCTGTAATTTTCTTCAGGTAGCTTTATATACTGTAACCAGACAAGCCTGCCTGTCAGTAGGAAGATAACAGGAACGGATCTAGCTGAACACTGTGAGCAGGACGCACTGTACTAAATGTAAATAGTCTAGCTGCCTGACCGTGGTACTAATAGGATCAAAAAGAACACCTGTAATTTTCTTAAGGTAGCTTTATATACTGTAACCAGACAAGCCTGCCTGTCAGTAGGAAGATAACAGGAACGGATCTAGCTGAACACTGTGAGCAGGACACACTGTACTAAATGTAAATAGTCTAGCTGCCTGACCGTGGTACTAATAGGATCAAAAAGAACACCTGTAATTTTCTTCAGGTAGCTTTATATACTGTAACCAGACAAGCCTGCCTGTCAGTAGGAAGATAACAGGAACGGATCTAGCTGAACACTGTGAGCAGGACGTACTGCACTAAATGTATATAGCAGGAACGGATCTAGCTGAACACTGTGAGCAGGACGCACTGCACTGAATGTAAATAGCAGGAACGGATGTAGCTGAACACTGTGAGCAGGACGCACTGCACTAAATGTAAATACCAGGAACGGATCTAGCTGAACACTGTGAGCAGGACGCACTGCACTGAATGTAAATAGCAGGAACGGATGTAGCTGAACACTGTGAGCAGGACGCACTGCACTGAATGTAAATAGCAGGAACGGATCTAGCTGAACACTGTGAGCAGGACGCACTGCACTGAATGTAAATAGCAGGAACGGATGTAGCTGAACACTGTGAGCAGGACGCACTGCACTAAATGTAAATACCAGGAACGGATCTAGCTGAACACTGTGAGCAGGACGCACTGCACTGAATGTAAATAGCAGGAACGGATCTAGCTGAACACTGTGAGCAGGACGCACTGCACTGAATGTAAATAGCAGGAACGAATCTAGCTGAACACTGTGAGCAGGACGCACTGCACTGAATGTAAATAGCAGGAACGGATGTAGCTGAACACTGTGAGCAGGACGCACTGCACTAAATGTAAATACCAGGAACGGATCTAGCTGAACACTGTGAGCAGGACGCACTGCACTGAATGTAAATAGCAGGAACGGATCTAGCTGAACACTGTGAGCAGGACGCACTGCACTAAATGTAAATACCAGGAACGGATCTAGCTGAACACTGTGAGCAGGACGCACTGCACTGAATGTAAATAGCAGGAACGGATCTAGCTGAACACTGTGAGCAGGACACACTGCACTAAATAGTCTAGATAGAAGATAACAGGAACGGATCTAGCTAAACTGAATACAGTGTATATATATATATGCAACACCTGGGATGCATATATATACACAATACACTGTAAGTGCAGCTAACTGACTGACTGTTCTGCCTAATCTATCTAACTCAAATCAAATGACACTGTCTCTCTCTCTCTCTATCTCTCAGCACACCGGAACACACACTACACAGGGCCGCCGTGCAGGCGGCCTTATATAGTGTGGGGTGTGTACTAAATCCCCTGAGCCATAATTGGCCAAAGCCACCCTGGCTTTGGCCAATTACAGCTCTCTCTACTGACGGTGCTGTGATTGGCCAAGCATGCGGGTCATAGTGCATGCTTGGCCAATCATCAGCCAGCAATGCACTGCGATGCCGCAGTGAATTATGGGCCGTGACGCGCCACACGAATTTGGCGCGAACGGCCCATATCGTTCGCAATTCGACGGACGGTCGAACAGCCGATGTTCGAGTCGAACATGGGTTCGACTCGAACACGAAGCTCATCCCTAATCAGGATTGATTTTCATATATAGTCCCATAGTTTGTGGACTCTATAACTTCCCTACAGAGTAAATAATATACATTTTGGCCTTAATCTATGAAGAAAGACTATATATTTGCAAAATAAATTAAACAGAAATAAAGACATTTTTAGTCTATTTTCATTTATTTAGCAAATAAAAAAATAAAAAAAACTAGTGATGATTAACCGCTTGCCGACCAGCCACCGTCATTATACTGCGGCAGGTTGGTGCAGCTGCACGAATCACCGTAGGTGTACATCAGGCACTTTAAGAGCGGGGGGCGCACTTTAAGGGGGGGGGCACGCATTAGTGTTAACCCCTTCCCTGCCAGTGCCATTTATACAGTAATCAGTGGCTATTTTCAGCTCTGATCACTGTAATAATGTCACTGGTCCCAAAACAGTGTCAAAAGTGCCCAATCTGTCCGCCGCAATGTTGCAGTCCGCGCTTAAAATCGCAGATCGCCGCCATTACTAGTAAAAAGTGAATAAATAATAAAAATGCCATAAATCTATCCCCTCAATCAATATACACTTATTGCGATTTTTTTACCAAAAATATGTAGAAGAATACATATTGGCCTAATTCTTTTTTTGTAGATATTTATTATAGCAAAAAGTAAAAAATATTGGGTTTTTTTTTCAAAATTGTCGCTCTTTTTTTGTTTATAGCGCAAAAAATAAAAATTGCAGAGGTGATCAAATCCCACCAAAAGAAAGCTCTATTTGTGGGAAAAAAAGGACATACTTTTTGTTTGGGTACAACGTTGCACGACCGCGCAATTGTCAGTTAAAGCGACGCAGTGCCGTATCACAAAAAATGGCCTGGTTATTAAGGGGGGCAAATCCTTCCGGTCCTTAAGTGGTTAAATACCACCAAAAGAAAGCTCTATTTGTATGAAAAAAAATGATAAAAATGTCATATGGGTACAATGTTGCTTGACCGCGCAATTGTCATTCAAAGTGTGACAGCGCTGAAAGCTAAAAATTGGCCTGGGCAGGAAGAGGGTGGAAGTGTCTGGTATTGAAGGGATTCATTTAAATCTACTTCAAAGACACAATGAAAAATTATCGTATCCACTCTTCCGTTCACGATAATGATGTTTGCACTTTATTGGTTGTTTTTTTTATTAGTGAGATTCTAAAAAAATCTGAATTAAAAAAAAAAAAAAATGGAGAAAAACACACCTGACCAAGTCATGTGGGCGTATAAAAAAAAAAAAGAATTATAAATAAACCGCATTGCTGGCGGTGGTGAATTGCGGTCACGACTGGGATTCTGTCTATTAAATTTTATACGTTGTCAGTCATTCCAGGTTTTATGAGGCGCATTATTTCATGATGTCATGCTTCTCTTGCAGCCGCCATGCATTTCATCACAGACATCACCAAACTTGGACTGATTCTTTGCGGCGTGTCCCTGTTCTCCGGATACGAAGGAAAGCCTGTGACGTGAGTACCGCCGTTTATATTTAAAGGGGAACTCTGCTAAGGCTGTTTCCATGTAAACTTAGCATGAATGCAAAAGAATTCCTGTAATACACATATCCCTTCCTACATATATCCCTTCCTGTAACACACATGTCCCTTCCTGTAACACACACCTAACATTTAGTCCTTATGGACTTTAACACTCACATGTATGTGTTGAAATTTAAAAAACTGTTAGGACCTGGGTGTGGCCACTCCTCGGACTCCTCAGCTTGCCAGTTGTTGGGACCAGCTCAGATACGATATGGCTCCCGCTGACTCTCAATGTTCTTAGACACGTGCCTACTGGGCACTTTTACCACCCTACCTGCCCAGGCCAATTTTCAGCTTTCAGCGCTGTGGTATTTTGAATGACAATTGCGCGGTCATGCGACACTGTACCCATATGACATTTTTATCATTTTTTTTAGACGGATAGAGCTTTCTTTTGGTGGTATTTAATCACCACTGGGGTTTTTTATTTATTTTTTGTTAAACAAATGAAAAAAGAACAAACATTTTGAAAAAAAAACCCTTTTCTTTGTTTCTGTTATAAAATTTAGCAAATAAGTAATTTTTCTCCTTCACTGATGTGCGCTGATGAGGCTACACTGCACTGATGAGGCTGCACTGCACTGATGAGGCTGCACTGATGGGCACTGATGAGGCAGCATTGATGGGCACTAATAAGCTGCATTGATGCGGCTGCACTGATAAGATGGCACTGATGGGCACTGATATGCTGCACTGATGGGCACTGATAAGGCTGCACTGATAGGGCACTGATAGGCAGCATTAATGGGCAATGATGAGGCAGCACTGATGGGCACTGATGAGATGGCATCAATGGGCATGGATAAGCTGCACTGCTGGGCACTGATGATGAGGCTGCACTGATAAAGAGGAACTGATGGGCACTGATATGCTGCACTGATAGACACTGATAGGCTGCACTGATGGGCACTGATAGGCAGCATTAATGGGCACTGATGAGGCTGCACTGATGGCACTGATGAGGCAGCACTGATGGGCACTGATGAGAAGGCATCAATGGGCATGGATAAGCTGCACTGCTGGGCACTGATGATGAGGCTGCACTGATAAAGGGCAATGATGGGCACTGATATGCTGCACTGATAGACACTGATAGGCTGCACTGATGGGCACTGATAGGCAGCATTAATGGGCACCGATGAGGCTGCACTAATGAGGCAGCACTGATGGGCACTGATGAGACGACATCAATGGGCATGGTTAAGCTGCACTGCTTGGCACTGATGATGAGGCTGCACTGATAAAGGGGCACTGATATGCTGCACTGATATGCTGCACCGATGGACACTGAAGGGCTGCATTGATGGGCACTGATGGCACTGATGAGGCTGGAATGATGACGCACCACTGATGGGCACTGATGAGACACTGATGGGCACTGATGAGACAGCATCAATGAGCACTGATAAGCTGCACTGATGGGCACTGATGAAGAGGCACTGATGAGACTGCACTGATAAAGTGGCACTGATGGGCACTGATAAGGCTGCACTAATGGGCACTGATGATCATGGCACTGATGATCAGTGCCCTTATTATCAGTGTAAATGTTTGCTATCACAGAAAAGCCAGTTATCAGCTTTCCTTCCCTCACACAGTGACAGTGCTGAGGAAAGTAAAGGCCGATAACTGACATTTGTTTACATGTGATCAGCTATGATTGGGCACAGCTGATCACATGGTCAAGAGCCAGTGTCATTGGCTCTTTACCCTGATCGGTGATGCGCCGTGTCCGAGGGACACGGCTCACCACGATTGCCATGCTGCGCGCACCTGGGGGGCACACATGAGTGACATCATATGACGTCTACCCAGAGGGAGGAGCATTCCGTCCAGCCTATAACAGATTGACGGGAACAGGAACTGGTAAAGGGCAAGGTTAGGTAACACATTTACTTGATAGCCCCTTTGGTTGAGTTTTATTCTCTATGTGCTCCCAAACCACCCATTGGCAACTCAAGGGTCTACCAAATCACTGCCAACCATCATGGTTGTAGCGCCCTCTCAGATTGACTGCTAGTAAGGGAAGACAAATTTAGCCCTGTGACTCTTCTGTAATCAGCAGAGCGGCATGCGATTGCTTTGGTCTGCTCTGGGCTCTACAGGCTGCAGGTTTGATTGATTCCCCATCTTCTGGAGGCTTCCAGAATATAGTGGGTGGGAGAGTCATATGGGAAGTTTATATATTTGTGATGCTCCAGGCAATCCCTGGGAGGGAAGGTGCCCAGATGGTGGCTGGGAGAGTGCATAAATAGTCTGGAGCCTGATAGAGCCATGTTTTTCCCCAGGAGAGATTTGGAACACTATTCAGAAACGTAATTAAAAAATACAATGCAACAACTTTGTTATATTGTGTTTACTCTTATTTTCTTATTCTTCTTATTTTTATACTACTGTTGAATTCATATGCAGATCCATTGGATGACTTTTGATCTGCATATGATGTCAGTTAGAGCAACCTTTCAACAACAAAAAAAAAAGTGCTCCTATTTACCCTGATTTAACCTTAAGGAAAGAAAATCAGCTCTAATTAACATCTACTCCCCCCTTTCTTGCATTATGTATTTTTTTTATTATTACTTTTTAATTCCTATATTTTCTATGTTTTTAATCTGTAATTTTTAAAGTCCATTTCAACTTATAAGGTCAAATTTGAGAAACTCCCACACCTTAGCTAAAAATCATTTAAAAAATATTTGTTAGTTTCTGATTGTTTATTTGAAGGATGTTTACACACAGGTATGCAAGCTATTCTGAACAAGGTCAAAGGGACAAACTGAAGGAAAATAAAATGTACCACCCAAGCCTGGAGATATTTAACCTTTGTTAGGACAGACCATGTTCAAATTATAGCTTATAACTGATAATGAGATCTGCCAGCACAGTACAGTTCAGAGTTAATTATAATAAGCATAAACCCCCAGCCCCCTTCTTAACCTCTTTATAAATGTGCAACACATATGTGCAGCAGCAAAAGGGTGGGCTTTAATGCCCATATGTCGCTAATATGCACTGCTGGGCAGCCAATGTTTATGTGCTGATAGAACACTCGCTGTGCACAAAGACTGAGCTGTCAAAGACAAATCTTGGACAGGAATAAAGATCGGTAGCCGAACGGACAGGCTTCTGATCATGTGACCACTGGGGTTGATTTATTAAAACTAGAGAGTGCAAAATCTGGTGTCGCTGTGCACGGCAGCCAATCAGCTTTTAACTTCAGCTTGTTCAAATAAGCTTTGTAAATAAAACCTGGAAGCTGATTGGTTACTATGCACATCTGCACCAGATTTTGCACGCTCCAGTTTGTACTAAATCAACTTCACAGTGACAGTATTCACATGATTACTGATCCTTCCTGCCCCCTGGGCATTTAGAACTGTTTAAAGGGATGCTGGGACAGGTGGGAAGGGGCAAATATTTATAGGATTTTAAGCAAGTAAAAAGGTAAGTAAACTATGTGAATGGGAACATGTAAAAAAAAATCAAAAAGCAGGTGTTGTCCCAATTTTGCAGCAAAACTGGAAATATGCTTTAACTTTCTTTCTTTCTTTTTATTTTTTTTTAAAGTTTTGTTTAGGTTCTTTTTTTTTTTTAACACAAATGTGCAAAATTAAAAAGAAAAATGCCTTTATTTTATTTGTAAATAACTTTGCAATGCTTTGTACCAGCATTTTTTTTTTTTGTAGTTTAGTGTTATTAGAAAGGAGACAAATAATAAAATAAAATTGATCCATGTTAACACATTTATTTAAAAAAAATACTCACCTGCATAATCGAAAAAAGTGCTTATTTTAGTTTTGTTATATATATACTATTTATTTTTTATTTTTTTATTACATTTTATAAAGTTTAATAAAAAAAATAAATAAATAGAATATATATATATATATATATATATATATATATATATAATTTTTTATAGATCATATAATATACTGTATATATAATTCTGGACAAACAAGGATTTCTTTATGGAAGAAAACCCTCACACCCTCCACAAAGAAAAAAAAATACTATATATATATATATATATATATATATATATCGACTATACATATTTAAAAAAAATATATATATATATATATATATATATATATATATATATATATATATATATATATATATATATATATATATATATATATAGTATTTTTTTCTTTCTTTGTGGAGGGTATGAGGGGTTTTCTGCAAGGGTGGTCCTGTATGTGATCTTGCCGACATCTGCACATCTAGAAAAATGATCAGATTACAAGTAAGAACTCGCAGGAAATGACCCCCAGACAGGTATTACATCCCCTGGGAGGATCAGACCTGCTAAGTGCAGCAGCAGACCTCCCGAAGCCCCATTCCTAAACCACACAGCACAGCGAATGTCTGACCCACTCATTATATTTACAGCCCGGTGTAAAGGTGCACCTTTCAGATCTTCATCTTTCTGATTTATTTAACAGGAGACAATCTGAGCTCCCTTGAAGTCTCACATATTTAACATATTTATTGTTTAACACAGGAGGGGGGGGGGAGACGACTAAAAATAAAAAAGAAATTGTAGCCGGAGTTGCACTTTAAGTTGTGCCCAACCAGTGGCTCTGCATGCCTATGTTGTGTTCAGTTCTTTTTTGATTTTGCTTGTTTGATTTTATAACTTATCTATTTGGTTGATCCCACCAACTGGTCACTGGCACCAGGCTTCAGATTCCTACCCATCGAACTCATCCTCATTCCATTGGCCTGGGTAGAGTATCTCCACCCTGAACCCTTTTTTCTGTTTTGAATAGGGCAGGGAAATAATGGGACGTCTTTGTGACCTATTTGAGGAGGAAGGGGTTTCCATCACTTCCTGTCCTGATGACAACGCATAGCATCAAATATATTTTTTCTAGATAAGCGCAGCATAATTAATGTGTCAGTGTAACACTTCTAGGTATTTGTTACCTCTCAGAGAGATCAAAGTACACCACCTGACAATGCCTTCATTATTATTATTATTATTATTATTATTATTATTATTATTTTTATTATTATTATTATTATTATTTTTATTATGAATAATTATAATTATTATTTATTATTATAATAAAATGTATTATTATTATTAAATTATTAATAATAATAATAATAATAATAATAATATTATTATACAGGCTTTATATAGCGCCAACAGTTTGCACAGCGCTTTACAACATGCAGGCAGACATTACAGTTACAATACAATTCAATACAGGAGGAATCATCAGTTTTTCTCTCCAAAAGGTGGAGATTTTCTGAAAATGATACTCTTGCTGTATTATGTGAAGTTACTGAAAAGTCCAATTTAAACTTTTAAAATGCAGGTTTATTAAAGAGTAACTCCGCTTTAGTTGGGAAAAATATCCCCTCTGGGTGATCTGTGTACATTGCAGGGATTGTAACAAATTTTGTTTGCAGATTTTTTCAATTTTGTTGTTCTGAAGACATAGTTGTTTGTTTGTCTGTGTCCATGTGGAAAGTGAATGTGAATGGGAGTGATTTAATAATTATCAATCAGCTGATGCTACTGCAGGGTTCTAACTTGGAAAGTGGCAGGGTCTGCATCCTTTTAGATGTGATTTCCCTTTGGGAGTATCTCACCAAAACAGAAAAGTTTGTTCCAGGGGATGCCCAAAATCTGACCTGCATCTCAGTGCAGGCTTCAGGGAAAATCAGTGAGCCAATCACATAAGCAGGGAATTACATTTCTGGGGGGCGTTCTGTACACCAGAGGTCTGTAAACTGTGGCCCGGAGGCCAGATGCGAGCCCTATGCCTGCTTTTATCTGGCCCTTGGGGAACTATTTCCATCCACTGATACCAACAATGGGACATAATTCCCCACACTGACCCCAATGAAGAGGCAGAATTCCTCCCAACGACACCAAAGATGGGGCACAATTTCTCCCAATGACACCAAAGATGGGGCACAATTCCTCCCAATGACACCAACAATGGGGCCAAATGACACCAATTATAGGGCACAATTCCTCCCACTGACACCAGTGGGGCACAATTCCTTCCAATGACACCAAAGATGGGGCACAATTTCTCCCAACAACACCAACAATGGGGCCCAATGACACCAATGATAGGGCACTATTCCTCCCACTGACACCAACAATGGGGCACAATACTTCCCACTGACACCAAAAATGGGGCACAATTCCTCCCAATGACACCAACAATGGGGCCCAATGACACCAATGATAGGGTACAATTCCTCCCACTGACACCAACAATGGGGCACAATTCCTCCCAATGACACCAAAGATGGAGCACAATTCCTCCCAATGACACCAACAATGGGGCACAATTCTTCCCACTGACACCAACAATGGGGCACAATTCCTCTCAATGACACCAACAATGGGGCCCAATGACACCAATGATAGGGTACAATTCCTACCACTGACACCAACAATGGGGCACAATTCCTCCCAGTGACACCAAAGATGGAGCACAATTCCTCCCAATGACACCAAAGATGGGGCACAATTCCTCCCACTGACACCAAAGATGAGGCCCAATTCCTCCCAATGACACCAAAGACGGGGCACAATTCCTCCCAACAACACCAACAATGGGGCCCAATGACGCCAATGATAGGTCACAATTCCTCCCACTGACACCAACAATGGGGCACAATTCCTCCCAATGCCATAAAAGATGGGGCACATTTCCTCCCACTGACACCAGAGGGGCAGAATTCCTCCCAATGACACCAAAGATGGGACACAATTCCTCCTAACAACACCAAAGATGGGGCACAATTCCTCCCAACAACACCAACAATGGGGCCCAATGACACCAATGATAGGGCACAATTCCTTCCACTGACACCAACAATGGGGCACAATTCCTCCCAATGACACCAACAATGGGGCCCAATGACACCAATAATGGGGCACAATTCCTCCCACTGACACCATTGATGGGACACTATTCCTCCCACACCAATAATGGGGCATTGTTTATTCCCACTGAGGTCAGGACCTTTTCAACTCCCACTGGCCACAGTCCGGCCCCCCCTTAATTCTGAAGGACAGTAAACTGGCCCTTCATTTAGAAAGTTTGGAGACCCCCGCTGTACACCATATATGAACAGAAGGCCTCCAGGTTGCCAAATTGCATTTTACAGAAAAGCTCAGCACATTGAAATGGAAACATTATTTATAATAGTGTTATATTACAATATGACTTGTGTCCCAATTGTATATGATATTTTTTTTTATTTATTTACAATTTTTTTTTTTTCACAAAAAGTGGAGATACCCTTCAGAGTCGGTTCACACAGGGGCGACTTGTTAGGCGACCTAGCCGCCTGACAAGTCGCGTCCCGTTCTGTACAATGGAACCGTTCTAATAGGAGCGACGCAAGTCGCTCCGACTTAGAAAAAGGTTCCTGTACTACTTTGGGGGCGACTTGGGGCGACTTGCATAGACTTCTATACAGAAGTCGTTTTGCAAGTCGCCGTGGCTGTCGTGTGCAGGTCGCCTCGGTGAGACGACCTGCAAGTCGTGCCGCCCCTAGTGTGAACCGAGCCTTAAGCAAAGTGTAATGGTTTTTTGTTTTTTTTTAAATAGTAAGTAAATATTTAAAAATAGTGACCGTGTTCAGTATATTCTGTTGTTACAGTTTATCCAGTTAATATCATTTCAATAAAAAGTTTACTGTATTTTTTTTTACGAGGGTAGTGAATGGTTTTGCGATTAGCGCCTCACGTCACTGGTTACATTTGAAGGAGATTCACCACCGGAGTAAAAAAGGGATTCCACTAAAAGTAGTAACTGAATCCTGATACCTCCTGGGGGGTTTCAAATTCTATCCATTCTCCACAGTCCGCTATGAATGCCCTATTACATGCACTATTGCATTTATCAATTCCTTTTGTTCCACCCGTGTCTGGCCTTCGTGATGAGCAAAACAGACGCATTCCTGGAAAATTAGGTGTATGACATGTGATAGGACTGGCTTCTGTGCCCTGCAACTTGCAATCTTTGGCTTACCAAACGATCCTGTGCAACAGTGCCCCTAGTGGATACATTACTGTACTACAAATGAAAAATTAGCAATTCCCTTTTTTTTAGTAAAAGTGATCCGAGCTGCTATTGGGCAGCTGGATCACTTTTACAGGCGGTGGAAAGGGGTCCACCCACTCTCGCCACCACCTTTCCTATGCTCTCTTATCCCTATCGGGGAGCCCGGTAAGGATGGACTGACGGCATCGGCTTCCCTGAACACAATGAGAGAAACTGATGTTGTTCCTCCCACTATGTGGCGCCAGGAACTGAAAGCAACGAGGATTTCATCATTTCTGGTTTGGGATTGGAAGTAGGCAATTACTGGAACCAATCCCCTGTATGGCTCTCTCTGCAGCAGCTAAAAGCTGGCAGGAGAAAGAGGAGAAGAAGTCGGCTTTCAGCTGCTGCAGAGAGCACCATACAGGGGACTGGTTCCAGCAATTGCCCCCGCTGTACTGGTCACCCTTCTTGCCCACATTTGATTCACACTACTGCCTGGACCCCTCTGCTGGCCCGGGCCCCATACGGGGGGAACGGTGGTACCCCTTATTTACGGCCCTGCCTGCACGCATATGTAAACGGCGATTGCACCACACATGTGAGGTGTCACAGCAAATGTCACAGGGAGAGCAATAATTCTAAACTCAGGCCCCCTGTGTAACTCTAAACTGGTAACCTGTAAAAGCTTTTAAAGCTTCACCCATGGATATTTTTAAAGTGTTACTAAACCAACAACAGTAAAATCAGTCTGTATATGCAGTAAAGCATGCTTGTTATACTCACTGTGGAACCTAAGGGTGTTAATCCTCCGCATTGTGTAAAAGGGCTGTTTGAAGCTGTCTTCTCTAATCCTCCCCTTCTTCCACAGTCCCCAATCCATCCCCATGAGAATACAGAGCCTTAGGGGCACTCTGCACATGTCCAGTTTGGTGTGTATTGCTAGAGACTTTTTTTTTTTCTTGCAAAGGTGCATGTGATCAGCATAGGGCCAATCAGCACTGACCAGACAGAGGGTCAGGGGTCCTGCAGCCTCATAGGAGAATGAAAACTCCTCCTGAAAGCTTTATTGGGCATACCTAGGCTTAGATAACTACATAAAAAAAACATAAAAAGATACAACAATCAACCTATTTTTTTACATGTCAGGGCATGCACAATTTTAAAGCATGACATGTTTGGTATCTATTTACTCGGTGTAACGTCATCTTTTATATTTTGCCCAAAAAAATTAGTATTAGTATTAGTAAAAATTAGTATTATATGGTTTTTGTGTTCACTAAAATTCATCAAAATTTATTTTCTTTCTTAAAAATTTGCGCAAATATCGCGCGACACAACAAATTGCAACACCCATCGTTTTATTCTCCAGGGTCTCTGCTTAAAAAAAATATATAATGTTTGGGAATCAAAGTAATTTTTTGACAAAAAATTGCAGATTTTTACATGTATGTGAGAAATGTCAGAACTGGGCTGGATGGCGAGTGGTTAGTAACACTTCCCTGTGTGTTTTCATTCAGGAGGCGAGCCATTAGCGAGATGCAGCTGATGCACAATTACGGAGATTTTCGGCACACCCTCCAACGCCAGGAGTGGCTCCAGATGAAGCTACAGAACCTGCACCCCGCATCGGTCAGCACCCCGCAGGAGTCCACCCCCAAAGTGGCTGAAACCAGGCCGCAGAAACCTCACAAGAAAGAGGGCAAGTCAGTGGAGAACAGGATCAGGCACGGCTCCCACCAGAACCCGCGGACTGTGGGGAAGAAAGGGCACAGGCACAGCGCCAAACCCAACGTAGACAGCGTGTTCAAGCCAGATTTCCAGTGACCGAGCGATCGTTTAGAGGGGTCTCCAAACTACGGCCCTCCAGTTGTTCAGGAACTACAATTCCCATCATGCCTAGTCATGTCTGTGAATGTCAGAGTCTTACAATGCCTCATGGGACGTGTAGTTCCGCAACAGCTGGTGGACTGTAGTTTAGAGATCCTTTAGACGATCGGCAACATATAACGCAAAGCAATGCTTCTGTGAGCCGACTCTGAGCTCTGTGTCCTCATACAGACTCAGTATATGCTGTAGATGTATATAGAGGTAGATAGCTCATCAGAAGACGTATATTCAAAAACAGCAATGATACAATATGCTGCCACATGAATCGTAGATAGCAGAGACCAAAAATGTACCATTTCCCTGAAATCTGATACAATGTTTCCTCTGGAAATCTGGATCATGAAGTGATCTGTGATGTCACAATTGGGGGGCTTTAAAGGGTCTGTATCGGTTAATGTTTTCTATTAATTTAAAGCAAACATTATCATCTTTGGCCACTAGATGGCTCTAAGTATTATAGGAATTTCTCATAATACCTAGAGCCATCTAGTGGCCAAAAGTTGTATTTGCCATTAAATTAATGAAAATCAAACGATCAGTGCAGGAAATAGCCCGATAACATTTGCGTTTGCCTTATTCGCACAAAAACGAATGTACATGCACTTTCACTAGGTGAATTGGTATGCAAATTTTTTAAAAATATGCTCGTTACTGTTGAGCAATACAAACTTGACAGGGGTTCTAGCCAGTGGCGGCTGATGCTCAATATTTTGGGGGGGTGGCAAACAAACCCCCCCCTCCCGCAGGAGATGGACAGCAGTGATCAGTGGCCCCCCTCCCCCCATGGGAGACGGATGACGGCGATCAGTGCCCCCCTCCCCGTGGGAGATAGATGGCTGCGATCAATGTGGCCTTACCTTAGGAGGCTTATGCTGCTCCTCGCTCCAGCTTGCCAAAGGAAGAGACGGGGCCGTTGCTTCTCCTCCCAGACCAAACAGAAAGTGAGTCCTGAGACCCGATTGGCCAGGGAGTCCTAAGACTCCCTGACCAATCGGGTCTCAGGACCTGCTTTCTCAATGGCCGGGAGGAGAAGCAGGAAGAAAATAGCCAATATTAATTCGCTATTGTCCCACAACTAGGTGGACTTAGGGGGCAGTGCTCTGCGCCCCGAGCCCACCCTTTTTTGAAGCCAATTAGAACCTTAGGCTCTAATCACGTGCTTAAAAAAAAAAACACCATTGAAACCTATGCGTTTGGTGCCCTGGATGTAGATTAGGGGCTCTTTAAAGAATGCCACACCCCTTCCTGCCTAACAGATCCCCCCCCCCCTCAGAGGTGCAAACCTACCGATATCTGATGCTCACGGCTTCTAGGGATTGTTTACATCTCGCCATGAATGTCTCCATCTGCTGGCCGCGATGCCCCATTAAGCCCCATAGACGGTGGGGGTAGAAAAGCCCCTTAGAAATCTGTCCGTCCCTCCTCACTCCTGTCCATTCACAGAACGCTTTGTATTCTGTGAATGGGCTGGAGGTGGAGGGAAATCTCCTCAATAGGCCACAATAAAAACCCAACAGGGGGTTCTAACCCTCTCCTTACTCCATCCAAAACGAAAAGAAAAATTCTGGCCTTAAATATTTTCAAGGTGAAACTCTTTCAATTAAGTAAGTTTCATAAATGAATCCTTAAAAATCTCAGTCACATTCCGGCCTTATTTAACAAAAAAAATCAGCAAAAATGGGTGATCCACAGCAACCAACCAGAAATCATTTTCAAGGTTCGACAATTTTCAACAATGCCTGAAATTGGGCTTCTATTAGTAGCTCACCACTGGTCTTTGTGCTGCCTTACCCTATTAAGGCCACTAGATGGCGTTGAGGAGCATATGTACAATATTTCCTATGAGTCAGAGCCATCTAGTGGCCATAACTCATTATGGACATTAGATGGCGCTGACTGTAATAAAAAAAAAATCTCCTCTAGTGGCCATAATGCAGTATTTTCCATATTCACACGACTGAATTGCAGATGATATAGCCTGACAACATTTGATTTTGGTCCATTTGCATGGAATAAATTGCGCATGCAGTTTTGATGGATGAACAGCGATGCAATTTAAGAAAAAAAAATTACCCTCGGAGTTGACGAAAGGTCCATTTTAACAAGGAAGTGCAAAGAGCAATGGTGTGCAGTCAGCTGCGACAACCAAATTTCAGCAGAACAATGAAAATTTGTTAAAACAAGTAATTGTGCTTTTTCCATTGTCTGCCCTCTTAAATAAAACTAGTTAACTAAAAATAAAAAATACATTGTGCCTTATACAACAGCATCCTTATTAAGAACTGGTGTTTCTTCCCCTCATCTACCATTCAGAATAAAGCCTGTCCTGGAAAATACAAGCTAGGATTCCGAAAGCCTGAATTTGGTTGGTGGCTGTTGGGAAACTAAAGACACCCCCTTAGTAATGATATTTTGATACTTAATGTGTGACTATCAGTTGGGGTCATTTTATGGTGAGCCATTTTGTTTCCAAGTTTCCATCTTACTGAACTCTGGGGAAAGGAAACCTTTACCCGTGGAGAGGGCCTCCCTTCCCCACTGCTTGTTCTGCATAGAGCAGGGGTCTCCAAAATTTCTAAACAAAGGGCCAGTTTACTGTTCGGGGGCCGGATTGTGGCCAGTGGGAGTGGAAAATGTCCTGGCATCTGTTGAGGGTAAACAATGCCCCATCTTTAGTATTATGGGGAGGAATAGTGCCCCATCATTGGTATCAGTAGGATGAATAGTGCCCATCATTGGTATCAGTGGGATGAATAGTGCCCATCATTGGTGTCAGTGGGATGAATAGTGCCCATCATTTGTATCAGTGGGATGAATAGTGCCCATCATTGGTGTCAGTGGGATTAATAGTGCCCTATCATCTGTGTCAGTGGGAGAAATAGTGCCCCATTGTTGGTGTTAGGGGAAGAAATAGTGCCCCACCATTGGTGTCAGTGGAAAAAATAGTGCCCCATCATTTGTGTCAGTGGGAGAAATAGTGCCCCATCATTTGTGTCAGTGGGAGGAATAGTGCCCCATCATTGGTGTCAGTGGAAGAAATAGTGCCCCATCATTTGTGTCAGTGGGAGAAATAGTTCCCCATCATTGGTGTCAGTGGGAGAAATAGTGCCCCATCATTTGTGTCAGTGGAAGGAATAGTGCCCCATCATTTGTGTCATTGGAAGAAATAGTGCCCCATTACTTGTGTCAAAGGAAAAAATAGTGCCTCATTATTTGTGTCAGTGAAAGGAATAGCAACCCATCATTGGTGTCAGTGAAAGAAATAGTGCCTCATCATTTGTGTCAGTGGAAGAAATAGTGCCCCATCATTGGTGACAGTGGAAGAAATAGTGGCCAACATCATTGGTGTCAGTGGGAGAAATAGTGGCCAACATCATTGGTGTCAGTGGAAGAAATAGTGCCCCATCATTGGTGACAGTGGAAGAAATAGTACCCCATCACCCCCCGGGCCGCAGTTTGGAGACCCCTGGCCTAGGGGATGAGGAATACAGTGATATATTGATATATTTTATTCCTCGCTCCTTCAAGATTACTCTTCTTCTGCCCTTTGCTGTCTGACCAGTCGCAGCTCTCTGATGTCATCCCATACAATGCAGGACTAGTAGACCTGAGAGCTCAGAACCTGGGATTGTCGGACAGCAGAGGAGAGAGTCGGCTACAGTAGAACAGTGCCCCCCTCCCCCCACACTACACTGCAAGGGTCTAGTGCTTGCTTTGGCTAGGGGGATGGTGAATAAGATGAAATACATACTTTATTCCTCACTCCCCCAGCAGCTGGCGCTCTCCTCTGCTGTCCGCTGATCCCAGGTTGTGAGCGGGCTCTCAGCACCCTTGTGTACAGTGCAGGACTGCCAGTCCTGCATTGTATGGGATGACATCAGAGAGCTGCGGCCGGTCAGACATCAAAGGGCGGAGGCTTCGGAAGGTGGTTGTGAGAAGAGGAGGAAGCCTGAAGAAGCGAGGAATAAGGTAAGTACATCGCCCTAATCCTCATCCCCTGTACTGAACAAGCAGTGGGGAAGAGGGGCCCTCTGCAAGGGTAAAAGTTTTTTTTCCCCGGAGTTCAGCTTTAACAGTTTTTCTCAGCACCTCACTTTTCATTTCTGTTACATTGTAAAGCACTTTAACTGTATTTATTTTTGTATTCTGTATATGGCTGAGCATAACTTATTGTTTTATATTGTTTTATAATTAAAATAGATATTTGTAAGAAAAATTTGTTATTAAACATAAATATCCTTTAACTATCGTGGACGTCCTGTTTATTAATGTTTATGGCAACACATTTGTAGAGCGGCTGCCCTGCCGCAGTAAATCTACCGCCGGGCAGTCCGCAACTGGTTAACAATCGATCGATGGCTCATCAGCTGTCAGCGCCCCAGAACTAGATGATCGCGCTGTAACCGTCTTTTTAAAGGGTCTGTATCGGTAAAGGTTTTCTATTAATTTAAAGCAAACATTATCATCTTTGGCCACTAGATGGCACTAAGTATTATAGGAATTTCTTATAACACCTAGAGCCATCTAGTGGCCAAAAGTTGTATTTGCCATCAAATCAATGAAAATCAATCGGTGGAGGAAATAGCCTGATAACATTTGTGTTTGTCTTATTCGCACAAAAACAAATGTACATGCACTTTCAGGTAAGACTTTTTTTAATGTGCTAGTATGCAGTGCTTACTAGCACATTATGTCATTCCTTGCAGGGATTTTTATTTTTTTTTAGAGATCCTTTAGACGATCGGCAACATATAACGCAAAGCAATGCTTCTGTGAGCCGACTCTGAGCTCTGTGTCCTCATACAGACTCAGTATATGCTGTAGATGTATATAGAGGTAGATAGCTCATCAGAAGACGTATATTCAAAAACAGCAATGATACAATATGCTGCCACATGAATTGTAGATAGCAGAGACCAAAAATGTACCATTTCCCTGAAATCTGATACAATGTTTCCTCTGGAAATCGGGATCATGAAGTGATCTGTGATGTCACAATGGGGGGGCTTTAAAGGGTCTGTATCGGTTAATGTTTTCTATTAATTTAAAGCAAACATTATCATCTTTGGCCACTAGATGGCACTAAGTATTATAGGAATTTCTTATAATACCTAGAGCCATCTAGTGGCCAAAAGTTGTATTTGCCATTAAATCAATGAAAATCAATCGATCAGTGGAGGAAATAGCCTGATGACATTCGTGTTTGCCTTATTCGCACAAAAACGAATGTACATGCACTTTCACTAGGTGAATTGGTATGCAAATGTTTTAAAAATACACTCGCTATTGTTGAGCAATACAAACTTGACAGGGGTTCTAACCAGTGGCGGCTGATGCTCAATATTTTTGGGAGGGGGGCAAACAAGCCTGCCCCCCTCCCCCACAGGAGACAGACGGCGGTGATCAGTGGCCCCCCCCCCCATGGGAGACGGATGACGGCGATCAGTGCCCCCCCCCCCCCCCCGCCTGGGAGACAGACGGTGGCGATCAATGTGGCCTTACCTTAGGAGGCTGATGCTGCTCCTCGCTCCAGCTTGCCAAAGGAAGAGCCGGGGTCATTGCTGCTCCTCTCGGGCCAAACAGGAAGTGGGTCCTGAGACCCGATTGGATCATGAAGTGATCTGTGATGTCACAATGGGGGGGCTTTAAAGGGTCTGTATCGGTTAATGTTTTCTATTAATTTAAAGCAAACATTATCATCTTTGGCCACTAGATGGCACTAAGTATTATAGGAATTTCTTATATTACCTAGAGCCATCTAGTGGCCAAAAGTTGTATTTGCCATTAAATCAATGAAAATCAATCGATCAGTGCAGGAATTAGCCTGATAACATTCGTGTTTGTCTTATTAGCACAAAAACAAATGTACATACACTTTCGGGTAAGTCTTTCATAATGTGCTAGTATGCGGTGCTTACTAGCACATTATGCCATTCCTTGCAGGGATTTTTTTTTTTTTTTTTTTTTAGAGATCGGACAGATCGGACACTTTTGACACTGTTTTGGGACCAGTGACATTTATACAGCGATCAGTGCTAAAAAATAGCCACTGATTACTGTATAAATATCACTGGCAAGGAAGGGGTTAACACTAGGGGGCGATCAAGGGGTTAAGTGTTCCCTAGGGAGGTGTTTCTAACTGTAGGTGGATGGGACTGACTGGAGGAGGAGAGAGATTCTGCTGGAGAGCTTGAGCTATTAAAAAAACAACAGACTTATTGGCTGGATCGCCAGATGAAAATAGAAGAAAGAAAGTCTTAAAAAGAAAACGAATGCAGCCGCCACATCTAAGAACTGGTAAGCTGCGATATAATAAATGTTTGCTTTTGGGTTTAATACCGCTTTAATACTGTTGACCTGCAGCACACCAACCATGCCCAAAGCTGGAAATTAGTGTGTAACTGTTATAGGGGCATTAGATTGTAAGCTCTAAGGTCTAAAGTGAAGAGGCTCTATACGTTGTATAAGATGGAAAAAGTGATTACAACAGAAGAGACACGGTGTGCTGTTGCTGGGTTTGTCTCACCCCTGTAACAGATACTGTACATTCTGCTGGAGAGCTTGTTCGTTTGAAAAGAAAAAAGACAGACTTACTGGCCAGATAACAAGAGGAAAATAGAAGAAAGGGTTCCCGGGTCTGTATACCTGCTGTGCCCAATATGAGGGGTTCCCTCCATCCCTGTGCTGAGTTTCCAGGTCTGTACACCTGCTCTGCCCATTATGAGGCGTTCCCACCATTCCTGTGCTGAGTTTCCAGGTCTGTACACCTGCTGTGCCCATTATGAGGGGTTCCCACCATCCCTGTGCTGAGTTTCCAGGTCTGTACACCTGCTCTGCCCATTATGAGGCGTTCCCACCATTCCTGTGCTGAGTTTCCAGGTCTGTACACCTGCTGTGCCCATTATGAGGGGTTCCCACCATCCCTGTGCTAAGTTCCCGGGTTTGTACACCTGCAGGGCCGGTGCTACCACTAGGCAAACTAGGCAGCCTCCTAGGGCGCACTGCTGCCTAGGACGCCTGGTCACTGGTGTTCCTACTTTCTTCTCTCTGCTGCAAGCAACTAAGTCTCAGCATCAGCAGGCAGCTGCCGCTCCGATTGCACATAGTGTCAGAGGCATAGCAGCGGAGGAGGACTGTGTCCGTGCCCCAACTCCCGATGAAAGCAAGCAAACATTCATTGATGGGTACTGGTGAGGCTGCATTGATGGGTACTGGTGAGGCTGCATTTGATGGGCGCTGGTGAGGCTACATTTGATGGGAGCTGGTGAGGCTACATTTGATGGGAGCTAGTGTGGCTACATTTGATGGGAGCTGGTGAGGCTGCATTTGATGGGCGCTGGTGAGGCTACATTTGATGGGAGCTGGTGAGGCTGCATTTGATGGGTGCTGGTGAGGCTACATTTGATGGGAGCTGGTGAGGCTGCATTTGATGGGAGCTGGTGAGGCTGCATTTGATGGGCACTGGTGAGGCTGCATTTGATGGGAGCTGGTGAGGCTGCATTTGATGGGCACTGGTGAGGCTGCATTTGATGGGCACTGGTGAGGCTGCATTGATGGGCGCTGGTGAGGCTGCATTTGATGGGCACTGGTGAGGCTACATTTGATGGGCACTGGTGAGGCTGCATTGATGGGCGCTGGTGAGGCTGCATTTGATGGGCACTGGTGAGGCTACATTTGATGGGAGCTGGTGGGGCTACATTTGATGGGAGCTGGTGAGGCTGCATTTGATGGGCGCTTCATTAAAAAGCTGGGGTATACATGGGCAGGGCAAAGGGGGTGGAGCCGGGGGGGGATTTGGTTTCGCCTAGGGTGTCAAAAACCCTTGCACCAGCCCTGTACACCTGCTGCACCCATTATGAGGGGTTCCCACCATCCCTGGTGGCTTTTCTTCTTTACAGATCATTAATGAGAATGGTACAGGTGGAGCGGGAACACATAAAGTTGGCCAGGAAGTGGAACACCCATCACTCTCAGGTGGACAGGAACAGGTAGAATTATGAAGAAGCTCTCACCATTGGGCAATCCAAGGCTTAAAAAGAACACAGGGGCTGACTCAGGACCCCACGCTCCACCTAGAACAAAGGTATCACTTTTGGTGAACTGGACCTATAAGGGAGCAAAGCTTTGAGTAAAAAGGAAATTATCTACAAAGATGTTACAATGAAACAATCCTCAATCATAAGCAGTAACCGTCCACCAGGGGGCAGCAGCATACACACAACAGATTTCAGAGCTGAAGGCTTCTGCCACAATTATAAAGCCTCGTACACACGATCGGATTTTCCACCGGGAATTGTGTGATGAGAGACTGTTGGCGGAAAATCTGACCGTTTTTATGCTCCATCGGACAATTGTTGTCGGATTTTCCACGGACAAATGTTGGATGGCAGTCTTATAAATTTTCCACGGACAAATGTGTGTTGTCGGATTTTCCGATGGGTGTGTACACAAATCCGTCAGACAAAAGTCCAAAGTACAAACACGCATGCTCGGAAGCGAGGACGAGCCGGAAGCGGTCGGTCTTGTAAAGTAGCGTTTGTAATGAAGAATTAACATTCGTGACGCGGCAAATTATGAAATCTCGAAATGCAGCGCACAATTCTCTTCTTCTTTAATGGGATAACAATGAAGCTGCTTTGCTGGTGATACTGATGGAGTTTTTGCAAACAAATTTTCAAAGGCTTTTTTTCTAGTGATATCAAGAATAATATTATTATGCTTGTTATTTTATTTATTTATTTATTTTTTGGTTACCACAACACCATTATCCCGTAGTTTTTAAGATCAAAGATACAACTATGTTGGTGTCCCTTGTTAATTTTACATTGTATTTTTTTAAATTTAACTGCCGACTCCCAAACTGAAATTTGAAGTAAAACACGTAGCCAAGTGTTATTCTCCACAATTTTTTTTATTGTGCATTAAAAAAAGAAAACAAATAAAATTAGACATGCTATCTGCCAATAGAACTTAACCAAAAAGTGCATTCTATGCATCCAAAAATATAGAAAATATAACAAATCAAATCATTATTACTCAACCAAAAAATAAAATAAAAGTCTCATGCATGTGTCCTGCTTCTCAATATAGGGGGTCAACAATGCCAAGAGTTGGTGAAAGCAGGGGTCCGTCATTCGGAGATAATTCCGAAAATCATCCGGATTATTCTCCTGGAGCTCCCGCAGCAAAGGCATATGACCTAATTGGTCACGATGAATAAAGCAACCAGTTTTTGGTCCAAGAAATCCTCCTCCTCCTCCTGTTCCTGGACTGGACTTGGGTCAAAGCAATAACTCCAAAGCCAATAATAAATAACACCTTATCTCCTCCGATTCCACAACATGTCTAGTTGACGAACGGCTGTTCAGAAACGGACTGAAAAGCGCGAAATGAAAAGCGCAAAATGAATAGCTCGAATCAACACTCACCAAACTTCTGCTAACCCGAAATTAGCAGAAGGAGCCCAAAGGGTGGCGCTAAAGAGCTGAAAAACCACATAGTACTTCACTACGTTCGTGATTGTTGGCCGACAATTCCTTGCCGTTTGTATGCAAGACAAGTTCCTGGCCAACGCCCTTCAGACAAAGGTCCAAGGCTTTGTCGGCTGAAAATCTGATCGCGTGTACGAAGCTTCAGAAGAGGTAATTGGTCAGAATTCTAATGTTTTGCAGCTTACCAATCATTAGATGTGGTGATTGCATTTGTTTTCTTTTTTTTATTTAGGCTCCCCCCCCCTCTGTTTTCACCTGGTGATATAGCCAGTAACACACCTCCTGTATTAGAGCGCCCCCCCCCCCCCCACTCTGGATGAAGGAGCACATGGGACAACTTTAGTTCAGCAGCATTGTCAGTCTAACGGGGAGGGGAGTTTTATATGGACTAGCACATTTAAATACACTAACAAACAAAGTAACACACAGGAGTGTGTGATACGGTGGAGAAATGCTGGCTGAAGCCGCTCCTTATCATTTGTTCACCTGGTCTGGTCGGGGATAGCGGCGATCCTTCCCTCTTTACAATTACTAGCCCTCTGGAGGGGGGGGGGGTGTTAGACTAGCAGATTTAAATAAAGTAACAAACTGAAACAGCTCCCACTTCATAATCAGTTACAGCTGCTTTTTTTTCCTTTTGGGATAAAGAATTTACATGAATAAATAAAATCTGACCAATGGAAGCACCCCTTGTCAGTGGTAAATGGTTTGTCTCATCATCAGACAATCAGACAATGTTTGTCTGGTACATTCTGCTGGAGAGCTTGAGCTTTTGAAAGACAACAGACTTACTGGCTGGATCACCAGATGCAAATAGAGGAAGTCTAAAAAATAAAGCTAATGCAGCCACCACATCTAAGGATTGGTAAGCTGCGATATAATAAATGTTTGCTTTTGGGTTTAATACCACTTTAACACTGTTGACCTGCAGCACACCTAACGCCCAAAGCTGGAAATGAGTGTGTAACTGTTATAGGGGCATTAGATTGTAAGCTCTAAGGTCTAAAGTGAAGAAGCTCTATACGTTGTATAAGATGGAAAAAGTGAACACAACAGAAGAGACACGGTGTACTGTTCCTGGGATAAAAAGAGACAAAAACTGATTGCAATTCAATGGTCTCCCTGAAACTGACCTCATTCTTCTGTACTGGAGGTCATAATGTTCTTTTATGTACATTGTACTTTGCTGATTATCTGTGAAACCGACATCAGAGAACTATATCATTCCTCCAGGACAGAGGCAGGCTGGTCTATAACCCTTTTGTTATCAGAGCCATTTCTCTTCCATATTTTGCACATCTGTTAAAATGCACATTTTAGGCCTGAAGATTGGATAAAACCCCTGAAACATTATCCACATTCATTGCATATTTATTTACCACGATATTTGTGGCACTGTTGAGGAGATCTATACTTTCAGTTACACACAAGCACAATGTAATAACCATTTTTTTAGTATAAAAAGATGAGGTTGTATTGAGTAAATGGATACAAAATATACAATGTTACATAGTTACATATTTAGTCAGGTTGAAAAAAGACACAAGTCACAAAATAGACATGTGCACAGCCAAAAAATTCGTTCATTTTCGTTTTTGTTTCATTAGTTTATTATTTTTTCCGTTTTCCAGGTCATTCATTATGATCGCGATTCGTAAATTCGTTCATTCGTAAATTCGTAAATGCGTTCATTCGTACATTCGTAAATGCGTACATTCGTTCATTCGTAAATTCGTAAATGCGTTCATTCGTACATTTGTAAATTCGTACATTCGTTCATTCGTACATTCGCTTATTGGTACATTCGTAAATTCGAAAAATCGTACATTTGTAAATTAGAAAATTTGGAAATTTGTAAATTCGAAGTTTGAAAATCCAAAAACCCGAAAATTCAAAAATCTGAAATAGTAACTAACTATTAAATTATAGGTATTGTAATTTCCTTTCAAATTTGACTGTCAGTGAGCGTAACAAATACGAATTTATCCGAAGTTACGAATTATCCAAAACGAATGCTGCATCTAAACAAATGGAACGGAACAAATTAATAATAAATAATAATATTAAAATGTTGTTATTATTATTATTTATTATTATTAATTCATTACGTTTCTATTCCGTTTTTTCGGATCATTCATAACTTCGGATAAATTTGTATGTGTTACGTTCACTAAGAGCCAAATTTGAAAGGAAATTACAATACCTATAATTTTAAAGTTACTAGTAATTACTAACAGTTAAGTTATTATTAGTTAACTATTATTTCAGATTTCCGATTTTTCGAATTTACAAATTTACGAATTCACTAATTTACTAATGTACGAATGTACGAATGCCCGAATTTACGAATGTCCAATTTTATCGAATTTACGAATATTCGGAAAAATTCGTTGAACAGGTTTTTGTTAATTCGGATATTCCCGAACTAACGAATTTGTCGAAATTCGTTAAAAAACGAATTTGGAACGAAAAGAATTGCACATGCCTAAAAAAAAATAAACAAATAAATAAATAAATGAAATAAAAAATATCATACAATCCCATATACCCAATCCCATACCCACATGTATCTTCCCTCACAATTATGCCTGCCCATGACATGGCAAAAATAAAAAGTATTTATTTATTTTACGTGCAGGAATACTTTAAAGTGGCTGTAAACCCTGTACTACAACTTTTACCTACAGCTAAGCCTATAATAAGGCTGGAGGTACCGTCAATATCTCCTAAACTTGCATCGCTTAGGAGATATTCACCATATATGCTTGCATCGACGTCATCGGCGCATGCGCACTGAAGAAACAGCATGATCGTGCCGTTTCTAAAGGGCCTGTGCCGTGACCGGCGGCTCCCGCGTGCGCGTGTCGTAGTGATGTCATCGTGGCTCCGGCCAATCACAGTGCCATCTCTAAAGGGCCTGTGCCGTGACCGGCGGGCTCCCGATCTAAGGTAAGTATTTCATAATGAGCTAGTATGGGTTTACAACCTGCTCTCCTTGAGCTTCCCGGCTTGACCCCTTGGCTTGTATCCTGACTTGTTCCTGCATCTGATCCCGGCCTTTACCTGTCTCCTGTGCAAAGACTCGGCTGACCCTTGGTCACTCTGATCTTGGACTGTCTTACTGTGAATGACCCCTGGCCGGGCTGCCCCACTGGTCCGCATCTCCTGGACTTTCCAGGCACGTCTGCCTTGCAGTATACCCTGCCCTTCCCAGAAAGTTCCTGGCAGCCAGCAATCAGGCAACCCGTGCTTCTGTGGGCACCACGCTCTCCTGTGTCACCTTCAGGGGTGTGCTGCACTCGGCCACAAGGGGAGCCCTCCCAGCATCGCCTACCACGTTCCTGACACAAATTCTCCAAGTTAGGCGGTCGGCATGAGCAGTAGTCGGTAAATCGGTCTTTATATTTGCACCCGAGAAATCACACAGTTGAAATAAAATGTTAATTTTTTATTATCTACATAGGACAAAAACTGTATACAAACAATGAAATTCAGTGTATGATCAATGTGTGGTATCTGGGCTTTGGGATCGACGCGTTTCGTGAAGAACTCGCTTCCTCAGGATCCACGTCCGGTATACAGTATATGCAATAACTCAATAATTCTACAAAAATAATATAATATATAAATACAATGGAGAATAAATAGCAAATAAAAATGTACACGGTGAATTAAAATCAAATATGTAAACCAAGAAAAAAAAAAAGGGGGGAGGGGGTTTTATCCAGAACATTTCTCTCCCATATCTCCCACATGCCAGGAAGGGGGTATAATTTGTTAGGGGATTAGCATAGAGACATACAGCCATACCACTGATCCCACTTTTGATGAAAAACCCTATAGCATATATAATATGGACTCATATCTAATACATGCACCTTATTTGCCTCTATACATAAACTGCATCCTCATACCGGTAGATCACCACCATAGATTCACATGAAACCACACACCAAACCCAGCAGGCTGACCAAAAAAAAAAAAAAAAACTGGTAAAGATCCCCCCATCCACATAATCAAGGTGGATAGAGGAATGATGCGCTATTGTATTCCAACAGCAGGGGGACTCCTCTGCTGTCTGGATACACTGATCAGCGATGCAGTTGATTGGCTGCAGTGATGGTTGAACGAATATTTACCAACCATTTATCAATCGTTAGATTGACTTTTCTTGAATGGGAGTGGTCATAGATGGATCGAAATTTGTCTGGTCCCTGCTGAGCCTGAGCGAAATTTTGATCCATCTATGGCCAGTTTCAATCACATTCATACAAACACATAACCGGGGCCTATATAGACAGGAGCCAATAACTCTCCCAGAATGTCTTTGGAGTGTGGGAGGAAGCCGGAGTACCCAGAGGAAACCCACGCAGGCACAGGGAGAACATGAAAACGCCAGGCAGGCAGTGCCGTGGTTAGGATGTGTGGGAAAAATAAAAAAATTGGCCTGGCATCCAAAGAATTGAAATTCCCTTTATAATGATGTCATAGTAGTTGAAGATGAGCTCCAGGTATGTGTTTTATGGCATTGTTACCTCGGCCCAGCCTGGCAAAATGTACGAATACATATTCTATAGCGGAGGGCGGTGCCGGGACAAGGTCATCTAGTGCCCAGGGCAAAGATGCCAAATGGCGCCCCCCCCCCCAAACAAATGTATGTGCGTTATGTTGTATTCTTATTATAATAATATTATATTGATCACATAATCTTTATAATAATATTATATTGGCTTCATAACTTTTATAACAATATTATATTGGTTACTTTCCCTGTATAATAATATTATATTGTTTTCAGAACTATTATAAAAAAATTTGTATATTGATATTATGTTGAATAATTCTCTGTATATTAATATTATATTGATCACATTATCATTATAATAATATTATATTGGTTACATTCCCTATATTATTATATTAAATTGGTTACATTTTTATTATAATAATATTATATTGGTTACATTCCCTGTAGAATAATATTAAATTGGTTACATTTCTATTATAATAATATTATATTGGTTGCATTCCCTGTATAATAATATTAAATTGGTTACATTTTTATTATAATAATATTATTTTGGTTACATTCCCTGTATAATAATATTATATTGGTTACATTTCTATTATAATAATATTATATTGGTTACATTTGCATTATAATAATACTATATTGGTTATATTCCCTGTATAATAATATTAAATTGGTTACATTTCTATTATAAATATATAATAAGGGTTACATTCCCTGTATAATAATAATAAAAAGTTTACATCTTTATTAGAATAATATTATATTGGCTACATTCCCTGTATAATAATATTAAATTGGTTACATTTTTATTATAATATTATTATATTGGTTACATTTTTATTATAATAATATTATATTGGTTACATTTCTATTATTATAATATTTTTTCGGTTCAATTTCCTGTATAATAATATTAAATTGGTTACATTTCTATTATAATAATATTATATCGGTTCCGTTCCTATTATGACAATATTGGTTATATTCTCTTTATAATAATAATACTATTATTCCTATCTCTATAATAAATTTCATATTGGTTTCATAACTATTATAAAAATATTGTATATTGTAATGTGTATAATAATATTATATTGGTTTCAGTTTCATAACTATTATAATAATATTAGATTGTATACATTCCCTGTATAATAATTTTATAATATTGAATTGTTTTCATAACTATTATGAAAAAATAGTTTTAATATTATATTGATAAATTCTCTTTATGGGAATATTATATTGGTTACATTCTACATTACATTATACTCTGTATAATAAATATTATTTTGATTTCATAACTATTATAAAACTATTATATAATAATAATATACTGGTCACATTCCCTGTATAGTAATATTATATTATTTTCAGAACTATTATAAAAAATATTGTGTATTGATACTATTTTTATTAATTCTCTTTATATTAATATTATGTTGATCACATTACCATGATAATAACTATATATTGGTTACATTCCCTGTATAATAATATTATGTTGGTTACATTCCTACTATAATAATATTGGTTATATATATTCTCTTCATAATAATAATAATATAATAATAATACTATTATTCCTATAATAAATATTATGTTGGTTTCATAACTATTATAAAAAAATATTGTATATTATAATGTGTATAATAATATTATATTGGTTTCGGTTTAATAACTATTATAATAATACTATTAGATTGGTTACATTCCCTGTATAATAATATTATATTGGTTCCATCTTCTTTTTATAATAATTTTATATTGGTAACATTCCTATAATAATATTATATATCTCATATAATCATTATAATAATTATAGATTGGCTGCATTTCTATAATAATAATATTATATTAGTCACTAATTTTATTTTAATTTTTTTTTTATAACATTCTGCATTATAATGATGTCATATGGGTGTCTGTGTAATGACGTCATGTATGTGGGCACAGGGCGGACACACGTGACTCTGACCGAACACAACAATAGCTGTCAGTGACACGGGTGACGTTTCGTCGGCAATCCAATCAGACATCGCGAGATCTCGTACTTCGCCCAAGCAACCACGCGAGATCTCGCGCGACTTCCTCTCAGGTGAGGGGGGGCTCCGCACTTCTCGCGAGACTTGCCTCTCCATACAGGGAAGGGGCGGCTCTCGCGAGGTTTGCTTGTATGAGGATCGGGCCGAAGCTGTGCGGGTCTATCGGTGGAAACGGAGATTGAGAAGGAGCGGGAGGAGGCGGCAGGTGAGGACTGGGGAGGGGGAATGGAGGCTGGAACGTGTATGTGAAGGGTGACAGGAGAGGGAGGGGCAGGAATATGTGAGGGGGGGACAGGAATATGTGAGGGGTGACAGGAGGGGGGGACAGGAATATGTGAGGGGTGACAGGAAGGGGGGGGGGGCAGGAATATGTGAGGGGTGACAGGAAGGGGGGGGGGCAGGAATATGTGAGGGGTGACAGGAAGGGGGGGGGCAGGAATATGTGAGGGGTGACAGGAGGGGGGGCAGGAATATGTGAGGGGGGGCAGGAATATGTGAGGGGTGACAGGAGGGGGGGCAGGAATATGTGAGGGGTGACAGGAAGGGGGGACAGGAATATGTGAGGGGTGACAGGAGGGGGGGACAGGAATATGTGAGGGGTGACAGGAGGGGGGGCAGGAATATGTGAGGGGTGACAGGAGGGGGGGCAGGAATATGTGAGGGGTGACAGGAGGGGGGGGACAGGAATATGTGAGGGGTGACAGGAGGGGGGGCAGGAATATGTGAGGGGTGACAGGAAGGGGGGGACAGGAATATGTGAGGGGTGACAGGAAGGGGGGACAGGAATATGTGAGGGGTGACAGGAGGGGGGGACAGGAATATGTGAGGGGTGACAGGAGGGGGGGCAGGAATATGTGAGGGGTGACAGGAGGGGGGGGCAGGAATATGTGAGGGGTGACAGGAAGGGGGGGGCAGGAATATGTGAGGGGTGACAGGGGGGGCAGGAATATGTGAGGGGTGACAGGAAGGGGGGACAGGAATATGTGAGGGGTGACAGGAGGGGGGGGGCAGGAATATGTGAGGGGTGACAGGAGGGGGGGGCAGGAATATGTGAGGGGTGACAGGAGGGGGGGACAGGAATATGTGAGGGGTGACAGGAGGGGGGGCAGGAATATGTGAGGGGTGACAGGAGGGGTGACAGGAAGGGGGGGCAGGAATATGTGAGGGGTGACAGGAGGGGGGGGCAGGAATATGTGAGGGGTGACAGGAGGGGGGCAGGAATATGTGAGGGGTGACAGGAGGGGGGGACAGGAATATGTGAGGGGTGACAGGAGGGGGGGCAGGAATATGTGAGGGGTGACAGGAGGGGTGACAGGAAGGGGGTGCAGGAATATGTGAGGGGTGACAGGAGGGGGGGCAGGAATATGTGAGGGGTGACAGGAGGGGGGGGCAGGAATATGTGAGGGGTGACAGGAGGGGGGGCAGGATTATGTGAGGGGTGACAGGAGGGGGGGCAGGAATGTGAGGGGTGACAGGAGGGGGGGCAGGAATATGTGAGGGGTGACAGGAGGGGGGGACAGGAATATGTGAGGGGTGACAGGAGGGGGGGCAGGAATATGTGAGGGGTGACAGGAGGGGGGGCAGGAATATGTGAGGGGTGACAGGAGGGGGGGCAGGAATATGTGAGGGGTGACAGGAGGGGGGGCAGGAATATGTGAGGGGTGACAGGAGGGGGGGACAGGAATATGTGAGGGGTGACAGGAGGGGGGGACAGGAATATGTGAGGGGTGACAGGAGGGGGGGCAGGAATATGTGAGGGGTGACAGGAGGGGGGGACAGGAATATGTGAGGGGTGACAGGAGGGGGGGACAGGAATATGTGAGGGGTGACAGGAGGGGGGGCAGGAATATGTGAGGGGTGACAGGAGGGGGGGCAGGAATATGTGAGGGGTGACAGGAGGGGGGGCAGGAATATGTGAGGGGTGACAGGAGGGGGGGCAGGAATATGTGAGGGGTGACAGGAGGGGGGGACAGGAATATGTGAGGGGTGACAGGAGGGGGGGCAGGAATATGTGAGGGGTGACAGGAGGGGTGACAGGAAGGGGGTGCAGGAATATGTGAGTGGTGACAGGAGGGGGGGGGCGGTAGGGAATGTGTGAGGGGAGACAGGAGGGAGGGATGAAGGAATATGTGAGGGGTGACAGGAGGGGGGGGCAGGAATATGTGAGGGGTGACAGCAGGGGGGAGGCAGGAATAGGTGAGGGGTACAGGAGGTGGGGGGGCATGAATGTGTGAAGGTTGACTTGGGCGAGGGGGGACAAAAATATGTGGGGTGACAGGAGGAAGGGTGCAGAATGTGTGAGGTTTGACAAGGGGAAAACAATGTGTGACGGGGGTGACTAAAAGGAGGGCAGGAATGTGTGTGTGTGTGGGGGGGGGGGTGGAAATAGAGGTGAGGGTTGAGATATATGAAGATGTCTGGAGTAGAGATGTAAAATTTCTGAAAATTTTGAGGCCATGAGGAAAAAAATGTACATTTAGGACAAATTGAGTGGAATAGTTTTACATATTGGAAGTAATTTTGTTACTCTGGGAAGGTGAAATGTATATAAAAGTTCGGCTTATTCAGCAAATAAACACATTTTGCCTTTTTTAAAATGTTATTTTTGTATCACAAATGGAATAACAAGGACTGTGTATGGGGAGAAGATTTCTCCTATACATGAGAACTCTGGAGGGAAAAGCTCCTCCCACTTCCATTCTGATCCTCCTCATTTCATTCTATAAAGTATTTTGTATTGTCTGTAGGGGACCTCTGAGATGCCAGGATGTGATTTGTCGTCCTGGTAGCATTTGGAAAAGAAGATTTCTTATCACAGTATTTGCCAATGATAAACGAATTTGTCAGTCACATTCACCCTCTGACCTGTCAGTTTAGGCCTGAGAGGACAGAAACGATCATCTATTGCAGGGGTCCTCAAACTATGGCCCTCCAGCTGTTGCAGAACTACACATCCCATGAGGCATTGTAAAACTCTGACATTCACAGACATGACTAGGCATGATGGGAATTGTAGTTCCTGAACACCTGGAGGGCCGCAGTTTGAAGACCCCTGATCTATTGTATCCCAACAATCACCCAACTGTAGGCGGGACAAGATGGAGCCCCCAAGAAAACAAAAACTAGAGCCTTTCCCCTGCAGTGCCCCCTGGTGGCAGAAATATATGTTTCTCTTGTTTGAGAACTGCATGAAAGCGGAGTTCCACACAAAAATGGAACTTCCGCTTTTCGGAACCCTCCCCCCCTCCGGTGTCACATTTGGCACCTTTCAGGGGAGAGGGGGGTGCAGATACCTGTCTAAAACAGGTATTTGCATCCACTTCCAGGCATAGACTCCCACAGGAGTCTATGCCTCTTCCTGTCCCTCCGCGCTGTCTCCTGGGAAACACACAGGTCCCAGGAGATAGCGGGGACCAGTTACGATGCGCAGCGCGACTCGCGCAGTAGGGAACCGGGAAGTGAAGCCGAAACGCTTCACTTCCTGATTCCCCCACCCAGGATGGCGGCGGCAGCTGCCGAGAATCGAGCGGGTTATCGGCGTCGGCTGCCGTCATCACTGGACCCTGGGACAGGTAAGTGGCCATTTATATATATTTTTTTTTTTTAGGTGGACTCCCTCTTTAAGAATTACAGTGTTACCTGAATTGTATTCCAGGATTTGCTTATCTTGAGCTGAGAACATGCAATAATTTAAAATAATTTATGACTTTACATAAAGTCTTGGAAATCTTTCATTATGGTCTTCATATGATATAGTTTGAATACCATGTCGTACATACTGTATATTACTTATTGTAGTAAGAAGATATTCCACACCTTTTTTTTTTTTCTACATCTTTTTTAGATGATTATACAATGTATGTGGATGAGGGGGTATTATTGTACAATGTATGTGGATTTGGGGGGGAGGGGTTTGTACAATGTATGTGGGGGGGGGGATTATTGTACAATGTATGTGGATGAGGGGGGGATCAAAACAGAAATTAAGCTGGCATCTTGATAACTGCTTGGTGGTATTCTTTTTTTTGGCTACATCATATACACAGGATCAATGCTGACGTGTTTCGGCTATTACAGCCTTACTCGTAGCATCTATAAGTAAGACTGTAATAGCCGAAACATGTCAGCATTGATCCTGTATATATGATGTAGCCAAATAAAGGATAAGGCCTCTTGCACATGATACTCCTGTTTGAGCATCTACTTTTTTAAAATGTTTTTTTTTCTTTTAATTAGTATATATGTGCGCACATTTTCACGTATACGTGTTCACATTCTCACACGCATTTTTTGCAAAAAACGTATTCTCGCGTTCTCGTTCTGCACAATGTGTAAATGGTCATTTTGCACGCACGAGGCATACGGTGACTATTTTCAGCCCTCTATGGTTCGGTCACCTGATCTCCCTGCATCAGCCAGCGGTGGCTGCAGGGGAGAAGAGAGAGCATGGTGACGTCACCAATAGGCTTCAATGTCCCATCCTTTGCCAGTGCTCCCTCCTCTGGCTGACATAGGGGAGCCCAATCACATCACCGGAGCGGCCCAGAAATAGCTACGTATATACTTCTTTCTCAGACAGATTAGTCAGCAATAGGTGTTAGGAGGGGGGAGGGGACAGTTTTTTTTAATGTTTAGGTGTAAACTGGAATTCACTTTAAAGGAAACAAACAATTCTTCGGCTTTCTAAGGTCTTTTAGAGCATCGCTTTGTATTACTTGTGTTTTTTTTTTTTTTTTTGCCAGGAAATAGGAAACGGCGCACAATGGCAGGCAGGAAGTATGCGCCTCGGCCTAGTCTATGAAGAACTGCCTCTATTTTGGTTGCATTGTAGAAGAATATGTACAATATTTGTTAGGAAAACAGTTTTGGAGAACTTCAGAGTAAAAATCTAAACATTGACCTCCGTGAACCGGCACTTAAAATGTCATTAAATATCAAAGTGTGTTTTTTTTTTTTTTTTTTTTTTTTTTTCCCCTGTCTTTGTGATTTGATTTTTTTTTTTTTTTTTTTTTTTTTTTTTTTTTTTGGAGCTCCACTCCTCTTCACTGAGTCATAACAGAACTGAACCGGGGAAGTACAAGTTCACACCCTGGATGTGTTGGGATGAACTCCTGTCATTGATAAAGTGCAGACTCTTTCAGTAATATATAAATACAGGAAATGAATACACTTTGAATTGTATAGAGCCATTCACGTCACTCCCTGTCCCCTGAAGGAGCTGACAGTTTAAGGATCTGTATAGACAGGCTTTTATTTTGTTTTTCTCCCTGTATAAAGCCGGGTACACGCCAGGAGTTTTTTTTTCCATTCAGCCCCCCCCGCCAGAACACTCTGATTAGCGCTCTCTGCCATTGGCTGATAGTGTTGATTGGGAAACGGTCAGCTGCTAATTTTCCAGCATGTGCGCCCAACAGAAGCCGGCTGTTGGACAGGCTGCCTTGGGTTCAATAAAAAACTGTCGCCTGCCACCCGACATTTGGGTCGTGTGTACGTGGCTTAGAATGATTGTAAAGTATTTGGTGTCTTTTTTTTTTTTTTTTTTTTTTTTTTTTTAGTTAAAAATAATAAACCAGTTATACCTGCTCTGTGTAATTGTTTTGCACAAAGCAGCCCGGATCCTCCTCGTCTCGGGTCCCTCTTTTTTGCTCCTGGCCCCTCCTTCCTGTTGCGTGCCCCCACAGCAAGCGGCTTCCTATGGGGGCACCCGAGCCGAGTCACAGCTCCCTGTGTCCATTTAGACACGGAGCCGCGGCCTGGTCCCGCCCCTTTCTCTCCTCATTGGCTGTCTGACTTTGACAGCAGTGGGAGTCAATGGTGCCGCACTGCTGTCTCAGCCAATGAGGAGGGGAGTCGGGACACTCCTGCAACATCGCTGGATTGAGATGGGGCTCAGGTAAGTATTAGGGGGGTTGCTCCACACAGATGGCTTTTTATCTTAAAGCATTAGCCCGGGTTCACACCTATGCGAATTAGATGTGCGTTTCCGCACATCTAATTCGCATAGCAGGAGAATGTGACTGGCTCCCTATGGAGCCGGTTCACATATCTCCGGGGCGGCTACGGTGCACGCTGCACAAAAACGCAATGCGTCTTTGGCTGCGTTTCAGGGCCGAATTCAGGCATAGAATCGGCCCTGATTGGTCCCTGAAATGGTGAACAGGGACGCACAGCGCTCCTGTGCGGTCCGCAGCGAATTATAGTGTGAACCCGGGCTTCAGGTGTAAAAACACCTGGCAGTGACCGGCCCTTCCAGCCCCCCCCCCCCCCCTGTTTTACTTACCTGAGCCCTAGAACTTGGCCCACGGGGACGCGCTGTCTCTCTGCCAGGGGTTCTTGGCTCTTGATTGGATAGATTGATAGCAGCGCAGCCATTGGCTCCCGCTTCTGTCAATCAAGTCCAATGATTTGGGCGCCAGGGGGGGCGGGGCCGAGTCCTGCATTCGGCCTCTATGGACGCAAGGAACCCCCCCCCCCCCAGGAGAGCGCTTCTCCAAGGGGGTTATCTGATGTGGGGAGGAGCTGCGAGAGCCGCCGAGGCACCCCAGAAGACAAGGTTCAAGGCCACTCTGTGCAAAACGAGCTGCACAGTGGAGGTACGTATGATATGTTTTGTTATTTTTCTTTTCTTTTTTTTCTTTTAAAAACGAACCCTTACAATCACTTTAATGCATAGAATGCACCTTCTGCCTTTACAATCACTTGAAGTCAGTGAGAATACAAAAGAAACTTAATGGCGCTCGGAAAGTCAACTGCAGGACAAATACCCCTTTGAAGGGACTCGGGAACACCTCCCTCTCATAGACTGTAGGGCTGATTTGGGGAAAGGCCAATCCACCTATGATTTTGAAAGGTCCCAAGGGAAACATTTGCAAAAATTTGGGAGGACATGAAGATGAATTGAACCCTGGTCTCCCAAACTGTAAGGGGGTCAACCATATGCACTTGCCTTCAAACTGTTCCTTTTGTGCCTGGGGATGATGCTGGCTCCTTGGCCCAGGCTGTATAATCCGGAATCAACTTCTGTTTTAAAAGAGAAGTGCGGGATTACAAAATACAAACATACATACTCGCCTATGTGGCTGCAGCATTGATTTGATACTGCAGCTATCACCCGCCGGCTCTAATACCGAAAACCGAGCGATCACATGATCTTTGTTGTCAGACTTCACTGAGCAGAGAGCGGTGACTGTCAAGCCACTGCTCTGCTCCTCCAGCGCTTACTCCAGTGCAGGGGGCGGGAAGGGTTGGCTCAGGATCTCAGTGGCACTCTGAGAGGCCGAGCTAGCTGCTGGTCTAGCATCTGGGTGGATCCCGACATTATTGTTGGGATCCCTGCAGAGCCTGGACTGGCTCTGTGTCAGCTGATAGCGGGCTTTACCAGAATTAAGTGCACTTCTGTGACCCAGAGGAGAAGCCTGGCCAAACCAGCTTTGGCCATACTTATACTTTACATCAGTGGTCATCAACTCTGTCCTCAGGGCCCACTAACAGGCCAGGTTTTATGTATTACCTTAGGGAGATGCAGACTAGAATACTGCAATCACTGAGCAGCAAATGGTATCACCTGTGATGTATTTCAGTCATCTTGCAAACCTGGCCTGTTAGTGGGCCCTAAGGATGGTTGATGACCACTGCTTTACATTATTTCCTGCCTTGACTACTGCAACTTTCTCCTTAATGGCCTACCCTTACGCAGGTTATCCCCCCTTCAGTCTATTATGAATGCTGCTGCTAGACTAATACACCTCACTAATCGATCCATGACTGCTGCCAATCCCTTCACTGGCTTCCCCTACCCCATCATAAAAAATTCAAAATGCTAACCACAACATACAAGGCCATCCACAACATTGCCTCCAGCTACATCACCAACCTCGTCTGCAGATATCGTCCCCTCCGCTCCTCCCAGGGCCTCCTGCTCTCTAGCTCCCTTGTTACCTCCTCCCATGCTCGCCTTCAGGACTTCTCCAGAGCCTCTCCCATCCTCTGGAACTCTCTGCCCCAGTATATCCGATCAGCCCCTACCCTGTCCACCTTTTTAGGAGATCCCTGAAAACTCACTTATTCAGGGAAGACTATCCCACACCCACCTATCAACTGTCCCCGAGCCACCCCCATCAAATCATTCCCCACATCTATTACCTTTTGTACCACCACCCCCTCCCTTTTAGAATGTAAGCTCTACGAGCCGGGCCCTCCTGTCCCTTCTGTATTGAACTGTACTGTGATTGTACTGTCCCCCCTCTACATTGTAAAAACGCTGCGTAAACTGTTGGCGCTATATAAATCGTGTATAATAATAATATTAATAATTAATACTTTATAGTCTGGTACACAATGTTTGTTTTTTCTTCGTTTAACCCAGCAGGATAGAGGAAAAAAATATAAATTGACTGCTCAGGTGGAGCTGCTCTACTAACAATCCAACGTTTGTACAGTGATCTCCCCTGCTGAGCTATTGTGTTCTGAGCATGTGAAAAGGCCCCCCAGCCAAAACAGTCCAGTAAGCGCACTCAGCCATTTGGGAGAAGTCGGTCATTCCCCTTTGACAGGAGGCGGACCGGCTGCCGTACACATGGGCCAAATGTCCGACGGTTTCTGTTGAAGCAATAAACGGTGTGTACGGCCTTTTAAGGGTCAGGGTTCTTCAAACTTTGACCTGCTGGGAAATTCCAGCCTGCTACAGGATTGCGACTGGCCCACAGCAAGGGTCAGGTTCCCCCCCACTGTGTTGTCTTCCTCTAAGTCAGTTGGTTGCTAGGCATCGGCATCCTAGCAACTGATGAAATGCTCCTCCCAGCTAGCGCATGCAATTTCATCCGTTTTTATACCTGCTCCACCTCCTGGTTGCTGCCCTTCTGCACTGACTACAGCCTTGTACTGTAAGCGAGGTAAGGGCGGAACTCTCATCAGGAATCTGAGGGGGCTCTGCCGATGGGGAACTTGATGTAGGGGAAACTCTGACATGGGGGGGGGGGGGGTCTGATTGGACCTTTTTAATGTAGGGGGAGACACCTAATGGGGATTGTGATAGGGACCCTGATGTAAGGGGGGGGGGGGGGGGCTCCTCCATGCACCTCTCCTGATGAGACAGCTTTTTTTTTTTTGACCCCCCCCCCCCCCCCCCCAAGCCAATGGGTCATAAACTCTCCCCTTCAAGCCTGGTGTTTACTTGTCTCCATGAGATGGTGGTGGCCTTCCAGAATGTTTACATCCCAGATAATGAAATCTCCACCTCAGCAGGAGATCTCTACACTGAGAATGTAAAAACTTTGGAAGAGGTAAATATGCTTCAGGGTGGGGGTGGGTTCTAGGATTGACTTACTTAAAGGAGTTGTAAAGTGTTGAGGTTTTTCACCTTAATGCAGGGTAAGAGAGGGAAATCATTTTAGCACCAGAGCTTGTGCATAGTTCTTAACTGATGACCTATACGGGGCTTTTAAAGCATCACCTATGGAAAATATAGGGTACGGAAGTTTGTCGCCATTTCACGGAAGCATGCAATTTTTTTTTTTTTTTTTCAAATAACAGTTTTTATTGTAATTTTTAGTGATACAGAATAAAGGATCATAGAAAATCACCAGCATTGTACAGTGTATCCTTACGTATTGTTAAGCATGCGTTTTATATGACTTAGCTGGCAATATTTCCTACGATAAACAGGGAAGTAAGTGCAAGCTTTCCTTCCATTGTTGGTTTGGGTTCCAGTTCTCTTGGCTGGTAAAAAAAAACAGTACCAACAACCTTCAAGAATAAAACAGATATTTGTATATAGTTGAAAAGAAACATATAATAATGGGGGGTGGGAAGGAGGGGGAGAAAAAGAAGGAAGGGGGTAGAGAGAAAGTGCCATCTAGTTGGTTTTGATACCTGGTCATGGTGGGTCCTCCCGGAGGTGCCACAGCTCCCAGACCCTGTTGTGTGCCTCCAGCCTGTCCTGAATTCTGGCTGTCATCTTTTCCATTAATTCTACATCTTTGATTCTAGCGTAAAGATCTTCAGCCGTGGGTGGAGTGGTGCGTTTCCAGTTTAGGGCTATTAGGCAACGTGCTGCTGTGAGTATGTGTCGTACTAGTTTTTTGTATGGTCTGCTAATTTTTAATGGTGACAAACCTAGTAGGAAGAATTTCGGTGTCGCTTGGATTTCGGTTTCTAAGAGGCGGGCAAGGAGGTGACTGACCATCTCCCAGTACTGAGCCAGCAGTGGGCAGGTCCAATACACATGTAGGAGAGTGCCTTTAGCTTCTTGGCAGCGCCAACATTTATCTGAGCTATTAGGGAAGATTGTGTGTAATACGTCTGGAGTCATGTACCAAAAGTAGAGGATTTTGTACGAGTTTTCTTTATATAGCGTACATATCGAGCTCTTCGCTGCTTGGTTCCATATTGTCTGCCATTGTGCTAAAGTAAATTCTTCCCCTAAGACCTTCTCCCACTTAAGCATGTAGTAGTGTTTACCGTGTTCCTCTAGGGAGATGGCAGTCAGGATCTTGTATATTCCTGATATGAGTCCCTTCTGTGAATTACCTGCTAGGATGATGGTCTCAAACGGGGATGGAGGTGAGAATTGTAGGTTCGGAGCTATTGTTAGTGCATAATGTCTTATTTGTAGGTATCCATAGAATGCTTGTCTTGGTAACTTATATTTAGTCTGTAGGTCTGAGAAGGGCAGGAGCCTACGGGTTATAGGGTCTACTATACTCCCAAAGTGGAACAAACTCCTAGAGGACCAGGGGTGAGACATCTGGCGTGTGAGACTATCTGGCACCTTGGGATTACACACAAATGAGGTCAGAGTCGATTTCTCCGAGACTAGTTTATGAGAGTGAGCTAGTGTGCGCCAAGTCCTCTTTAACATGGACATGGGACCCAGTAATTGCTCTGGAGCTACATCCGCGTCCGCACTCCACAATAGGTTGTTCGGGTGTATTGGAGCTAGCCATAGTTTTTCGATTTCTGTCCATTTATTGTATGATTTTTGTGTAAACCATGACGCCACCGCTCTCAGCTGTGTCGCTTGGTAGTATTTGATTATGTTCGGGAAGGCCAGACCCCCCTCACTGCGCGACGCCATCAACACCGTTTTTGAAATCCTATGTCTTTTATAGTTCCATACATAGTGGAGTAGATCTGTTTGAAGTTTTTTCAGATGTTTGAGTGGTATGGGTATGGGGAGCGTTTGGAACAGATAAAGAAGCTTCGGGAGGATGGTCATTTTTATTGTTGCAATTCGCCCTAAAAGGGATATATGATGTTTTTTCCATTGTTGCAAGAGGGATCTAATGGTGCCAAAGAGAGGGGGGAAGTTCTCTTGGTACAGGGTGTTAAATTTTGGGGTAATGTGTACCCCTAGATATTTCAGGGCGGTTGTTTGCCAGTGATAATTATAATTGGATTTTAAGAGTGCTAGCTCCGCATCGGGAATGTTAATGGGTAGAGCTTCTGACTTTGAGGCATTTATTTTGTATCCCGAGAGGGCACGAAATCGGTCTAGCTCAGCATGGAGGTTTGGGAGGGATATGTGGGGTTGGGTAAGGGTGAGTATTATGTCATCTGCAAAGAGGGAGATTTTAAACTCCTTATCTCTGACCATTATTCCCCTTATGTTTAAGTTATTTCTAATGGAGGCCGCTAAGGGTTCCACACATAGCGCGAATAGCAGGGGCGACAGCGGGCATCCCTGCCTTGTACCATTTGATACTGTAAATGGTGTTGAGAGTGCAAATGGAGTCCTGACCTGCGAGGAGGGGTTGGAATATAAGTGCTTTATTGCGCGTAGAAATGGTCCCCGGAAGCCCATGTGGGTCAATGTGGCAAACAGGAACGGCCACCCCAGCCGATCAAAAGCTTTCTCAGCGTCTAGACTCAGTAGCATAGAGGGGGCGCCATCCCTGTTCGCCACCTCCACCAGGTCTATCACCCTTCTAGTATTGTCGCCCGCCTGCCGCATCGGCACAAATCCCACTTGGTCCTTGTGAATTAATGATGGTAAAATCGTGTTCAGGCGGTTGGATAAGAGTTTAGTGAAGATTTTTAAGTCCGAATTTAGCAACGCAATAGGTCTGTAGTTTGCGCAGGTAGAAGGGTCTTTATCTGGTTTGGGGATCAAGGTAATGAAGGATTTCTGCATTTCCAGGGGAATTTGAGTGTCCTGGAGAAAGGCATTGAACAATCTACTAAGATGGGGGAGCAGTATGGGGAGAAATGTCTTATAATATTCGTATGGAAAGTCGTCTGGTCCCGGGGCTTTATGGGATGGCAGGTTTTTAATAGTAAGCTCTATTTCCTCGTCCGTAATCTGAGCATTAAGTGTTAGCAAGTCAGATGGTTGAAGATGAGGAATTTCACTTTGTTCTAGATATTGTGTCATCGTGTGGGCCAGGTCGTTAGGGGGGGGGTTACTGGGTATGTCCGGGTTGTTATATAGTTTTTTATAGAAGTCCGCGAATGTGTGAGCTATGTCTTCTGGATGTGTTAGCGTCTGTCCCTTTATGTTTTTAATTTGGTTCGGGGATTGCATATGGGTCCTCTCCCGCAGTTTATTAGCTAAAAGAGAGTGTGCTTTATTCCCCTTGTCGTAGAACTTTTGTTGAAGCCGAGTCAGGGCTTTCTCTACCTGTCCCATTGCTAGGTCACGGAGTGTTGTGCGTAAATTAATTATTTCCCTTAGAGTCGATATTGTGGGGTTCGTCTGGAGTTGATTTTCGAGAGTTCTAAGTTCCCGTTCCGCTTTTACTTTGGCCGCTGTAGCGTCTCTTTTTAGTGCTGACGAGGAAGCTATGCATTTACCTCTAAGGACCGCTTTATGGGCTTCCCAGAGTGTAGGGATTGAAACTTCTTGGTTGGAATTTTCCAGGAAGTAGTGTTTGAGTGCTGAGTTTAAGTCTGCTAAAGTTGGTGGATGTTGGAGGAGGAACGTGTTTAATCTCCAGTTGTATGGTCTGCGGACATTTGTGCCTAGGTCTAGAGTGATTAAGATGGGTGCATGGTCCGACCATGAGATAGGACATATTTGCGTTTTGCGTGTGAGTTTCAAGGTGTAGTTATTAACAAAAAAGTAATCAATGCGGGTGTGTGTGCGGTGGGGGGCTGAGTAGAATGTATATTGTCGGCCCTGTGGGTGAAAGGCTCTCCATGTGTCAAAGAGCGCGTACCGTCGGGTAATTTGCCTGAATAATCTTGAGTCTCTTTGGACCTTAGCTGATGGAGCTTGGGGGGTTATCGTCTGGCGGTCTGCAGTGGCCGATTGAATAAGGTTGAAATCACCTCCTATAATAAGAACTTTGGGAGTGGATCTAAAAATTCGCGAGAGTGCCTTGGTCATGAAGCTATGTTGTTTAACATTGGGGGCGTATATTGAACAGAACGTCACTTCTTGCGTTTGCCATAGTCCTGTCAGGATGATAAAGTGGCCATTAGGATCACGGTGTTGGGTCGCGCAGGTGAAGGGAGCCCCCTGTTTGAAGAGTATAGCCACTCCAGCTTTTTTACGACTGCCCGATGCAATATATATTTGGGAGTAATATCTGGACGCGAACGCAAATGAGCCTTCTTTATTGTAATGTGTCTCTTGGACCATAATCACATCTGCTCCTGATTGTCTAAACTCCCTTAGTGCCAGATGTCTTTTCCTATCGGAGTTTAATCCGTGTACATTTAGTGAAAGGATCTTAGTCATGGTGGTGTCGAATAAATGTGTGGTGGTGTACGCTTACCTAGTGGTGGATTGTCGGCTGTTGAGACCCCTGGTTCAGGGTAGGCACGCTCCGGGAGGAGACCAGGAACCTTCATGTACCCAGTTATGCAGAAAAAGAGATGGCTAGGGAGAAGGAAAGAGAGAAGGGATGGGGAGGGTAAAGATACAGTTAGTGCACAAAGATAACACATAATCAACCTTGCTATCCATCTATAAGCGGCCAACAGGCCTAGACTAGAGCGGACCCCAGCGTGAGCCCCCACCCCCACCCCGAATCGGGCGGACATAGAGGCACACCCAGGGGCCCGCGTTCCGTCAACAATAAGATCTGAACCTGTGCACAGCCTAATACTGTGCACCAGTATCCAACCAAAATAGGTTAGAAACAGATTAGCAAAAAGAAAAACAAAAGACAGCTAAGAGAGGGGTGAGGGTGATAGACAATGGCTTCAATGCCCTTCCTCCTTAGGCTCATCTAAAACTAGCCCTTAGTAGTATACTATAGTTGGGCGTAGGGGTATAGTCACTCATGGTGTTCTAGGGGACTATCAAACTTTATGTTAACTGATCATTTCTGTTTTCTAAATCTAGGCATTCGAGTCTCTGAGCTTTGTACTAGAATAGTAAGCGTTGTTCAGCGGCTCCTGTGTTTAGCGGGTTTGCGTTGAGTGTCGGAGTTCCTAGGCCGGTTGGTTGCGGGGACCTTTTGCCAAGTGGCAGGTGGTGGTGGAGGGGTGGCAACTAAGTCCCATTCTGGAAGCTGTGGAGCTGCTATTTCAAGAGTGTCACAGAATGTACGAAGATCCTCGGGGTATCGTAATACAGCGGATTTTCCTTGGCGTTTTGCTGTGAGGCTGAAGGGGAAGCCCCACCTGTAGATAATGGCTTCTTTCTGCAGAAGTTGTAGGAGCAGTTGAAGTCTACGTTTCTGCAGGGTTATCCACGAGAGGTCCGGGTACAGTTGTATCTGAGTATCCGCATGAGTTATTTTGCGAGCTAGGCGCGCCTGCCGCATAATTTCCTCTTTGTGAGGGTAGGAGCTGATTCTACATATTACGTCCCTCGGTTTGGAGGTAGTGTTTTTGGGCCTAAGCGCTCGGTGGGCCCTGTCCATTTCTATATGTTTGGAGGGGGGGTCCCCAGTTAGATTGTTGAAGATGGACTGCAGTATTGATTGTAGATCCTCCGTATTTTCTGATTCCGGGATACCTCTCACCCGTATATTGTTACGGCGCCCCCTGTTGTCCAAATCCTCCACATGCCTCTGCATATCTCTTAGCATTGATCTGTGTTCTGCGCCCTGGAGTTGGGTTCTGTGGACCGCTAGTTTTGTTTCTTGTATTTCCTCTTCGGCCATTTCCACCCTGTCCGCCAGGTGTTTGAGTCCTGTTTGGAGCACTTGAATTTCCGTGCGGCATGTAGTTTTCACGTCCTCGATTAGTTGTCTAAAGTCCTCTTTAGTGGGAATGGCTTGCAGGTAAGTTTGCCATTGTAGAGGCATGTGTGGGGGCCCATGAGTGGCCTGTGCTGGGCTGTGATAATGGGGAGAGGGGGATAACACTCGTGGAGGGGAGCATGGTGACAGCGCCCCTGCTCCTTGGTTGAACTGTATTTCAGTTGCTGGGGAGTCCCATGAGTTCATGCATTCCCCTATTTGTTGCTGCTGTGGAGGGGGTCCGGCTTTGATATCCTCTGCTGGGGGGAAGATTGAGTGAGTGACTTTCTGTGCATAAGAAGGTATGCAGGTGTGCTGCCTTGATATACTTGGATCTCTGGAACGTGATAGTCTCTGTGCCTTGGGGGGGGGGGAGGCTATCACCCCTGCCCATGTTCCCTCTGTTAAGCCACCAGGGGTTCTGTAGTTACTATCTTGTGGGCCTGCGGGGCCTGGCAGGGGGGGAAAGTCCCGGGATAGATCCGAGGAGTCTGTGGACAGAGGCTCCGTGTCATGTGGTGGCGGCTCTGGTGCTGTTCTCAGCAGCTGCGGGAAGGCCGCCGAGCACTGAGTGTAGTGCTCGGGGGAGGCGGGCGGCGCGGCGGACCGGGGCCCATGTGTCTGTTCTGTGGGGACACTCAGGTGTCGATGGGGACTCACCCTTCCTCCGCCCGTGCCCGCTGCTGGATGGTTCGCCGTGTCCCGCTGCGCTCCCTCCGGGATCCGTTCGTCAATGTACGCTGGCTGGGGAGGCTGGGCGGGACTCCTCTGCATGCTGGTTGGAGTGTCCGGCGCCATGTTGGCCTCTTCGTCCTGGGACATTTCTGGCTGGGTAAAGTAGGAGCGGAGGTCCGTGGAGGTCCCCGGAGGGGGTAGAGATGATCCTCTGGATCTGGAGGATCGAGTGGTCCTAGATTTGCCCATGTGGGCGCAAAATAAGTACCCCAAATTTCGCCTTTTGAGCTGCGGGCTGAGAGAGCTAAGAGCTTAGGCTGCCATCTAGCTCGGCTTCCGGTCACGCCCTAGCATGCAATTTTAAGGCTTGACATGTTGGGCTTCTATTTACTTAGCACAACCTCATCTTTTACCAAAATAATTGGGTAACTTATTGCATTGGTTTGCCCCAAAATTAGTTGTAGTGAATTTTTTACTGAAATTTTGCATCTCCTAGACCAGTGTTTCTCAACTCCAGTCCTCAAGTAACCCCAACAGGCCATGTTTGCAGGTTTTCCTTTATCTTGCACAGGTGCGTTTAAATCTGAGTCAATGGCATTTGGTATTATATTGTATAGCTGTCCAAATCGGTATTTTGAGCAGCTATTTTATCTAAGGGAAATTCCCAAAACATGGCCTGTTGGGGGTACTTGAGGACAGGGTTGAAAAACGCTCATCTAGACCTTTGCGCTAATATTGTGTTACATAAAAAAACTTGGAACCACCATTTTATTCTCTAGGGTGTCTGCTTTCAGAAAATATGATGTTTTAGAGGTTTTATTATCTTCAGGGCAAAAACAACTTTGATTATCGTACATCATGGGACACAGAGCCCATAGTAGTTACTATGTGGGTTAATAGGCCACCTTTTAGGTGATGGAGACTGGCACGCCCTAAGACAAAAAGTGCACTACCTATATAACCCCTCCCACTGCTGGGAGTTCCTCGTTTTTTTTGCGCCAGTGTCTAAGGTGTTGGTCACGAGTGAAGATTGGGTCTGTTGGTTTGCCACAGAAAACCCTGCGGCGGGAAAGGTAAGTGGAGTTTTCTAAGAAATTTTTAAAAGTTTCTTATGTCTCCTTTAAATTAGTAAGTGTTGTCATGCCTATGTGTCACCACTGGGGGCTGTATTGAGCACTTACGTCTCATGCTTCTCAGAGAGCCCACGATGTGTCCAGGAAGCAGCAGTTTTTCCTCCCCTGGCCAGCAGCAAAACCTCCGGTAAGCCTGTGGGGAGTTCCCTCTTCCCACCAGACGCCCCCATGTGCATTTCCCCCCCCTCTTCCTCGGGGAAAGAGCGCCAAAATTTGAAAGAAAAAAAATACCGGCGCAAATGGCATGCCGGCTTTCAGCCCCCCCCCCTCAGCTTTCCTCCTTCTCCCTGGGATCCCATAGGATCAGGAGTGCGGGAAAAACGCAGGAAGGGAGGTTTTAAAAGGCACCATTTGTGCGGTTTCATGCTGCGGGAGGGACACAAGAGCAAAGGTGGTATGAAGAGGTTTGGTGACACAGGCATTCCTTTTGACACATTTACTGCATCAGGCTGAGCATTAATAGCAGTGACAGTACTGTACTATTGCTCATGCAGTGGATGCATTTCTTCTGGTAGTACCTCTGCTTTGTGCATCGGGCTGTGGTCGGAAGGAGGGTGAAAAACACCTCAAAAAAGGGCTCTAGAAAGACTACTGCAGTCACACGGAAGCCTAGATCCATCCCAGTAGATCCCATCATTAGTCTCCATCCTACTAGGGGGAGAACTTCTGGCGTCAATTGACATCAAGGATGTTTATCTCCATGTGCCGATTTTCCCTGCTAACCAGAAATTTCTACGCTTCGAGGTAGAAAATCTTCATTTTCAGTTTTTGGCTCTATCTTTCGGTCTAGCTACTGCACCTCGAGTGTTTACAAAGGTGCTGGCTCCTCCTTTAGCCAGGTTAAGGATAACAATACTAGCCTACTTCAACAATCTAGATCACTCAGTAGCCCGCTTAAACCAAACTTTGGTCACCGCAGTTGGTTACCTGGAAGATCTAGGTTGGATTCTCAACCTAGAGAAATCCTCCTTAAAACCATCAAGGAGATTGCAGTACTTGGGGCTGATCATAAATGCAGCTCAGAAGAGGGTGTTTCTGCCCCAAGGAAGGATCAGTTCTATAAAGGAACTGATTCAGTTGGTCAAAACAAAGAACAATCCTATTCGACTTTGCATGAAATTGTTGGGAAAGATGGTGGCTTTTTCGAAGCCGTTCCTTATGCGCAGTTTCATTCAAGACTTCTGCAAACAGTATCCTGTCAACTTGGAACAAGAAGGTCCAAGCTCTGGACTTCCCAATGCATTTATCCCCCAATGTGCGTCAGAGCTTCAATTGGTGGTTGATCTCCAAGAATCTTCAAAAAGGGAAATCCTTTCTACCAGTTACCTGGAAGGTGGTAACAAAGATGCCAGCCATCTGGGCTGGGGAGCAGTCCTGGAAGAAGCGTCTGTCCAAGGGAAATGGTCCAAATCAGAGAGGACCTTGCCCATCAATAGTCTAGAGATTCGGGCAGTACGCCTGGCCCTGGAGGCCTGGACGTTCAGACTACAGAATTGTTCTGTCAGAATCCAATCTGACAGTGCCACAGCGGTGGACTATATCAATCGCCAAGGGGGCACGAGAAGTCGTGCGGCCCAGAGAGAGGTGAATCATATTCTTTCTTGGGCAGAAAGCAACATTCCTTGCCTATCAGCAATTTTCATTCCAGGGCTAGAAAATTGGCAGGCGAACTACTTGAGTCGCCAACAATTGTTCCCGGGAGAATGGTCCCTTCATCTCGACATCGTTCTGTCAATATGTCAAAAATGGGGAGTTCCGGACATGGATCTGTTTGCGTCCAGGTTCACAACAACAAGATTGACAACTTTGTGTCAAGGACAAGGGATCCAATGGCATGCGGAACAGATGCATTGGTCTTTCCGTGTTATCAGTTTTCACTGATCTATGCATTCTCTCCTGTTCTGTTGCTTCTGCGTCGTCTTCGCAGGATCAAGCTAGAAGGGAAGGAGGTGATTCTTGTGGCCCCAGCATGGCCCAGGAGATCTTAGGAAGGTTTGCCGATATCATAAAAATGGCGGTAGGAGACCCTTGGACCCTACCACTGTGGCCAGACCTTCTCTCACAAGGTTTGGTATTCCATCCTACCTTACAAATGCTAAATTGAATGGTTTGGCTATTGAGACCCACATTCTGAAAGACCGTGGGCTGTCGGCTTCAGTAGTTTCTACTTTGGTTAATGCTAGGAAGCCGGCCTCCAGAATCATATACTATAGAGTCTGGAAGGCATATGTCTCCTGGTGTGAATCCAGGGGTTGGCCCCCCAGAAAATATGTCATGGGTAGGATTTTTGAATTCCTACAGATGGGATTAGAGATGAAGCTGGCCTTGAGTACTAACAAGGTCCAGGTGTCGGCCTTATCTGTATTTTTATTTTTTTCAACGTCCACTTGCTTCACACTCTGGTTTGTAAATTTGTTCAGGGGGTAACGCGGATTAATCCCCCAGTGAACCCTTGGGACTTAAATTTTTAGTCCTGTCGGCTTTACAAAAACAGCATTTTGAGCCAATTCGAGATATTCTCTTGGTCCTCTTGACGAGGAAAATAGTTTTCTTGGTTGTCATATCTTCTGCAATAAGAGTATCAGAGTTGGCTGCTCTTTCTTGTAAAGAGCCATATTTAATTATTCATAAGGATAAGGTTGTATTGCGTCCTCATCCTAAGTTCCTACCGAAGGTAGTATCGGGTTTTCATTTAAACCAGGATATTGTTTTGCCTTCATTTTTTCCAGAACCTCGTTCTGTGGAAGAAAAGTCACTACATTCTCTTGATGTGGTGAGAGCGGTCAAGGTCTATTTCAAAGTGACCGCTCAGATTCGTAAAACGGATGTTTTGTTTGTGTTGCCAGACGGTCCTAAAAGAGGACAGGCAGCGTCGAAATCTACTATTTCTAAATTGATTCGTCAAGTGATTGTTCAAGCTTGTGGTTTAAACGGGAAAATTCCTCCTTTTCATATTAAAGCGCACTCCACCAGGGGCTGTTGGTGCTTCTTGGGCGGTGCATCACCAAGCCTCCATGGCTCAGATCTGCAAGGCCGCAACTTGGTCTTCAGTCCATACATTTACTAGATTCTATCAAGTAGGTGTAAAACGTCTTGAGGATATCGCCTTTGGACACAGTGTACTGCAGGCTGCAGTATAAGTTCTCTAGTCTCTTAGAGCCCAACTTTGTTGTGTCTCCCTCCCTTCAATTGCCATTGCTATGGGACATCCCACATAGTAACTACTATGGCTCTGTGTCCCGTGATGTACGATAAGACAATAGGATTTTTTTTTAACAGCTTACCTGTAAAATCCTTTTCTTTGAAGTACATCAGGGAACACAGAGGTCCCTCCCTTCTTTGGTATACACGTGTATTGCTTTTCTACAAAACTGAGGAACTCCCAGTAGTGGGAGGGGTTATATAGGGAGTGCACTTTTTGTCTTAGGGCGTACCAGTGTCCATCACCTAAAGGTGGCCTATTAACCCATATAGTAACTACTATGGCTCTGTGTCCCATGATGTACTTCAAAGAAAAGGATTTTACAGGTAAGCTGTTATAAAAATCCTATTTTTTTTTTTTTTTGTAAACGTGTGCAAAAAACCCTGCAAAAACATCTCTGGCAGGGAAGGGTTAACAGGCAGGTAATAGCTTTATTGATCAGTTTAATGTAAATTAAGAATGTCTCTTTACTTGTGCAGTTGTAGGCCTGATCACGGCTTAGGAATGTATCTTGCAGCGGATGGTCAATGACCAAGAAATGTCCGGAGTAATTACAGTTGAATAGATCAATCAGGGGACGTGAGCAGGACAGGTGAGGTCTTCCTGAGCAGATTAGGATTATTCCTCTGCACAGTCCCCGTCTCAGCCAGGTTTAGACAGTATTGCATCTGTAAATGTGGACTCTAAAGCCAAATGACCTACATAATTCTGTCTCTGCGGGGACGTACAGTGCGAGCACAGGTGGCGTGTCGGCGTTCGTCGGATTTCGCATGTTAACTTGTCACTGTGGGTTTATATGAGGGGAGACCGTCTGTGCTGGTGAAATGCGAGGCTGACAGTAGACGGGCGGATAAGTTCTCGGGCTTAGGGGGGCGAGCTGAGCAACCTGAGATGCGTTACCTAACCGCTTACTGGAGGCGGGCCTGAACAACCGACGCAGAGACATTTCCTTATGTAAAGGCAAGGCCAGGGGATTGCAGTGGAATTAAGGTATGCTTTTCCATTACTCCTTTCTAGGGCACAACTTTTTTTTATTTTATATTTTTTAGATTTTAGTTAAAGCAGAGAGAGGTTTAAACCTCTGTCGGATGTTAATTGCGGTCTATGTCCGTCCGTCCGTCTCCACCCCCCCCCCGTTGCAGAGATTTCCACTCTCTTCCCATATGGTCACTGATACTGGAAGTAAACCTAATCTCCGCAATGCCAATACAGGTGGCAATAAGCACTTCCTTAATAAGGACTGTAAACCCTGTTGGAGTTTTACTGGTGCCTGTAAGTCCATTTAAGGAGATTTTGCTAGCTTCCTTAGGAGTCACTGGAACGGGAAGTAATGCAAAATCTCCCCAGTTAAAGCGTTATTAAAGTCCTGTGTTTTTTTTTTTTTTATTAATTTTTTTTGTACTTGCCTGCTCTGCGCAATGGTTTTGCACAGAGCAGCCCAGATCCTCCTCTTCTTCTCGGGTCCCTCGCCAGTGCTCCTGGCCCCTCCCTCCTGCCGGGTTCCCCCACAGCAAACCGCTTGCTCTGGGGGCACCCAAGTAAGAGCGCTCCCGACCTGCGGCTGTGTGTGCCCATTAACAGACGGAGCTGCGGCTTTGCTCAGGCCCCCCCCCCCTTATCTCTTGATTGGCTCACTGGCTGCTGCCAAAATCCAATCAGGAGTGCTAGTGCAAAAAGAGAAAAGGCTCGCTGGATTGAGAGGGGGCTCAGGTAAGTATTTGGAGGGCTGGGTTGCTGCACACCTTTTTGCCTGCAGTCTGGGTTCACACTATTGCGAACGCTGACATTCCATGTCATTCGCACTGCATTGCTGTGCAGATCACATGCAATGCCTGTGACATGTGAATTCAGCCATACAGTCGTATGGCTGAACTCGCATTGGATTCGCATGAAAATGGTGCAGGAATTTTATTTTTTATTTTTTCCCTCTGCACTGGAATCGGATGGGTGTGAACACCCGTGCAATCCAATTCCTGTCCGAATTCACAGTTCTGCGAACTGATCTGGGGGTGTCATTAACTTTGTATTGATACCCGCAGCGGTTCGCAGAGTGCAGTGTGAACTGCCTGCGAGGGAGATTCAATGTGGGATCTGGCACTGGAATTGCGCTGGTTCCTGCCTCACAATAGTGTGAACCCAGGCTCATGCATACAATGCATGAAGATAAAAAAAACTTGTGCTTTTAGAACCACTTGACCATGCAAGATCTAGGAACTTTTGTGCTCCTTATTTCCAAATAACAGCTGGTTGTCAAGGAGCCAAGAAATAGCTGGTTGTTAAGGACACCAGTGGGTGTTGCCTCCTTAACAACAAAGTGAAGGAGCCGGTGTCTTGCCGAGAAAGTTCCCTCGGCGGATAAGGACCCCCCTGTACTGCGCAGGCGCTGCGCTTGCGCAGTACGAATGACTAGGAGCTGCCGAAAATAGCCGAAGATGAAAAACTTCAGCTGTACACGGCGCCTGCGCCCTGGGTCCAGGTTCAAGCCCCACCATCCAAGTGGACCTAGAGGGAGAATTAAAAAGTGCAGAGTGAAGCGAGGCCGTGCCCAAAGCGCGGCGAGCGAAGCGCCGTGTACAGCTGATATCTATTCTATTTGGCTTTGGCTATTTCCGCCGGCTCCTGCTGCGCCTGCGTTTCTAGGCAGTTGAGTTTAGAGGCCCTTGGAAAGCAAAAAAAGTGAGTTCAGACGCTGAGTTAAGAGGCATTTCAAGCGCTAAACGCAGTAACTCGCCTTAGACGCGTTTCGTTTACAGGCGTTTTTTATTTCTGGCTATTTTGAAGGGGGAAAACATTTTTTTTTTTCTAAACACGGCAAAATGGACGTTTTAAATGTGGGTTACTATCTGACAAGTTAAAGCGTTCAGGAGAGGTTGTAAAAACATCCGGTGTACATTAAGCCTTATCGCGTTTAGCTGCGTTTGACGCTTGAAATGCCTCAACCCAGCTTCTGGACCCATTTTTTTTTTTTTTTTTCTTTTTTTTGCATTCCAAAAAAAGCCTCTGAACTCAACTGCCTAGAAAGGACTGTAAACGACCCCGTGTACATGTACTGATAAGATAACATAAAGGAGAGTTTAGGAGCAGTTGAAAAAAATGCCCAACTGCTCCTAAACATCCGTTTACCAGCAGCCGTGTATATAAGGCCTCATGCACACGAGACGCTGTTAAACGCGCGTTCAGAGGCAGTTGGACACTTTTTTCAACTGCCCCTGAACTCATTCAATGTTATCCTATGTGTCCATGTACACAGTCTCGTTTTTAGGCAGTTGCGTTTTAACCTCGTTTTTCCAGAAGGAAAAAAATGGGTTCAGACGCAAAAGTTTTCCACGTTTCAGACGCTAAACGCCGGTACCGCATTTAGTCGCATTTATAAGTGTTTTTAAAGGAACCCTATTTTTTTGGACCAGAAAACATAGACATATATGATTGTAAACTGCAGCAGAGAATGACATTTTGCGACCCGATTTTGGGGCCCTATATCTCGGGGCCACCTGGTGCTAGGAACCCCAAATTTGGATATGTTCCTAGCACCAAGTGGCCCCGAGAGATGGGTCCCCAAAATCGGGTCACAAAATGCAAGCACTTCTGCAGCAGAGAATGACATTTTCCGACCTGACTTTGGGGCCCCATATCTCGGGGCCATTTAGATCTATGAACCCCATATTTGGATATGTTGTAGTGTTAGTTCAGCCGTGTTTGCACACCAACACTACAACATATCCAAATATGGGGTTCCTAGATCTAAGTGGCCCCAAGATATGGGGCCCCAAAGTCAGGTCGGAAAATGTCACTCTCTGCTGCAGAAGTGCTTGCATTTTGCGACCCGATTTTGGGGACTCATATCTCGGGGCCACTTGGTGCTAGGAACATATCCAAATTTGGGGTTCCTAGCACCAGGTGGCCCCGAGATATAGGGCCCCAAAGTCGGGTCGCAAAATGTCAAGCATTTTTCTGCAGCAGAGAATGACATTTTGTGAAAGGTCGGAAAATGTCATTCTCTGCTGCAGAAGTGCTTGACATTTTGCGACCCGACTTTGGGGCCCCGTATCTCGGGGCCATTAAGAGCTAGGACCCCCACATTTGCATATGTTGTAGAGCTAGTTCCACTGTGTTAGCAATTCAGTTTGGGGTTCCTAGCACCAAGTGGCCCCGAGATACGGGGCCCCAAAGTTGGGTTGCAAAATGTCATTCTCTGCTCTGCAGACGCTTCTAGACGCAAACGCGGCTAAACGCAGCATGCAAATGCGGCAAAACGACGGTTTCTAAACGCCGGTTTCAGCTTTTAAAAACATGTGTTCAGCAGAGTTTGCACCAGCGTCTCCTGTGCATGAGGACTTAGGCCTTAGGCTTCATGTACACGGGACGTTGTTCAACCTCTCCTGAACGATTTAACTTGGCAGCTAGAAACCGGCGTCTAAAAATGACCGTTTAGCCGCGTTTACATGCTGCGTTTAGCCGCGTTTGTGTCTAGAAGCGTTTGAAAAAAAAATTTTTTTCACTACATGTCTTGGGCAGTAAGGCCTTGCATGTGTTGAGCCAGAGTATGGCTCTGTGGCCTAGACTTGATATGAGACCGTACGGACCAGTCTTCAAACAATTGTGACTTGTTGCCAAGACTAATGATATTCCAGTCCTTTAATTAGTTGCAGTCTCCATCAGTTAAAAGTTCAGCGATAGTTTGGCTGACAGTCACATGACAGCGGCTACTTCCTGCTCCGAGCCGACATACAGCATGCCATGTGACTGTTCCAATGGTAATCTGCTTTCCTTGAAGCTATGTTCTGGTGGGTTTGATCAGTATGTATAGTAAATAGGGTATCACTTCAGAGAACAGGGTCCTAAGGACGGGGAAGAACTTGTCCGTTTTTTTTCTATATTGGATAATGCTCCTCCATATTAATTTTAAAAGTAAGTGAAAATTTTCAAACCACATTCGTCCAGTTATCAAATGTATAAAGAATTTCCATACGAATATTTTTGTTCAAAAATCGATACATATGGCCAACATAAAACATTTAGTAGCAGAAACTAGTTATGGTTGAACTAGATGGACTTGTGTCCTTTTTTTCAACCTGACTAACTATGTTAACTATGTAACATGCTTATAGGGTGCTCCAATAGCAAGCTACAAAGTATAGTATAGAGTGCCCCTATAGTCCAGGTAGGGCTGGGAAAAAAAATCGATTTTAAATCTTGAATCGAGTTGAGAGGTCAAATCGATTCAAAATTTAAGCAAATCGATTTTTTTTTAGATTTTTTTTTTTTTCACCGCGCCGGTCCCGAGGCGCTGCGGGCATGAGCTTTTAGGCGAGGCTTCGGCCTCTCCTAAAAACTCATGCCCGCAGCGCCTCAGGACCGGCGCGGTTTCCAAAAAAAAAAAATTAGAATCGTGAATCAAGGTTTTTTTTTTTTTTTTTTTTTTTTAAGAGAATCGAAGATTTTTTTTTTTTTTTTAAAGAAAATCTCCCAGCCCTAAGTCCAGGTAAAAAAAAAAGTCTTCCTTTTTAAAATCGCTTCCTTCTTCCGCTCAGAACTACATGTCACATGAAGCATTGCTTCACACACATTCACAAGTTCTCAGGCACTTACTAACCTGTATGGACGGTGTATTGAGCTGTATGTGTGCTGCACTGTGTATACTGACATGTATGGACGGTGTACTGAGCTGTATGTGTGCTGCACTGTGTATACTGACATGTATGGACGGTGTACTGAGCTGTATGTGTGCTGCACTGTGTATACTGACATGTATGGATGGTGTACTGAGCTGTATGTGTGCTGCACTGTGTATACTGACATGTATGGACGGTGTATTGAGCTGTATGTGTGCTGCACTGTGTATACTGACATGTATGGACGGTGTACTGAGCTGTATGTGTGCTGCACTGTGTATACTGACATGTATGGACGGTGTGCTGCACTGTGTATACTGACATGTATGGACGGTGTACTGAGCTGTATGTGTGCTGCACTGTGTATACTGACATGTATGGACGGTGTACTGAGCTGTATGTGTGCTGCACTGTGTATACTGACATGTATGGACGGTGTACTGAGCTGTATGTGTGCTGCACTGTGTATACTGACATGTATGGATGGTGTACTGAGCTGTATGTGTGCTGCACTGTGTATACTGACATGTATGGACGGTGTACTGAGCTGTATGTGTGCTGCACTGTGTATACTGACATGTATGGACGGTGTACTGAGCTGTATGTGTGCTGCACTGTGTATACTGACATGTATGGACGGTGTACTGAGCTGTATGTGTGCTGCACTGTGTATACTGACATGTATGGACGGTGTACTGAGCTGTATGTGTGCTGCACTGTGTATACTGACATGTATGGACGGTGTACTGAGCTGTATGTGTGCTGCACTGTGTATACTGACATGTATGGACGGTGTACTGAGCTGTATGTGTGCTGCACTGTGTATACTGACATGTATGGATGGTGTACTGAGCTGTATGTGTGCTGCACTGTGTATACTGACATGTATGGACGGTGTATTGAGCTGTATGTGTGCTGCACTGTGTATACTGACATGTATGGACGGTGTACTGAGCTGTATGTGTGCTGCACTGTGTATACTGACATGTATGGATGGTGTACTGAGCTGTATGTGTGCTGCACTGTGTATACTGACATGTAAACAAATAATGCATTCTGTATGCAGGCCAACTAATCGGCTGACCAACTAATCGATTATGAAAATTTTTGTCAACTATTTTCATGAATGGATTATGCAGTTTAGTTGTTTCAGCTCTAGACTGGAACAAATTGTCTAATTTCTTCTATTAGACAATCTTCAATATTGGCACCGGATGTGATTTGTTTTAACATTGACATCATAAGTGGCTGAAGGCTTTCTAGGTTTTCCACAGACGTGTGTTTCTGCTTTATAGTGCTGTAAGTCTACGGTACTACTTGTATAGTATTTATTGTCTTGCCTTGTTCACATGGGGCCATACTACAGTGTACAGCCATGCCAGGGACATGTTTTAGCATGCGGGGCGGTACGCAGCAGCTGCGCAGACAACAATGCTGCTCCCAATTTAACACTTGTGCATGGTCCTTGGCACACTGTGTTCAGGGCCGTGCACCCGCACAGATGTCAAATTTGGGAGCAGCGACTGTGTCTTTGCAGCTGCTGTGTTCCAATTTTACATGAGTGGGACTGTCCGCACAGGGATGCATGGAACGCCTGTGCCCTGTCCATGCAGGAAAACGCAGCGCCCTGTGTGAGTGGGGGGTGCCCTGTGTGAAATGGGGCCGCCCTGTTGCAGGAATGTGTGCAAAATTGTGCACTTTCCCACATAGCACAGAAATGTGCAGAGCTGTGGTAGACGCACAGCAGCACCATCGCAAAAAGGGAAGAAATTTGCTGCGTGTATGGCCGGCCTTTGGGCTCGGATTTTAGAGTTGCCTCATTATGATGCTGTATCATTGGGTCTTGTTAACACATATCACTACCTAAACACATAACTACTTTATGATCATGTTGTTATGAAGTGCCTGGTATATCCAGTTCAGGGAATAGACTGGCAGCAGTGCATTAAGTTAGATTTGTAGAGAGGGACTGTGTGTGCTCATAACAGGCCTTCAGAGAATAATTGTATTACTGGAAGTGAGGAATATATTTATCCCATTGCCTGAGCTGGCCGGCATTTGTCGAAGGAATACAGAGAACACAGTTTTGCAATCCAGACGATCTCGTGATCTGCCAGTGATGATGGACGGGACTAATGTAAGATTACATGCTCCATAATCATTTCACAGACTCTATTTTAAGTCTGACTGCCAAAGTAGAACTATAGTCACCCTATTATATTCACTATAGTCTCCCCATTATATTCACTATAGTCTCCCCATTATATTCACTATAGTCACCCTATTATATTCACTATAGTCTCCCCATTATATTCACTATAGTCACCCTATTATATTCACTATAGTCACCCTATTATATTCACTATAGTCACCCTATTATATTCACTATAGTCTCCCCATTATATTCACTATAGTCTCCCCATTATATTCACTATAGTCACCCTATTATATTCACTATAGTCACCCTATTATATTCACTATAGTCACCCTATTATATTCACTATAGTCACCCTATTATATTCACTATAGTCTCCCCATTATATTCACTATAGTCACCCTATTATATTCACTATAGTCTCCCCATTATATTCACTATAGTCACCCTATTATAATCACTATAGTTTCCCTATCCTATTCACTATAGTCTCCCTATCCTATTCACTATAGTCTTCCTATTGTCAGTAATGATTTTCATTTCAATATTTAAAGTGTCACTAAACCCACAAAAGTAAAATCAGTCTGTATATGCAGTAAAGCATGCTTGTTATACTCGCTGTGGAACCCAAGGGGTTAATCCTCTGCATTGTGTAAAAAGGCTGTTTCATCCTGTCTTCTCTGATCCTCCCCTTCTTCCACTGTCCCCAATCCATCTCCTGATAGTACAGAGCCTTGGGAGTCACTCTGCACATGATCAGTTTGGTGTGTATTGCTAGACAGACAGGTTTTTTTTTTTTTTCTTTTTCTTCTTGGGAGGGTGCATTTGATCAGCACAGGGCCAATCAGCACTGTCCAGACAGAGGGTCAGGGGTCCGGTGTTCTGCCGAGAAAGTTCAGCTCGGCGGATAAGGACCCCCCTCTACTGCGCAGGCGATGCGCCTGCGCAGTAGGATCCGGCGGAAATAGCCGAAGATAAATAGGGAAAAATCAGCTGTACACGGCGCCTCCTAAGAGGGCCCCTCGCGGGCTCGCTTCACTCGCCACGCTTCGGGAACGGCCTCGCTTCACTCGGCTCTTTTAGATTCCCCCTCTAGCTGGATGGTGGGGAAGGAACCCGGACCCAGGGCGCAGGCGCCGTGTACAGCTGATTGTAGATTTTGTCGTTCGGCAATCTACGGCGGCTGCTAGTAGTTTGTACTGCGCAGGCGCTGCGCCTGTGCAGTACAGGGGGGGATCTTATCCGCCGAGGGAACTTTCTCGGCAAGACACCGGCAGTCTCATAGGACAGTCAGAGGAGAATGAAAACTCCTCCTTCAAGCTTTAACTGGACACTGATAGAAGTCACAAGACTGCTATATGCTGCTGATGAGAAAAGGTATTTAGCAGTTTATATTTACTAAAATAATTGCATTTCCATGTTCTGTGTGTAGACCAGATATGTGGTAGACCAGATGTAGTGAATGCAGGCTCGTGGAGAGGCCAGATATAGTGAATGCAGGCTCCTGGGGAGACCAGATATAGTGAATGCAGGCTCCTGGGGAGACCAGATGTAGTGAATGCAGGCTCGTGGAGAGGCCAGATGTAGTGAATGCAGGCTCCTGGGGAGACCAGATATAGTGAATGCAGGCTCCTGGGGAGACCAGATATAGTGAATGCAGGCTCCTGGGGAGACCAGATATAGTGAATGCAGAGTCCTGGGGAGACCAGATATAGTGAATGCAGGCTCCTGGGGAGACCAGATATAGTGAATGCAGGCTCCTGGGGAGACCAGATATAGTGAATGCAGGCTCCTGGGGAGACCAGATATAGTGAATGCAGGCTCCTGGGGAGACCAGATATAGTGACTGCAGGCTCCTGGGGAGACCAGATATAGTGACTGCAGGCTCCTGGGGAGACCAGATATAGTGACTGCAGGCTCCTGGGGAGACCAGATATAGTGACTGCAGGAAGTGGGAGCTGGATCCTTCTAAAAAGAAGGTATCCGCTCCCCCCCCCCCCGCAAAAAAAATGACATGCCAAATGTGGCATGACAGGGGGTCACCTGCACTTAAAGCGGAAGTTCCATTTTTGGTTGGAACTCCGCTTTAAAGTAGAACTGTAGGCAAAAATTTCTTTTTTTTTTCCATTTTGGATGGAACAAGAGAGGTTTATAACCTATAGAAAAAAGGAAAACGTGAACACCCAAAGGTTGGCTCCCAAAAACGTGTTTATTAAAAAAAGATACAACATAAACAGAGGCATGCATGTGCAAAACAAGTGGCCGTCTTCACTACAGATTGCACGCACCCCCTAAAAACACAAACCACCCTCCAGATTCCATGTCCCGACCCTCCCATTTTTTTTTGGGGGGGGGGGGCTTGTTTTATGGGAGGGTCGGGACATGGAATCTGGAGGGTGGTTTGTGTTTTTAGGGGGTGCGTGCAATCTGTAGTGAAGACGGCCACTTGTTTTGCACATGCATGCCTCTGTTGCTGTTGTATCTTTATTAAATAGACACATTTTTGGGAGCTAGGCCCTGGGTGTTCACGTTTTCCTTATTTCTTTTCTGTTTTCAATAATATATATGCCCTGTGAGTACACCCTGCACCCCAATTCTAATATAATATCTTTTTATTTTTATCAAGGGAGGGTTATAACCCATGTCAGATTTTTTTTTTTTTTTTTTTTTTTTTTTTTTTCCCACCATCTGTGTCTCATTGCGGCGATTTCCCTTCACCTCCTGTCCCATAGCCAAATGGGAAGAGAGAGGAAATCCCTGCAAATTAAGGGAATTCCTGGGGGGCAGGCCCATGTCACCAGAACTAGTGTCCCCATTGGAAGATTTCCCCAATATTACTTTTCTGGTGACAACCCAAAATTTGGCATTTTCTTTTACTTTCACTTTGAATGATACTTGTAAACCGGACAAATAGTGAAGATGAATCTCCCTAATGGAGGCACAGACAGCAATGAAAAAAGTGACAGGGAGTCTAATCCCTCTCCACTCTATCCAAAACTAAAAAAAAAAAAAAGTTTGCCTTTTTAGTTATACTTTAACCACTTCCCGCCTGGCCTATAGCAGAATGACGGCCGGGCGGTGGTTCAGTTATCCTGACTGGGCGTCATATGACGTCCAGCAGGAGTGTCAGTCTGACTCTTTACCACGTGATCAGCCGTGTCCAATCACAGCTGATCACGATGTAAACAGGAAGAGCCGTTGATCGGCTTTTCCTCACTTGCATCTGACAGACGTGAGTAGAGGAGAGTCGATTGGCGACTCTCCTGACGGGGGGTCTGCGCTAATTGTTTATCCGTGCAGCCCCCCTTCGGGAGCCCACACAGGACCACCAGGGAAGCCCCCAACATGTGGATGGCCAGGTACGTACCCCATGGCCATCCACATATACAAAAATATGCCAATCAGTGCCCACTAATGGGCACTGACTGGCAAAATTATGCAGCAGATCAGACAAGTGATGCCCAGCAATGCCACCCATCAGTGTCATTAGTGCCACCCATCAGTGTCCATCCATGCTTATCAGTGCTCACCTATTAGTGCCCATCAGTGCCGCCTATGAGTGCCCATCAGTCCCACCTCATTAATGCCACCCCATCGGTGCCGCCTTATCAGTGCCCATCAGTGCAGCCATATCAGTGCCCGTCATGGAGAAAACTTACTTATTTACAAATTTTACAAATTTACAAACAGAAACTCAAACTTTTATTTTTTTCAAAATTTTCAGTCTTTTTTTAATTGTTGCGCAAAAAATAAAAATCGCAGAGGTGATCAAATACCACCAAAAGAAAGCTCTATTTGTGGCAACAAAAGGATAAAGAAATTTGTTTACAGTGTAGCATAACTTTGCAATTGTCATTCAGATTGCAACAGTGCTGAAAATTGGCCTGGGCAGGAAGGTGTTATAAGTGCCCGGTATTGAAGTGGTTAAGTAAAATTCCAGCCAAAAAAAAAAAAAAAAGTTGCAACGACCACCATTTTATTCCCTACGGCAGTGATGGAGAACCTTGGCACCCCAGATGTTTTGGAACTACATATCCCATGATGCCCGCGCACTCTGCAGTGTAGTGGAGCATCATGGGAAATGTAGTTTCAAATCATCTGGGGTGCCAAGGTTCACCATCACTGCCCTACGTACGGTCTCTGCTAAAAAAAAAATATATAATGTTTGGGGGTTCTGAGTAATTTTCTAGCAAAAAAAATGATTTTTACATGTTAGGAGAGAAATGTCAGAATTGACCCGGTAGGCAAGTAGTTAATAACCAATCTTCACTCCAAAAAGAAATAAACACTGAAGAAGGCATGATTCTGCAGCAACACTTGTGCAAACCGCGGCGAATGTCCTGCCAAAGAGCAGTTTACTGGTCACAAAAGCCTTTCCTGTGCTGCTTGCCTTGTTTTTGTTGATTTGTGGTCAGCTTAGATATGTACTGTATGTGTGATGGCAGAATAGTTCCTTAGGGAGCTCGGTGCAGCGCGTGTGCACAGAGCAAAGATCGCTCTTCAGTCCAGTCTGTAAACATGTTTTTTTTCTAGGAATGGGTGGTAAAGTATTCTAGGAAGGTAACTGACTCTGGGGCACACGTGCTGCGGGCACCGCACTGTGCAGGCAACTGATCGGCTGGGATTTCATGACTGGTATGTTTGCCTTTCCCCACTCCGCGTTCTCTCTTCATATGGCAGCTGATTTTAAAGCTAGCAGTTGAGTGGGGGGGTGGGGGGGGGGTTGTAGTGTAAGGTGACGGCGTTTACAAGACTGGAGGGTTTTATTACTTGCTAATTACTCGACACAATGGCGGTTTTAAAGGTGGGCTTGTTTGTTGTAATTTACAGCTGAATGTCAGGAAGGCGGGCATAAAAAAAATAATGTAATGGTGGATTTATTAAAAAAAAATAAAAAAATTGTATTTTAAGTAGGGATGCTCAGATACCTTTTTTTTTTTTTTTAATTTTTTTTTATTTTACGAGTACTGATACTTTTTTAAGTACTTGCCGATACCAATTACCGATGCCTACCGCAACTTTTTTGTTTTCACTTCAGCTGTCGGCAATGGTACAAAGCATTGAGAAGTTATTTACAAATGGAATAAATTGATTTTTGTTTTCTAATTTTGCGCTTTTTCAATGTGAAATGTGTAAATATATGTTAATATATATGTGCAAAAATATTCACTAACAAAGCAAATAAAAAAAAAAAAAAAAAGTTTATCGTTTATAAAATGGACGCGAACAAAAAAACAAAAAACAAAACAGGAAAATTTAAATGGAGAATAGGGAGTTAATTAAGGCTGATTAGAGTAAATTAAGGGTTAATAAGGGGTTAAACAGAGGAACATTTGTTCTTCCCTTTGATCTGCAGATGAAGAAACCGAAAGATACAAAAAGAAACAATGTTTCTTTTTATTTTAGTGTTTCAGTGGCTGAGCAATGTTGTTAATAAACAATTCCAGCTGCTTTTTTTTTTTCCCAGCTCCAATTACCGGACTTCTTTAACACTTTAGCTGTCAACAGGGGAGACCCACTGACAGCTCAAAGAACCGAGCCTGAAAGTATCAGTTTTGGGTATCGGTGCATTTGCGTGAGTACCGATACTTGTGCAAATACTCGGTATCGGTACCGATACTAGTATCGGCGCAACCCTAATTTTAAGTGCGAACGATGTAAGTGCCCAAATGTGTCCTTGTAGCCCTGTGTTGTAGGGGCCTGGGCAGCAACGTTTCACATTAGGTGATCTGCTATGTAAAAATGAAACTCCCCACTCCTCCAGCCTAAAGCCAGCCATAGAAGGTATGATTTTATTTTATTGTTTTGTGGTTGCAGGAAAGAAAATCCACTGGATTCCCCCATCAACGCAGCCAGTGTTGATGGGGGGGGGGAAATCCTTCTAGAGGAGCTATTGTGTTCTCCCAGCGGGGGGGAAGCCATCCCAGCCAGGAGAGCACACACTAACCTATTACTGGCAGGTATAGCATGAAAATTCTAACAGACTGGTTGTACCCAAGTTGATCACCTGGCTTGAATCTCGGCCAGTCCCTGCTGGAGATTCAGCCTATCAAGAAATCTTTTCCTGTCTAATAATCCTCTAATCTATTCTTTCTTGTCTGGTACCACTCAGGCTTCTTATCTCTTGGTATCTCCTGTAATGATTCCAGGTTCTCTTTTAGCCTTTTTTTTTTTTTTTTTAGTTCTGCGTGTTTCTTCTCACCTTCAGCATGTTTCAGTTGGCCCGTAATGCCGACCATTGTAGGGGTGGTTCAAAAGCAGGGTGTTTTGTTTCCTCAAACAATAGGTGCAGGTAGCGCCCCCCCCCCCCCCTTCCGAGTTGCCCCTTGTCTCTGCCCCCTGCCCACCTCCTGAGCACCGTTCCTTGGTTCCACCCTCTGCCTACCTACCCCCCCCCCCCCCCCAGTACCGCCCCCTTTTTAGAGAATGTAGAGCCAAGTATCATTTTGTGGTGCTAAGTAATTTGTATAGAAATTGTCAATAACAAGAAAAGCTGTACAAAAGACCCCCCCCCCCCCCCCCCCCCCAGCAACAATAGATAGATCTCCCAGCAGACAGCATCAGCAGACCCCTCCATTCAACAGTAGATCATTCGCAGCAACAATAGATCTGCCAGCATCAGCAGACCCCTACCTCAACCGTACATAATTTCTAGCAACAGTAGACCTCCCAGCATTAATAAACACTTCCTTCTTCAACAGTAGATTCCCCTTCCCCCAGCAACAATGGATCCCCCCCCCCCAGCAACAATGGATCCCTCTCTCCTCCCTCCCAGCAACAATGGATCCCTCTCTCCTCCCTCCCAGCAACAATGGATCCCTCTCTCCTCCCTCCCAGCAACAATGGATCCCTCTCTCCTCCCTCCCAGCAACAATGGATCCCTCTCTCCTCCCTCCCAGCAACAATGGATCCCTCTCTCCTCCCTCCCAGCAACAATGGATCCCTCTCTCCTCCCTCCCAGCAACAATGGATCCCTCTCTCCTCCCTCCCAGCAACAATGGATCCCTCTCTCCTCCCTCCCAGCAACAATGGATCCCTCTCTCCTCCCTCCCAGCAACAATGGATCCCTCTCTCCTCCCTCCCAGCAACAATGGATCCCTCTCTCCTCCCTCCCAGCAACAATGGATCCCTCTCTCCTCCCTCCCAGCAACAATGGATCCCTCTCTCCTCCCTCCCAGCAACAATGGATCCCTCTCTCCTCCCTCCCAGCAACAATGGATCCCTCTCTCCTCCCTCCCAGCAACAATGGATCCTTCTATCCTCTCTCCCAGCAACAATGGATCCCTCTCTCCTCTCTCCCAGCAACAATGGATCCCTCTCTCTCCTCTCTCCCAGCAACAATGGATCCCTCTCTCTCCTCTCTCCCAGCAACAATGGATCCCTCTCTCTCCTCTCTCCCAGCAACAATGGATCCCTCTCTCTCCTCTCTCCCAGCAACAATGGATCCCTCTCTCTCCTCTCTCCCAGCAACAATGGATCCCTCTCTCTCCTCTCTCCCAGCAACAATGGATCCCTCTCTCTCCTCTCTCCCAGCAACAATGGATCCCTCTCTCTCCTCTCTCCCAGCAACAATGGATCCCTCTCTCTCCTCTCTCCCAGCAACAATGGATCCCTCTCTCTCCTCTCTCCCAGCAACAATGGATCCCTCTCTCTCCTCTCTCCCAGCAACAATGGATCCCTCTCTCTCCTCTCTCCCAGCAACAATGGATCCCTCTCTCTCCTCTCTCCCAGCAACAATGGATCCCTCTCTCTCCTCTCTCCCAGCAACAATGGATCCCTCTCTCTCTCCTCTCTCCCAGCAACAATGGATCCCTCTCTCTCTCCTCTCTCCCAGCAACAATGGATCCCTCTCTCTCTCCTCTCTCCCAGCAACAATGGATCCCTCTCTCTCTCCTCTCTCCCAGCAACAATGGATCTCTCTCTCTCCTCTCTCCCAGCAACAATGGATCCCTCTCTCTCTCCTCTCTCCCAGCAACAATGGATCCCTCTCTCTCTCCTCTCTCCCAGCAACAATGGATCCCTCTCTCTCTCCTCTCTCCCAGCAACAATGGATCCCTCTCTCTCTCCTCTCTCCCAGCAACAATGGATCCCTCTCTCTCTCCTCTCTCCCAGCAACAATGGATCCCTCTCTCTCTCCTCTCTCCCAGCAACAATGGATCCCTCTCTCTCTCCTCTCTCCCAGCAACAATGGATCCCTCTCTCTCTCCTCTCTCCCAGCAACAATGGATCCCTCTCTCTCTCCTCTCTCCCAGCAACAATGGATCCCTCTCTCTCTCCTCTCTCCCAGCAACAATGGATCCCTCTCTCTCTCCTCTCTCCCAGCAACAATGGATCCCTCTCTCTCTCCTCTCTCCCAGCAACAATGGATCCCTCTCTCTCTCCTCTCTCCCAGCAACAATGGATCCCTCTCTCTCTCCTCTCTCCCAGCAACAATGGATCCCTCTCTCTCTCCTCTCTCCCAGCAACAATGGATCCCTCTCTCTCTCCTCTCTCCCAGCAACAATGGATCCCTCTCTCTCTCCTCTCTCCCAGCAACAATGGATCCCTCTCTCTCCTCTCTCCCAGCAACAATGGATCCCCCCACCCCACCACTCCTTGCCTTACATACATTCGGTGCTGGGGGTGCCGGAACTGCATACCCATTTTAAAACAAGTCCTGGTCATAGAGAATATGAAAAAGGTAGATGGGAAACGTTAAAGGAGAAGTACAGGGAAAGCTTGATTGGCCGCAGTGAGCGTGGGGGGGCAGAGCAGAGAGCTGTGAGAACCGAGTGATCGGTGGTGTTTGATCGCTCAGTTCTCAATGTGGAGGTGCTGGGGACAGATGCAGCATCCACCTAGGTAAGTATGAATCCAAAAGAAAAACCCATACATCTCTTTTAAAGCCAAAAAAGAATTATATAAATACTTACCTTTTCTGGCAGGTGCCAAAGCGCTCCAGGTGCCTCTGCTGTCTGACACTTCTTCAGGGTGTGCCGGGACCGTGTGCCCTCCACTGGGCGCTGTGGTCCTCCCTGCAGACCCCTCTATCCTTGCAACACACAGTAATGAGGTAGGGCCAACAGGAAGAACCACAGTGCCCAGTAGGGGAGGTAAACTGTCCAGACCCATCCAGAAGTTTTTAATGGCAGCGAAGCTCATAACTCTTCAAGAGAGCAACGATTTAGGGTGCATTCACCCTTGCGAATGTACCCCGTTTTGTACAGGAACCCCAGCAGGGATTTCTGTGATTGGCAGCGATCACATGCGAGTGATCAGCCCTGGATGCAGACTGCCTGGTCTGATCAGGTCTGATCGCTGCGGGAGCTGGCAACCTCCCATTGTTTTCAACGGGGATGCCTCTCCCAGCTAATTGTGGGAAAACCCCCCCGGTTCTTGCATATAATCGCAGGCAGGTGTGAATGGACCCTTAACGATCCCACCTTCTGGAAAGGCAAGTATTCATTTTCTTCTTTTACCAGGTTGCTGTATTCTTCTTCCTTCCTTCCTTCCTTTTTTCTTTTTTTTTTTTTTTATATATACAGAGCTTGCTGTCTGAGTCCCCCAGAGGTATATAAGAAAGAGGTGAAAGATCTTTTTTTGGGGTTGACCCCTTTTAGATATTTTATCCAACAATGTCTGTCTGCACAGCTTCCCAAAGTGTAATTTGTCCATCACTGTGAATTCAGACCACCTATGTAGACAGCAAATGTTTGGGGGGGGGGGGGGGAGATGTCTGGGTACCAATCTGATTACGCACCATTCGCTTGCTTTTATTTAGCATGTCCTCTTGAATTTTAATCGATACCTCTGTTTTATATATAGGTCATGTGTACTTGTGGAGAAGTAATGTGAGGAAGCTGGGAGTGGCATGGCCGGACGTTCTCATCCATACGACAGTAACTCCAGTGATCCAGAGAACTGGGATCGCAAATTGTGTAATAGACCTCGCAAACTTTACAAGCACTCAAGGTAGGTCCTGCAAAGTCATTGCACGTTTTCTGATACCTTTATTTCCTCCTGGGTCTGTTGAGTGGGTGGCTGTGATGAGATTACCAATCAATCTGGTGACTTTCATTTACCGTTTCTGTTAATTGTTAACTCGGCTGTTTGCGTTTATTTCAGTTCTTTGGAAAACTCATTTGTCTTGCGCCGTGTCACTAAAATGTCATGTCATGGTATCCTGATTGTTACAGGTTAGGACGGAATTCCCGGGAAAAAGTCAGTTTATATACACCATATGGCTGAACAGGTGTGCACACCAGACCGTCGCACCTTGTTGGACTTGGTATTACAAAACCATCAATATGTAGCCGGTATACCATTAGCTGCACTTCGCTGCAAACTCACTTTAATCACTTCAAGACCGCCCACCGCATATACACTGCTGCAGGGCGGCTCTGTTGCGCAAAACCACGTACCTGTACGTTTCGCGCACTAGATACCGTGAGCGCGACCGCTGCACGGAGGGGGAGCCAGTCCGCAGACCAATATCTGCCGGCCACCCATGATCGCTTCACAGAGAGGCAGAACGGGGAACTGATGTAAACAAAGCCCCCCCCCCCCCCAATACAGTTAGAAAACAGCACTGCTACTCATACCCATGCTGGGGGGTTAATATTGCATTCACTGACACCAGTGTTGGGGGTTATTCTCTCAGTCGGCGCTGACACCAGTGTTGGAGGTTATTCTCGCACTTGGCACTGACACCAGTGTTGGGGGTTATTCTCGCAGTTGGCGCTGACACCAGTGTTGGAGGTTATTCTCACACTTGGCACTGACACCAGTGTTGGGGGTTATTCTCGCACTTGGCACTGACACCAGTGTTGGGGGTTATTCTCGCACTTGGCACTGACACCAGTGTTAGGGGTTATTCTCGCAGTTGGCACTGACACCAGTGTTGGGGGTTATTCTCGCAGTCGGCGCTGACACCAGTGTTGGGGGTTATTCTCGCAGTCGGCGCTGGCACCAGTGTTGGGGGTTATTCTCGCAGTCGGCGCTGACACCAATGTTGGATTATTCTCTCAGTGGCTGACACCAATGTTGGATTATTCTCTCAGTGGCTGACACCAATGTTGGATTATTCTCTCAGTGGCTGACACCAATGTTGGGGGCTCTTATTGCAGTCGCTGACACCAGTGATGACTCCAAATTTTGCAGTATGTTGCAAAAAATGCAGCAGTTTGCATAGTTATAGTCAAATTTTTTTTTTTTTTTTTTTTTTTGCACAGGTAATGGGATTTTTCCATTCCTAGATGTGAATAGTATTTGCTCAGTCATATGTTTATTATTTTTTTTTTTTTTTTGGTTTTTCACATTTAGTCGCCTTTTACAATAAATTATATCCCAGGTGGCACTGGCTGGTCATTGGATTTAGAATGGGAAAGATGAATAAAATAAAGTGGATAGGCTCCCTCATGCTCCGCTCTCTCTGTAATGTGTAACTTATACAGTACATTCCTGCTTGCTGAACTGTGATCAATACCGCTTTCCAAGAATATCCGCGCCGGCCGCAGCTTCTATGTGGGTATGGGGTTACATAAAACCACCGGGGTTTGCATTATTTCTCTTCTGTTAATCCTTCCTTTTTGTTAAAATGATCTTTACCCCAAAGTAATTCAAAAGAAAAAAGTGTAAATATACTGTGCAAATAAGCAAAACTTTTCTTTAATATTTATGCTAAGTGTGGCAAAAGTATGTTTTTGTAGTCGAGTCATGTTAAGCATGATGTGATTTATTGCACTTTCCCCTTCTCTGTAGCATGAACCTTCTTCCTTTTTTTTTTTTTTTTTTTTAATGCTTCCCCTTCCTCAAACTTGCAAGTCTTAGCATCTCCATTCACCATTTCACGCATCTCCGCAGCGGCTCTGGTGCGAATTGTACAGCAGTCCCGTGCGTCTTTTGGTCTGTTTCAGACCTGAAACGGATCAAAAGACACACCAGAGCCGCTGTGGAGATGTGTGAACACTTTAAATTCGCATGTCGTCTCTAAAGTCATTGTTTTTTCAATGACGGTCGTTCACATACATGCATTGCGATTCCTCTACGAATGCGATATAAAAAAAAAGGGTCTTGTGCGAGTTTACTGCGTTGCGAATTTAGTCTCCATAGACATCAATGTAAATCGTTCTTGAATCGCATTGATGGTTCACATATGTGCGAATTCCACCACACTACTCTCCACAAAAACCAGGAAGTACACAGAAAGTTAACACTTTTTTTTTTTTTTTTTTTTTCTTTTTTTTTTTTCACATTATGATTCCATTGGATAGAATATCAATCGCAGCTATGTCCAACTCCTGAAATTTGCAGTAAAATTGAGGTAAATTCGCACCTCACACAGGACAAAAAACGGAACAAATTCAAAGCGCAGCAGTGTGAACCGAGCCTTAAAGCACCTCTTTAGGGTAAATTTCCCGTACCCACTCCTCCTCTATGTGATCACTGGATACACAAAAATCAATCCATTTCTAAATGACGATGCAGCCCCGAGTCTTCTCTTTAAAAAAAAAAAAAAAACGCACTTCCCCCATTGAAAGGCATTTAAAATGCATCAATACCCATGTTACATTTTTGATGTGGAAAAACGCCATAAGCAGAGTAAAATCCTAGTAAAATCGCGGACAAATCGGGTGTGTGTTTTTGGCGCCATTATTGGCACCCTTTTCTCTATCGGCAAAATGCCAAAAAAATGCCATTTTCGCCCGATATGTTTCGGCTGCCGAAACATAGGTGCATCTCTACCTGTGAGTAGGCACTGCTGTGTCACACACATTTCAGAGCCCGCCTTCTGAGAGGAGGAGTTTCAGGAGGCGGAGTCAGTACAGAGATCACAGCTTGCAGACAGCAAGGTACCGTGGGATACATAGTCCTTTTTGTAATGGAGGAGAAGCTGCAAAAGCATACAAGGGATTCAGGAGGCTGTGGAAAGAGACGGCCAGCAGACAAGGCATATTTATATTTTTACACAGTTGTGCTCATAAGTTTACATACCCTGGCTGAATTTATGATTTCTTGGCCATTTTTCAGAGAATATGAATGATCATAAAAAAATAAAATGAATGTCCTTTTTCCGGTGGTATTTGATCACCTCCTGCGGTTTTAATTTTTTTGCGCTATAAACAAAAAAAAAAAGATATCATTTTTCAGACTATGAATAACACAAACTTTTTTTCTTTCACTCATGGTTAGTGTTTGGCTGAAGCCATTTATTATCAACTGTGTTTACTCTCTTTTTTAAATCAAAATGACAACACAAACTACCCAAGTGACCCTGATCAAAGGTGTACATACCCCAGTTCTTAATACCGTGTATTGCCCCTTTTACCATCAATGACAGCTTGAAGTCTTTTGTGGTATTTGTGGATGAGGCTCTTTATCTTCTCAGATGGTAAAGCTGCCCATTCCTCTTGGCAAAAAAGCCTCCAGTTCCTGTAAACTCTTGGGCTGTCTTGCATGAACTGCACGTTTGAGATCTCCCCAGAGTGGCTCAATGATATTGAGGTCAGGAGACTGAGATGGCCACTCCAGAACCTCCACTTTATTCTGCTGTAGCCAATGACAGGTCAACTTGGCCTTGTGTTTTGGATCATTGTCATGTTGGAATGTCCAAGTACGTCCAATACGCAGCTTCCTGGCTGATGAATGCAAATGTTTCTCCAGTATTTGATGACATACTGCATTCATCTTGCCATCAATTTTGGCCAAATTTCCTGTGCCTTTTGTAGCTCATACATCCCCCCCCCCCCCAAACATCAGCAATCCACCTCCGTGTTTCACAGTAGGAATGGTGTACCTTTCATCAGAGGCCTTGTTGACTCCTCTCCGTATAAAGCGTTTATGGTTGTGGCCAAAAAGCTCAATTTTGGTCTCATCACTCCAAATGACTTTGTGCCAGAAGGTTTGAGGCTTGTCTCTGTACTGTTTGGCGTATTGTAAGCGAGATACTTTGTGGCATTTGTGTAATAATGGCTTTCTTCTGGCGACTCGACCATGCAGCCCATCTTTCTTCAAGTGCCTCCTTATTGTGCATCTTGAAACAGCCACACCACATGTTTTCAGAGAGTCCTGTATTTCACCTGAAGTTATTTGTGGGTTTTTCTTTGCATTCCGAACAATTTGCCTGGCAGTTGCGGCTGAAATTTTAGTTGGTCTACCTGACCATGGTTTTGGTTTCAACAGAATCCCTCATTTTCCACTTCTTGATTAGAGTTTGAACACTGCTAATTGGCATTGTCAATTCCTTGGATATCTTTTTTTATATATTTTTTATATCCCTTTCTTATTTTATACAGTTCATCTACCTTTTCCCGCAGATCCTTTGACAATATTTTTGCTTTCCCCATGACTCAGAATCCAGAAATGTCATTGCAGCACTGGATGAAAGATGCAAGGGTCTGTCAAGAGTCCAGAAACTCATTGACATTTTATACATAAACACTAATTACAAGCCAACAGCTCACAGGTGAGGATGGTTGCCTTTTAATAGCCATTCAAACCCCTTTGTGTCAACTTCTGTACATGTTATCAGGCCAAAATCAACAGGGTATGTAAACTTTTGATCAGGGTCATTTTGGGTAGTTTCTGTGATTATGATTTTAAAAGGGTAAACACATTTGATTGATAATAAATTGCTTCAGCCAAACACTAACCATGAGTGAAAGAAGTTTGTGTTGTTCATATTCTCTAAATAATTTTATATTTTTATTTATTTATTTTTTTTTCAAAATTGTGTTTTTTTTTTTTTTTTTTTTTTTTTTGTTTTATAGCGCAAAAAATTAAAACCGCAGAGGTGGTCAAATACCACCAAATAAAGGACATTTATTTGGGTACAGCGTTGCACGAACGAGAAGAAACACAGTGCCGTATCGCAAAATATGGGCGGGGGGGGGGGGCAGGGGGGAATCTTCCGGAGGTCAAGTGGTTAAACTCCAATTTGCGGCTTTTAGGAAATTGTTGCATTGTGTTTTATCTACTATTCATTCTGATTGGTTTATGCGCTATTTACAGGGAGAATGCTTCGTTCTTCGAGAGCAGACAAGTGTCCATGGCGCTGTGTGTTATGTGCTGAACCCATTAGAGGATTACAGCCTGTGGCAAGTTTAGTAATGAAAATAATTTAATTTACAATGTCAGCTGGACTCAATATATAATAATAAATAGCTTGTTGAGCCATTTGTTCTGCATAAGTAAGTGCAATTTTATGATTATTTTGCCCTTTTTAAATTGCAGCCCTGCGAATGTAATATTGTTAAAATATGTCGGTGCTGATTGATGTACATTGCAAACAGATTCTCCTCTCTAGTGAGCCTGTCTGCTGCTTTGTTGGCGTTCTGCTTTATTTTGCATGTCCATACTGGTCGCTGACCTGCTGTTTTTGTAGCTTTTTCATGTTCCATACTGATTGAAAAGCCATTCTATAGGATGAGCGTACATCGGTCAATACCTCCTAAGTCTTCACAGACACGCCGGTGTCCGGCTCATTTCCGTTGAATTGTGCGGCGGTACGGTTTGTAAAGTAAAGTAGTCGGTGGCTTTACCACAAAAGGCTAATGGAGCCGGCTGTGCAAGTACCAAGCCACATCTGAGCTCTTTGTGTGTGCATGAAAGAATATATACCTTTCTGTGTTTTGTAATACAAAATACAGTCATGTCCCTGCTCACATCTCGTTGAGTCACACTTAAAGCGGAGTTCTGCTTAAAAAAAAAAAAAAAAAATTAAGTTAGCAGCTGCAGTTGCTGAATTTTAATAATCGACACTTACCTGTCCAGGGTCCATCGATGTGGGCGTACGAAGCCCCGCTTGTCTCCCCCTCCTCTCTGCGGCGCCGGCGTTTCAACAGTGGACGCCCGTCTGCGGCTTCACAGCCGGGCACCCATTGCCCATGCACGAGCCGCACCGCACACCGTAACTGGTCAGGCAGTCATCTGGGATCTGTGACATTGCCCAGAGGGAGGGGGGAGAGGCGTAATGACTTCCGGCTCGGAGCCCAGGGAGGAAGTGGGAGCTGGAACCCTCATTTTTGAGGGTTTCCGCTCCCCCCCCCCCCCAAACAAATGACATGCCAAATATGGCATGTCAGGGGGTCACCTTCCTTAAAGCGGAAGTTCAATTTTTGGGTCGAACTCCGCTTTAAAATGATACTAAAGTCTCGTTTTTTGTTTTGTTTAAAAAAAACATGTTATACTTGCCTCCTCTGTGTAGATGGTTTTGCACAGAGCAGCCCCGATCCTCCTCTTCTCTGGTCCCTCTTCGCAGTTCCTGGCCTCTCCCTCCTGTTAAGTGCCCCCACAGCAAGCAGCTTGCTATGGGGGCACCTGAGCTAAGCCACAACTCAGTGTGTCCATGCAGACACGGTCCCCCGCCCCACCCCCTCTCTCTCCTCCATTGGTTCACTGACTTTGACAGTAATGGGAGCCAATGGTGCTTCAATGCAGTCTCCGCCAATATGGAGGGAGAGTCCCAGGCAACATCGCTGGATCGAGATCGGGCTCAGGTGTGCTACAGCGCAGGCGTCAATAGAGGTCCTAGCGTGCACGTGCTGCTCGTGTCCCACCTGCGATGCGGAGCTGGCGCGCTCTGTGGTCGCCTAGTCCAGGGCTCTCCATACTACGGCCCTCCAGCTGTTGCGGAACTACACATCCCATGAGGGTAAAACTGACATTCACAGACATGACTAGGCATGATGGGAATTGTGGTTCCTGAATAACTAAAGGGCCATAGTTTGGAGACCCGTGCACTTTGGTCCTTTTGGACTCTGCTGATTACTGAACTAAGGAAAGGACCAATCACAGCATCCCTTTAACACGAGATCAGCTGTCATCCAATGACAGCTGATCACAGAAGTCTGCTTTTTTTTTTTTTTTTTCTCCTCCCCATCAGCGGTTACATTGCTCCTAATCTATGCCCGCTAGTGCTGCTAATCAGTGCCACCTAACAGTGCTTCCTATCGGTGCCCATCAGGGCTACTTCTCAGTGCCCTTCTGTGCTGCCTATCAGAGCCCATCAGTGCCACCTATTGGTGCTGCCTCATCGGTTCAGCTTCATCAGTGCCGCCTATCATTGCCCATCAGTGAAGGAGAAAAATTACCTTTTTGCTAAATTTTATAACGAACTATGAAAAATGTTTCCTCCCTTTTTTTTTTTTTTTTTTTTTTTTTTTTTTCCAAAATTTTCAGTCTTGGTAAAAATGAAAACCCCAGTGGTGATTAAATACCACCAAAAGAAAGCTCTATTTGTATGAGAAAAATTATAAAAAATTTGTTTTGTTACAGTGTTGCTTGACCGCATTTCATTCAGAGTGTAACAGCACTGAAAGCTGAACACTGGCCTGGGCAGGAAGAGGGTATAAGTGCCCTGTAAGCAAGTGGTTAAAGTTATTTTAAGGGGGGGGGGGGCGGGATGTGAGACGGAGTAGACGTGCAGTGATTGAGCTCCGCTCCTATCGGTATCCTGTCAGCTGACTGGACGCCTGTGTTCCTTCCCGGCATCTTTTTCGTTCACCTTGGGATCCAAGAAGACACAAGGCACCTCCCCTGTCCCTGGGTAAGCTCCGCTCCTCCTGTAATCCCGCGGTTGCTTCTCGCATCTCTCCAGTGGCGGCCATCTTTAGCACGAGGCTTCCTGCTCCCACGATGTCGGTCGGCACGCAGACAGCTCCTCACAGAAGATGACTGCTTTCTCCCATGCTGAGCTCCTGGCGACTATCAAAGCCAGCAATGATTCTATCATGGTCAAGATTGACCATTTGGTAACAGACGTCAGCCTCATTAGCCATGAAATGGACAAATGGAAGGATCCACTAGCTCTGACTCCAGAGAATTGCATGCCCTCCAGATACAGGTTAAAGAGCTCCAGGAGAAAGCCATTGACACAGAGAACCGGCTCAGGCGCAAGAATATCCGGGTCCTGGGCCTTCCTGAGAGGCCCTAGGGTCCTAGGCCTGCGGAGTTTGCAGAATCCTTTTTCACCACCCTGCTGGATCTGCCAGCCATGCCGCCTACCTTTTGTGGTGGAGAGGGCACACAGGGTCCCCCCTACTCCACCGATCCTGGGGACTCCACCGCAGGCCTTTCCTCCTTAAGCTGCTCAACTACAGGGACCAGGACCGTATTCTGTTGACGGCTCGAGTGAAGCAAGACCTCCGCTTTGACAACGCCAAGATCCTTCTTTTTCCTGACTACTCACCCGAGATTCAGAACAGGTGACGTTCCTTCTCCAAGGTACAGAGGAGGCTTCGGGAACAGGGTCTCAACATGCATCTTTGCTGGTATATACTGTATGTGCCTCCGCCTTTAAGTCCGAGATATTATACACTATAATGGAGAGGATCACTCCTATTGTCCTGCCAAAATATTACTGCTGGGCGATTTTTTTAATGCCATTCTTTCCCCAGACTTGGATAGACCCACACCACCTAAGTACTTTACTGGGGACTTGCTAACTTGGGCTCTGTCAGTTGGAGTAACAGAGGTCTAGAGGTGGAAATACCCTTCCACCAAAATCTTCTCATGCTCTTCTACCTCCTACAAAACCTCCTTCTGAATTGATTTTGCAAACCCCTCTATGCTGACAGGCGTTCTAGACGCAACTTACCCATCGGTCTGTCCGATCATAGTCCCCTGGCAGTTGCGCTGCGTACTTCCTCTACTCGTAGCGGCTCCATGTGGCGTCTCGGTGCCCAATGGATTTTACAACCTGATACTGCTGAGCAGACCCCACTAGCTTTACGGGATTACTGGAATTCAAATATGGGGTCATCCTCTCCTGAGATCGTTTGGGATGCCTTCAAGGCTTATACAAGAGGCCATTATATCTCGGGTTTTAAGGCGGTCAAGGTACAAAAAGCTGCTACCACCACAGAATTGGAGAGAGAGGTGGGGTTGGTCTCTGAACGGTATGGCTTTGACTCCTCTGTTTCGAATTTTGATGCGTTACAGGCACCTTCACTTAACAGAGGTTACTAGACTGGAACTTTACAATCTGAAACAAAAGTTCTTTGAACAGGGTGACAGAAATGGCAGACTGTTGAGGATGTCCCACCGTGACACCCCTACCACCTTGATTCCTGAGCTTACCTCTCACACAGGTGAGGCCATCTCTTCTCGCAAGCATTTTGCAAGCATTCCATGGCTTTTATCAATCCTTATACACCACCATATTGCCCTTGGGTTTAGACCCGGAGGTGTTGGCATCTCTTCTAGATCTGATGGCCCTTGGCTGGTTCTCTGACTCGGAAAGATCTCATTTAGTTTAATCCAATCACCACGGAGGAGGTTCTTGCGGTGATTTAAGTCCCTTTCCACTGGCAAGGCTCCTGGCCCAGATGTTCTGCCTGTGGATTATTATATAGCGCATATATATATGCCAACATATTGGCTCCCCGGCAATCGCCATTGGTGCTGCTGCCAAAGGAGAGGCTTTGGCTGCTCTTCAACTGTAATGGATTGACGAGCCTACCTATTTAGGAGTATGCATCTCAAGAGATGTGGCTGACTTTATTCCTCTGAATTTGTGCCCAGTAGTTAATCCTGTTAAGGCCAAACTGAAAGCATGGGAGAACCTTCCTCTGTCCCTGCTGGGTCGTATCTACTTCATCAAAATGGAAATCTTACCCAAGTTTACATATTTGTTTCGTAATTCCCCTCAATGGATTCCCAGGTCATTTTTTTTCCTCAATGAAACAAATTTTTTTCCTCCTGGGGCCCACGCCCCCCACGGTTCAAGTTATACACTCTGATGCGCCCTTGTTTAGAGGGGCTTGGCATTTCTGGACTGCCACAAAGATTTCATTGCAGCTCAGTCACTGCATTTTGGTGGCTTGTTCCAGATAAGTCCAACTCAGTTTTAGCCACTGAAGCTGCTGTGTTGCGGTCTGTGGATGCATTGTCGAATCTCCCATTGCGGGGTCCAAAGGCTCACTACGACCTGTCCCCCTCCATGTGTACCACCCTTAGGACCTGGAAGGTGGGCCTAACCTGCGAAAACTACCCTCAGACTGCTGTCTCCCCAAACACCCCCTTTTGGAATAATCCCAATTTACTGCATTTCTTTAAAATTCCGGACTCTGTTGTTTGGGCTAAATACAATATTAAATTACTTTCAGATATTTCTCAGACCGTTCCATTCTTTCATTTGATTATTTTACTGTCTCAGTACAATGTCTCACCTTCACATTTTCTTCAGATACCTGCAGTTGTCCCAGGCTTTCAAGGATCGGTTCCCCTCGGGTGAGAAACAACTTCTGCAATCTGACCTAGAGCGAATTCTGTGCTTTGATTGTTCAGAGAAACCCACCTCCGTGCTGTACGCACATTTCCTCCCGGGTCTCGTCTCCTGAATTTTCCAGGCTCCATCAGCAATGGGTCCGGGATGTTCCTGAGCTGGACTCAGAGGATTGGGAGGATATATGGGACTTCCCATTTAAAATCCTTGTCTCCTTGAGAGGCTGCCTCATTCAATATAAGATTGTCCACAGGGCCTATCTCACTCCCGCTCGGGCACACAAGATGAGGCCCACTCTTTCCTCGGAGTGCTGGTGCTGTGATCATTCTCTCAGGGATTACATCCACATCTTTTGGTCCTGCCCGGTAATCTGTCTATTGGCCACAAATCCTTATGGCGGTGAATGAACTACTTAATATCTCCATCGCTCCGTTCCTAAGAATATGCCTGCTTGGGTTGGAGGAACTTTTATTCAGGTTGACTGAGAGGACCTTGTTGGGTCTCCTTACTGTTCTATGCCAGGAAATCCATTATATTATGCTGGAAGCGACGGGCTACCCCTTCTATTTGTCTATGGGAAACACTGTTGTACCCTTATACAAAGAC
>JBBDGP010001824.1:0-15000 GCA_037952835.1 Lithobates septentrionalis | reverse complement strand
GTATCCTCTGGTTTAGACGGATAGTATCGGGTTTGTTCATTACAACAATGTATCATGTAGTTTGCAAGGATGGTCTCACGTTGGTTCATTAGATCTACAATGTATCATCTGCTTTTCAGGGATAGTCTCAGGTTGGTTCATTAGATCTACAATGTATTATCTGGTTTAGAGGGATAGTCTCAGGTTTCTTCATTTCTTCATTAGAACTACAATCTATCCTCTAGTTTTGAGGGATAGCCTTAGGTTGGTTCATTAGAACTACAATGTGTCCTCTGGTTTGGAGGGATACTCTCAGGTTTGTTTATTAGATCTACAATGTATCATCTGGTTTTCAGGGATAGCCTCAGGTTGGTTCATTAGAACTACAATGTATCATCTGGTTTGCAGAGATAGTCTCGGGTTTCTTCATTTCTTCATTAGATCTACAATGTATCCTCTGGTTTTGTCTATTAGAACTACAATGTATCATCTGGTTTAGAGGCATAGTATCAGGTTTGTTCATTAGATCTACAATGTATCATCTAGTTTGCAAGGAAAGTCTCAGGTTGGTTCATTAGATCTACAATGTATCATCTGGTTTTCAGGGATAGCCTAAGGCTCGGTTCACACTGGGGCGACTTGTCAGGCGACCTAGTCGCCTGACAAGTTGCCTCCCGTTCTGTACAATGGAACCGTTCTAATAGGAGCGACGCAAGTCGCTCCGACTTAGAAAAAGGTTCCTGTACTACTTTTGGGGCGACTTGCATAGACTTCTATACAGAAGTCGTTTTGCAAGTCGCCGTGCATGTCGTGTGCAGGTCGCCTCGGTGAGGCGACCTGCAAGTCGTGCCGCCCCTGTGTGAACCGACGCTTAGGTTGGTTCATTAGAACTACAATGTATCATCTGGTTTTCAGGGATAGCCTTAGGTTGGTTCATTAGATAGATCTGGTTTGGAGGGATACTCTCAGGTTTGTTCATTAGATAGATCTACAATGTATCATCTAGTTTGCAAGGATAGTCTCAGGTTGGTTCATTATAACTACAATGTATTATCTGGTTTAGAGGGATAGTCTTAGGTTGGTTCGTTACAACAATGTATCATCTAGTTTGCAAGGATAATCTCAGGTTTGTTTGTTTAGATCTACAAGTTATCATCTGGTTTTCAGGGATAGCCTTAGGTTGGTTCATTAGAACTTCAATGTATCATCGGGTTTGCAGGGGAAGTCTCACTGTTCTTCATTAGATCTTACAATAGTTACATAGTAGGTGAGGTTGAGAGAGACACTAGACACAAGTCCCTAAAGTCCAACCCATGAGTGTGATTATATGTCAGTATTGCATTGTATATCCCTGTATGTTGTGGTCGTTCAGGTGCTTATGTAATAGTTTTTTTAAACTATCGTTGCCCCCCTGAGACCACCGCCTGTGGAAGGGAATTCCACATCCTTGCCACTCTTGCAGTAAAGAACCCTCTACGTAGTTTAAGGTTAAACCTCTTTTCTTCTAATTTTAATGAGTGGCCACGTGTCTTGTTAAACTCCCTTCCGTGAAAAAGTTTTATCCCTATTGTGGGGTCACCAGTACGGTATTTGTATATTGAAATCGTATCCCCTCTCAAGTGTCTCTTCTCCAGAGAGAATAAGTTCAGTGCTCGCAACCTTTCCTCATAACTAATATCCTCCAGACCCTTTATTAGCTTTGTTGCCCTTCTTTGTACTCGCTCCGTTTCCAGTACATTCTTCCTGAGGGCTGGTGACCATAACTGGACAGCATACTCTAGGTGCGGCTGGACCAGAGTTAATCCCCTTTTTAATGCGTGCCAATATTCTGTTTGCTTTGTTAGCAGCAGCTTGGCATTGCATGCTGAGCCTGCCATCTACTAGGACCCCCAGGTCCTTTTCCATCCTAGATTCCCCCCCCCCCCCCAGAGGTTCTCCCCCCAGTGTATAGATTGCATTCATATTTTTGCCACCCAAATTCATTATTTTACATTTTTCTACATTTAAACCTCATTTGCCATGTAGTTGCCCACCCCATTAATTTGTTCAGATCTTCTTGCAAGGTATCCACATCCTGCGGAGAAGTTATGCTATGCTCTGCTTAGCTTAGTATCGTCTGCAAATACAGAGATTGAACTGTTTTTACCCCATCCTCCAGGTCGTCTATGAATAAATTAAATAGGATTGGTCCCAGCACAGAATCCTGGGGGACCCCACTACCCACCCCGACCATTCTGAGTACTCCCCATTTATCACCACCCTCTGAACTCGCCCTTGTAGCCAGGTTTCAACCCATGTACTCGCCCTATGGTCCATGCCAACGAACCTTACTTTGTACAGTAAATGTTTATGGGGAACTGTGTCAAATGCTTTTGCAAAATCCAGATACACCACGTCTACGGGCCTTCCTTTATCTAGATGACAACTCACCTCCTCATATAAGGTTAATAGATTGGTTTGGCAAGAATGATTCTTAATGAATCCATGCTGATTACTGCTAATGATACCATTTTCCTTATTAAAATCATGTGTATATAGTGCCTTATCATCCCCTCCAAGAGTTTGCACACTATTGATGTTAGGCTAACTGGTCTGTAATTCCCAGGGATATATTTTGGGCCCTTTTTAAATATTGGTGCTACATTGGCTTTTCTCCAATCCGCTGGTACCATTCCAGTCAGTATACTGTCAGTAAAAATTAGGAACAATGGTCTGGCATTTACTTGACGGAGGTCCCTCGGGTGCAAGCCATCCGGTCCTGGTGACTTATTAATGTTACGCTTCCCAAGTCTAATTCTAATTCTGTCCTCTGTTAGCCATGAGGGTGCTTCCTATGATGTGTCATGAGGATAAACACTGCAGTTTTGGTTACTGAAGCCCCCCGATTCCCTCGTGAAGACTGAGGAGAAGAATAAATACACCACCTTCGCCATCTCCCCATCCTTTGTAACCAGATGTCCTTCCTCATTGTTTATGGGGCCAATATGGTCTCTCCTCCCTTTTTTACTGTTTACATACTTTCTGTGATTTTTTTTTTTTTTCTCTCCTCCGCTTTGTGTGTTTCGTGTTCTATCTTAGCCACCCTAATTGCACCCTTACATTTCTTGTTGCATTCTTTATAAAGTCTGAATGCTGATGATGATCCCTCAACCTTGTATATTTTGAAGGAAATCTCTCTATTGCTTTTATATGCATTTTTACATTGAAGTTAAGCCATCCAGGACTTTTGTTCGCTCTTTTAAATGTATTACCCAATGGGATGCACTGGCTAATGCCCTTATTTAATATGCTCTTAAAGCGAAACCCATCTCTCCCCCGTGTTCTTTGTTCCTAAAATGTTATCCCAATTTATACATTCTAGCAAGGTTCGTAGTTTAGGGAAGTTGGCTCTTTTGAAATCTTTTTCTTTGTCTTTGTATTCCCTTTGTTTTCTTTTTGTGTGTTTTATACTAAAGCCAATTGACCTGTGATCGCTGTTTCCTAAATTGACGTATTGATAATAATCAGTAGATCTAGTAGTAGGGCTGGGAGATTTTCTTAAAAAAAAAAAAAAATCTTCGATTCTCTTAAAAACTCGATTCACGATTAGAATCGAGTTTTTTTTTTTTCTTTGGAAACCGCGCCGGAGGTGCTGCGGGCATGAGCTTTTAGGCTAGGCCGCGGATTCGGCCTAGTCCGTGGCGTCCGGCCTCGTGGACTAGGCCGAAGCCGCGGCCTCACCTAAAAACTCCTTGCCCGCAGCTCTTCAGGCCCGGCGCGGTGTCAGCGGCATGAGTTTTTAGGCGAGGCTTCGGCCTAGTCCGTGGCGTCCGGCCATAGCCGCGGACTAGGCCGAAGCCGCGGCCTCGCCTAAAAACTCATGCCCGCAGTGCCTCGGGACCGGCGCGGTGAAAAAAAAAATCGAAAAAAAATCGATTTGCTTAAATTTTGAATCGATTTGACCTCTCAACTCGATTCAAGATTTAAATCTATTTTTTCCCCAGTCCTATCTAGTAGTGCTTTATTTCTAGTTGGTGTGTCTACCATCTGACCCATGAAATTGTCTTGCAAGATATTTTGGAACTGGCGAGCCTTAGATGAATGCGTGGTTCCCTCCGCCCAGTCTATGTCTGGATAATTAAAATCCCCCATTATGATAACCCTTCCCATCCTTGCTGCTAATCCAAATTGTGATAGGAGATCTGTCTCCCCTTCCTCCCTCAGGTTAGGATGCCTATACTCCCAGTTTTATTTTTTCCCTTCGCTTCATCCCTTTTGGAGCTCTACCCATAAGGATTCCACCTCCTCTCTAGCTCCCTTAGTGATGTCATCTCTCACATTCACTGGTACATTATTCTTGATATATAGACATACCCTTACCCCTTTTTTACCCTGTCTATCCCTGCGATAAAGGGAATACCCTTGAATGGTTGCCAGCCAATCATGAGAGCTGTTGAACCAGGTCTCTGAAATTCCCACAAAATCCAAATCCTCCTCATACAACAGTATCTCTAGTTCACCCATCTTGTCTGCCAGGCTCCTTGCATCGGTGAACATGCCACGTAGGTTAGACTGGTCGCATACTATCCTCTTATTGGGTGTTCCGAGATTGCAACTAGAACTTGTTATTATACTTGCCTTGGGTTTATGTGCTTTAGTCAACCTACCACTAATGCCCCCAATACTACCCTGTGGAATATGTTCCGTGCTGATTATCTCTACCTCTGGACCCCCCCCCCCCTTTTGCCTAGTTTTAAAAACCCCTCTAACTTTTTGGCCATCTTTACTCCCAGAAGATCTGCACCCTCCTCATTTAGGTGCAGTCCATCCCTTCTATAGTTCTGGTGACCGACTGAGAAGTCGGTCCAGTCCTCCAGGAACCCAAACCCCTCCTTACTACACCAGCTCCTCAGCCACTTGTTTACTTCCCTAATCTCCCTCTGCCTTTCTGGTGTGGCTCGATGTACCGGTAGTATTCCTGAGACTACTACCTTGGACAAGGTCCTTTTCCTCAATTTAGCTCCCAAGTCCCTAAAATCGTTCTTTAGGACACTCCATCTGCCTCTGACTTTGTCATTGGTGCCCAACGTGCACCATGACAGCCGGGTCTTCACCAGCCCCTACCAGTAACCTGTCCACCAGATCCGTGATGTACCGAACAGGAGCGCTCCGTAGACAGCATACAGTTGGTCACTTCAGGTCTTTGTCACAGATTGCCCTCTCTGTCCTTTTAAGAATTGAGTCCCCTACCAACAGAATCTGTCTCAGGTAGGTAATAGTCTCAGGTTGGTTCATTAGATCTACAATGTGTCCTCTGGGTTGCAGTCTCAGGTTGGTTCATTACAAAAACAATGTATCATCTAGTTTGCAAGGATAGTCTCAGGTTGGTTCATTAGATCTACAATGTGTACTCTGGGTTGCAGGGATAGTCTCAGGTTGGTTCATTAGAACTACAATGTATCATCTGGTTTGTAAGGGTAGTCTCAGGTTTCTTCATTAGATCTAAAAAGTATCATCTGGTTATCAGGGATAGCCTTAGGTTGGTTCATTAGAACTACAATGTGTATTCTCTGGTTTGTAGGGACAGACTCGGGTTTTGAAGATATGTCCTGAACATTTTTTGTTCCGGAGACCTTTTCTTGTTTTTTGGAGAGAGAGACAATTGAATGATCAAATCCTTGCTGACCATACTGACTCGAGACGCACCAAACCGGCATGTTTTCAAAGATGCTATGACTTTAAGTTGCACCAGTTTGAATGGGTGCCATAAAAAAGAATAGGGTGCCACTTGTCATGCGATTTTTTTTTTTTTTTTTTTTTTTTTTTTTTTTTTTTCCCCCTCAAGTCACATGACAAATCACACAACTGTGAATGGAGCCCTACCTGTGCATAATAATAATACAAAAAAAGTGTATATATTTACCTATCTTCACCCCTCTTCGGTCCGGTCACTTGATCCAGCTCCTCTGTGTCAGCCAGCGGCGGCTGCAGGGGAGAGGAGAAATTGCTGACAACGGCTGGAACATGGGAGCCTATGGGCGACAACATGGCTCTCAGAATTCCCAGCCCCTACATCACCTGAATCCAATCAGATGCAGCCGCTGTTTGGGTATTCTGATTGACTGCCCAAACACAATGGCCGCAGGGCTGTATAGCGTGGATGGGGGGATCTTTCAGCCCGCTGTTTGAATGAAAATAATCGGTGTGCATATACCCAGCATTACTCTCTCTGCAAGTCTCCCCGGCATGGTCTGTCTGATGTTGGGGAAATTAAAAAAAACAGCTGACACTTTGCATTCCTTAATGCTTTGAAACACCCACAAAGGTGGCCATAGACCATGTGATCTTTGCCTAGGCTTTAGGTCTAGGTTGCATCGCAGCGGCATGTTTATTTTTATTTTTTATTTTTTTACTCAAGATCCTTTTCTTCTTGAAAGTAGTAATAGCTTGGTAATGCTGACATATATGCCATACTGATTCATATCATGCCCTAAATTTTAATGATCGGTCCAGTTCAATAAAACATTTACTATTCATTTTATAGCGCTCTGTGGTTCTAAGACCGCATCGCTTGTGTCCTTGGAAATAAAAATAAAAGGCCGTTATCGGTGTCTTGTAGATCCAGGACTGGAAAGCTTAGCGGCCTTTGCATGGAGATGTGAGGTTTGCATGGACATTAGCTCAGGGCTTGACTATTTGCCTTGAATCTAGGAGCCAGCTAAAAAAGAGATATATAGATATATATATTTTTTTATTTTTTTTTTACGAACAAAGCTTTATTTTCAATGACAAAACCCCCTTCTGTTAGCTCTGATGTGCATCTTTACAGGTGCACGGCACAGGTTTACACAGTTATGTCTCTCAGCTTTTGCCCATTAACCTTCTTAGGATCCCTAAGACCTTAGTACATTTAACCATTTGCCAACAGTATAACTTACATATATGGCGGCAAAGTGGCACTGCTCTGCGGGATCACGTACCTAGTACATGATCTTGCCATTCCAGGTAGGGGGAGTACATGCGCTCCGCCGTCCCTCTCCCACTGTGATTTATACACTCAATTTCCGCCGGCACCCGCCGATCCTTCGGTATTGACGGAGAACGGCGATCTGAGTATGTAAACAAGGCAGATAGCCGTTCCTTCAGGAGGGAAGGCATGGATCCATGCCTCCCCCTAGTGAAAGCACCTCCCCCACAATACACAGTCACTGGCTAGGCACACAGTTAACCCTTTAATCGCCCCTAATAACACCTTCTCAGCCAGTGTCATTAGTACAGTGACAGTGTATATTTTTTAGCACTGATCACTGTATTAGTGTCAATGGTCCACAAAAAGTGTTAAAAGTGTCCGTTGGCGTCTGAATGTCAGCAGCAATATCGCAGCCGCTGATCGCTGCCATTACTAATAAAAAGAAAAAAATATCCCATAGGTTGTAGACAATATAACTTTTGCGCAGACCAATCAATATACGCGAAATTAGATTGTTTTTACTTTTTATTGGTTTTACTTTTTATTACTTTTTATTTATCTGTTTTATAGCAGAAAGTAAAAAATTATTATTTATTAATTTTTTTTCCCCAAAATTGTCATTTTTTTGTTTGTTTATAGCGCAAAAATAAAAACCGCAGATGTGATCAAATACCACCAAAAGAAAGCTCTTTTTGTTACATAAATTTTATTTGGGTACAGCGTTGCACGTCCGCGCACTTGTCAGTCAAAGTAACCTGCAAGATCACAAAAAATGGCCTGGTCGTGAAGGGGGAGGGGTAAATCTTCCGGAGTGCAAGTGGTTAAAATCATAAGAAGTGATGTCCAGCACATGCTGGGACTAGTTCTATCACGGGCTGCAATGGAGGTACAGCACTTACTGGGACTTGTAGTTCCCCACTTTGCTTGTCAGAGACTCGGCTTCGTCACTCACACACAGGCACCCTCGCCTCAGCCAAATGCCGCCTGGCTACTCCAGATTGGTGGGCCGCTGAACCGATGGCGAGGCGTGGTGGGTGAGAGCTGGCAGCAGCCTCAGTGCCAGGCTTGGAGCGTACGAGGTGGTGTCCACTCAAAAGCCCAGGCACCAGAACGCAATTTCTAGTCGCCGTTGTCCTGGCGTCTGGGATTTTTCATGCCCTGCTTTAGACCCACCCAATGTAAAACCCAGTTAAACATAATAGCGAAAAATATGCTTGCCTTACACGTCTGCCTTTGGTGCCTAAAGAGGCGATATCCCTGAGGATCTCCCAAATCATGTGAGAAGACGCTCCTGATTTCACGGAAAGACCATGGTGCCACCCTCCCCTGGGCCCTACAAGCAAAACCTGGGGGTGTTTTTACCATGGTGGCACTGATACCGGCTCGTTGTGTGTCCGTATTCTTGGAATGCCCCAAAACTATGCAGATAATGTCTCAAATAATAATATTATGTTCCTGCTTAACGTTGTGAACTGTGGTCCTCATGTGCCTCCGCTTGTCACTGAAGCTCTAATTAGTAGAGAAATAATCTCAGCTGAATAGAATTTATTTTGCATATTCATTAGCCTGTTTTAAAGCCTCGTGCCTCTGAGGCTATGCCTGGCAATTCATCTGCAAATGGCATTTTGTAAGCTGCAGTTTGTACCAGCGACACTATACTGATCAATTGCCCTGTGGGTCCAGCTACAGCCATGGACAGATTTGTTGGTACCCTTCCACAAACAAAGAAGAACCTAACTTGACACTTCCAAATTAATTGGCTTCCATCATTGATTGTTACAAATGTATTAAAAATAAACACTGAATCAAAAGCAAATCTTAACAGAAATTTCTAAATCAAAAAATAAAATAATAAGTAAATCCCCCCTGGTGCCCAACCAGTGGCTGATTGACACTCTTTTTGTGCAGCCCTTGGGACCCCTGCAGATATTTATCTGTATAGAAAAAAAGCACATCAAAATAAAAAAAAAACAGAAGTTCAGCACCTAAATAAATCAAGTGTTCTAAAACCATACGTGTGTGACAGTCATTAGATAACACCATAAACATCAAAACTGTCCAGAAAGAGTCAAATAAGTGCACAACAAATATATGAATATGCGCGTTTCCAAAGTGGAAATAAGGTAAGTAAAAATCCCAGCTAAAACTCCATATGCGCCTGGAAAGGAATAGCCAATGTGACACCCAAAGAAAATCCACAGCAGAGGCTTACCAGAATGCAAGTGACCCACTTTATTCAGGATGGTCAAGCATCGCTCTATCAAACAATGAGGATGAGTCCCGTAGTAGGAACAGGCATCAGCATAGGAACCTCTTAATGTGATGTCTTTAGGGGAATGTCACATCTGACGAAACGCGCAGGGCGGAGCCACGTACACATGCTACCATGCATGTGCGGCCAAGTGTCGGCCATTTTTGTTACTGAAGGAATCCTGCTTTGGCTCTTGGCATTTTTTTTACGTGCTGCTTTGCAAGTTTTAAAGGTGGAAGGGCATTACTTTTTAATAAACGATAGTGTTTTACAATATCACACTATGTTGAAATCTTACATTGCATATGCCACGATCTCCGGAGAGCAAGTCAGGATCCATTCAGAATCCTTATTCAAGATGGTCAAACATCGCTCTATAAAACAATGAGAATGAGTCCTGTGGCAGGAATAAACGTCCGCATAGGAATCTCTTCATAGTAATGAGGAAATCGAACAATCGTATGGATCATTTTTTTTCGTGATTTGCAGCGTTTGCAACAGCAGAATGGCAGGACTTAAGGAGATTTCGGCCACGATTCCAAATTGCAAAGTGTGAATGGGGCCTTATATTGGCTGACATTTACCAGATTGAAAATACATTATACTAATTACAGAAAACTGTTGGTGCCTTTTCACACGGGCGGCGTCGGTTTCGATCAGCAGGGATTCCGTGAACTGATCCACCACTGAATGAGAGAAGCACTGAGTGGATGAGACTTTTTTTGACATCTGTGTACAGTTTTGTTCCTCACTGAGCTGAACTAACACATGTTGGGTCTATGGGCAGACGGATGTAAACCCACGTGCATCTGTTTACATCCTTTTACCACCAGTTTAGCACTTTAAGTTAAAAATAAAATAAAAACTGAAACGGCGCAAACCTTTCAACATTTTTCTTTTTTTTTCCAGCCTTAGTTGGACTCAGATGTATTCTTATGTATAGCATTGTATCACATAGTATCGTCTTGTTTTACATAGTATCGTCTTGCATCACATAGTATTTACATTTATTACATGTACTTGTATAGTGCTGTTGCAGCTACAGTATCTCACAAAAGTCAGTACATCCCTCACATTTTTGTAAATATTTTCTTCTATCTTTTCATGTGACAACACTGAAGAAATGACACTTGTCTACAATGTAAAGTAGTGAGTGTACAGCTTGTATAACAGTGTAAATTTGCTGTCCCCTCAAAATAACTCAACACACCGCCATTAATGTCTAAACCGCTGGCAACAAAAGTGAGTACACCCCTAAGTGAAAATGTCCAAATTGGGTCCAATTAGCTATTTTCCCTCCCCTGGTGTCATGTTACTCGTTAGTGTTACAAAGTCTCAGTTATGAATGGGGAGCAGATGTGTTAAATTTGGTGTCATAGCTCTCACATGCAACCTCATGGCAAAGAACTCTGAGGATCTGAAAAAAAGAATGGTTGCCCTACATAAAGATGGCCTAGGCTATAAGAAGATTGCCAAGACCCTGAAACTGAGCTGCAGCACGGTGGCCAAGACCATACAGCGGTGTAACAGGACAGGTTCCACTCAGAACAGGCCTCGCCATGGTCGACCAAAGAAGTTGAGGTCACGTGCCCAGCATCTTATCCAGAGGTTGTCTTTGGGAAATAGACGTATGAGTGCTGCCAGCATTGCTGCAGAGGTTGTAGGGGTGGGGGGTCAGCCTGTCAGTGCTCAGACCATACGCCACACACTGCATCAAATTGGTCTGCATGGATGTCGTTCCAGAAGGAAGCCTCTTCTAAAGATGATGCACAAGAAAGCCCGCAAACAGTTTGCTGAAGACAAGCAGACTAAGGACATGGATTACTGGAACCATGTCCTGTGGTCTGATGAGACCAAGATAAACTTATTTGGTTCAGATGGTGACAAGCGTGTGTGGGGGCAACCAGGTGAGGAGTACAAAGATAAGGGTGTCTTGTCTACAGTCCAGCATGGTGGTGGGAGTGTCATGGTCTGGGGCTGCATGAGTGCTGCCGGCACTGGGGGGCTACAGATCATTGAGGGAACCATGAATGCCAACATTTACTGTGACATACTGAAGCAGAGCATGATCCCCTCCCTTCAGAGACTGGGCCGCAGAGCAGTATTCCAACATGATAACTACCCCAAACACACCTCCAAGACGACCACTGCCTTGCTAAAGAAGCTGAGGGTAAAGGTGATAATGGACTGGCCAAGCATGTCTCCAGACCTAAACCCTATTGAGCATCTGTGGGGCATCATCAAACGGAAGGTGGAGGAGCACAAGGTCTCTAACATCCACCAGCTCTGTGATGTCATCATGGAGGAGGGGAAGAGGACTCCAGTGACAACCTGTGAAGCTCTGGTGACCTCCATGCCCAAGAGGGTTAAGGCAGTGCTGGGAAACAATGGTGGCCACACAAAATATTGACACTTTAGGCCCAATTTGGACATTTTCACTTAGGGGTGTACTCACTTTTGTTGCCAGCAGTTTAGATATTAATGGCTGTGTGTTGAGTTATTTTGAGGGGACAGCAAATTTACCCTTTTATACAAGCTGTACACTCACTACTTTACATTGTAGCAAAGTGTCATTTCTTCAGTGTTGTCACATGAAAAGATAGAAGAAAAGATTTACAAAAATGTGAGGGGTGTACTGCATATACGCAGCACTTAAAAAAAACATAAAAAAAATAAATTATATATATATATATATATATATATATATATATATATATATATATATATATATATATATATATATATATATATATATATATATATATATATATATATATATATATATATATATATATATATATATATATATATATAATTTTCAAATTAGTCCCTGCCCTCAAGGAGTTTACAATCTACGGTCCCTATCTCGCATTCATAAATACAAATACTAGGAACAATTTAGATGGGAGCCAATTAACCTGCATGTCTTTGGAGTGTGGGAGGAAACCCGCACAGGGAGAACATGCAAACTCCATTCAGGTAGTGCTGTGGTTGGGATTCGAATTGGCGCTGCCAGTGCCATATTGTATCATTTTTGTGTCCAGTATTATCATATTGTATCATTTTTGTGTCCAGTATTATCATATTGTATCATTTTTGTGTTGCATCGTGTGTCACATTAGATCACAAATGTCCACTTACATCTGCCTGCCCATAATGCTTGTCTGAAAGGACTGCGGGTTTAACATATTACTGTAATCTAATTTATTTATACTATTTTCTAGGGGCACCAACAAATACCTTCAGAGATTGTGTTAGATTATATTTGTAGAATAAACACTAAAGCAAAACAATCATTTACTTTATGACCTGCTATAGACGTATACAGTACATGAGACAATTGCTTTTAATGTTGTCACTTTTCATTGGTAATGAGGCATTGTTTTCAAGGAGACGTGAGGGGTACCAAGAAATCTGTCCGTAGCTGTAAACCTTTGCCCTCTTTTTGTTTTCGCCCATTGCTCTCTGAGATGTATACAATCGCTCCAATTACCAGTATTTAATGATTATTATAATACCAGATTGTCCAGCAAAGATGACCTTATGTTTGTCATTGTGTGCTAAAAATCGCCCTTGTACTTTTTTTTTTTTTTTTACTGCTGTAGAAAGAATCCTTTGTTTCTGGTCTCCTCTCCAGACTGCACTGTAATCTACTTTACATAAACCATCTAGCAGACATCTGGTCTGTTTTCCTCTTATCTCATTGTCATTTATTTATTTTTATTTTTTTTGCTGTTACATGGTATGAGTCTTACTATGGCAAAACAAGTCCTTTTTTTTTAAATTTTTGGCAGCTTCAGAACCCGAACAAGCGGGGGGAACCGAGCGCTCCCTAGATGCCGGGGTCCAAAGGGTGTGCTTTATTTGAATGGCTCAATATTCTCGACCTCTCAGCAAAGCTTTACCTTGCAGTACATTGTGTCTCGCTAAAAAGAAAGCCGCTTTTAGCTTCTAGCAGTATTTGACAGTCTTTACTTGTCATTCACTTTGCCGCCGGCAAAATACACCGGGACACATCACAGGATACGAAGGGTGGTCTACGGTAGGGAATTCATGTACCATTTTTATTAACGGGAGTGTCATTTGAGAAAAAAATAAAGTAAAATAGTCTGGTTATAGCTTTTATTATTTTAGACACATTGGCTGGAAATTGCCAAACCTTGGATGAGATTCTAGGAAGTCTAGCTGTACACAGCGTCCGTCCTTCAAATGCTCTGTTCTCACAAGGTCACGTGGGGTGAGCAGCAGTTGTTTAAAGCAGAGGGGTCTCCAAACTTTCTAAACAAAGGGCCAGTATACTGTCCTTCAGACTTTAGGGAGGCCAGACCATGACCAGTGTGAGTGGGAAATGTCCTATCTTCGGTATTAGGGGAAATTATTAGTGCCCCATTGTTGGTATCAGTGGGAGGAATAGTGCCCCATCATTGGTGACAGGCTGGCTGTACTGAAGTTGAACGATCCCTGCTGGACCAGCCCAGATTCAAACCGGCTATGGTCGGCTTTAGTGTCCTTCAGGCTTTGGGGTGGGACTGGACTGTGGCCAGTGTAGGTAGAAAGTGCCCCGGCATCAGTGGAAGTAAACAATGACCCATCGTTGGTGTCAGTGGGAGGAATAGTGCCCCATTGTTGGTGTCAGTGGGAGGACTAGTGCCCCATCGTTGGTGTCAGTGGGAGGACTGGTGCCCCATTGGTGTCAGTGGGAGGACTGGTGCCCCATTGGTGTCAGTGGGAGGACTGGTGCCCCATCGTTGGTGTCAGTGGAAGGACTGGTGCCCCATCGTTGGTGTCAGTGGGAGGACTGGTGCCCCATCGTTGGTGTCAGTGGGGAGGACTGGTGCCCCGTCGTTGGTGTCAGTGGGGAGGACCGGTGCCCCATCGTTGGTGTCAGTGGGAGGACTGGTGCCCCATCATTGGTGTCAGTGGGAGGACTGGTGCCCCATCGTTGGTGTCAGTGGGGTGGACTGGTGCCCCATCGTTGGTGTCAGTGGGGAGGACTGGTGCCCCATCGGTGTCAGTGGAAGGACTGGTGCCCCATCGTTGGTGTCAGTGGGAGGACTGGTGCCCCATCGTTGGTGTCAGTGGGGAGGACTGGTGCCCCATCGTTGATGTCAGTGGGGAGGACTGGTGCCCCATCGTTGGTGTCAGTGGGGAGGACTGGTGCCCCATCGTTGGTGTCAGTGGGGAGGACTGGTGCCCCATCGTTGGTGTCAGTGGGGAGGACTGGTGCCCCATCGTTGGTGTCAGTGGGGAGGACTGGTGCCCCATCGTTGGTGTCAGTGGGGAGGACTGGTGCCCCATCGTTGGTGTCAGTGAGAGAAATTGTGCCCAAAGGGACACAGTTTGTAAAGTTTACATTTTTTTCTTTTACATTTTAATAAACATGTTCTACTTATGCTGGCAAAACCTGTATAGATTTTCATTTAAAGAACATTTGATTGATTTTGTAATCCTCACTGAGGTCCAATCCATGTTGGTTTTCTCCGCAGCGACGGGAAAGTTTGGAGGGGCAGAAAGGAAAACTTTTCTCGATCAAGCGACTTTTTTCAGACAGCGTATGTGGTTCTCATCGAGAAACTACTTTTTCGTTTTAAAACTGAATGCTAAAAGCAAAAAAATCTATTTTTGTACAAATGTTCTTACGATCGTTCTCGGGTGAAAATCTATATGTGTATGGCCAGCATTTTCTTGCTCTGTGTAATGGTTTTGCACAGAGCAACCCGGATCATCCTCCTCTCGGGTTCCCAGCCAACGCTCCCTGCCCCCCCCCGCCAAGTATCCAGCATAGGAAGCCGCTTCCTGTAGGGGGCACTCGTGCACGCTC